>JAQGDG010000132.1:0-328786 GCA_029844215.1 Przewalskia tangutica
CTAAAGCGTGTCACCCACGAAGAGGTGTGATGAGATTCGGGAAGGGAAACTGGCCCTAGGTACATTGGGCCATTTCAGATTGTCCGCGAGGTAGGGGCAAGGTTGCCTATGAGTTGAATCCGGCCGTCCGATCTCAGAGGCGGTCATCCGGTTTTTCAAGTATCTATCTTTGAGGAGATGTATCGGGATCCATCTCAGGTACACCGTTGACGATATCAGTGTGGGGTTATCGTATGAGGAGATTCCATAGCGATAGTCGATCGTCCGGGTTAGGCGTCTGCCGGACGAGGCGTGGCAGTCAAAGTCTTGTGTGAACGAGCTCGAGGAGAGATGATGTGTGGGAAGCCGAGGGACACGAGGCGAAGTATCCTCACCTATTCCCACACCTCCGGGTAATTGTTCAACTTTCTACTTGTAAATTTTAGATTGCTCGTTTACGCACAAGTGTTGTACGTGGCCGTGTGTGGCATTTGCAAACTGTTTTGAATTATGAAGAATCTTATCGTTAACAAGGAACATTCCGGACGAATGTTTCACGAGGAGAGAATGTTATACCGGTATTTCAGTATGCGTAAGGGAATGCGTACTGAGAATCTAGCCTTAAAGTTTAGGCAAAGCGTTTTTTGGGCCTGACTCACAAAAGCGAATAGTTTTAAAATGACGCTTCCACACTTTCGTAGGGTAAATTCACGGCTATGCCATTTCTAATTTTGGATTTTTAAGAGGCGAAACATTTTTGGACCAGCGGGAGGCGACCTTGTCACCTCCGATTGATGGACTTGAAATGGTCCATTTGGATGATTTGGACAATGGTGAGCACGTTTTTGTGCCTTGTGCACAAGTCAAGGAGTTGGTAGGATATTTGTGTATAGTTAATCCTCATACTACACTTGCCTTGCACTTGTCTTAATCTTGGCCGTTGGTTGGCCAGCAACGACCTATAAATACCGCCCAGAGATGAAGAGTTCTTCGTCCACAAATCTTTCGAAGTCTTGAAAATCCTCTCCTCTCCACTTTTGTAGCCTTTTCCGTCCAACACCTCCCACACCCCTTGTGAAGGCCCTTGGCGAATACTACCCACCTAGCTCAGTAGTTTGGCAGGCCCACTAGCCTAGCCCAAAAATCTACCCCACTCCCTTGGTAGAAAAGTTGTCTTCTAGTATTGTTATAATGCCCAAAATACCCCAGCCCAAATCCCTTAGTACTTAGTAGAAGTTGTGAAGAACTTCTAAGGTTTCTTAGACTCTGGGCGTACAACTTAGGAGCTAAAACTTGCTCGGTAGCGACTTTATCTAGGATATTATTGGGCTTCGAGGTGTAACTAATCCTAACCTCTTTTGAATTAGAGAATACTTATTGTTGTAGTATTAGAATAAGTATTAAATACTTAGAAGAATATATGAGAATAGAATTAACTGTTACCACGATAGAAGGGTTTAAAGAAGAATAATCCATTTGTACTTACGTGGTGTTTTCACAGTGAACTTATATAGCTAGTTTAGGAAGTCTTGCCCAACTTTCCATAGAATTGTGAACCCTCATTTAGAATGACCTTGAGTAGTCTTTGATAGATGTATGCGTGACTATTATAGGTGACTCTCTGCCAAGGCGACATATTCGACTTGGCGGTGGTTTTATTGAGAAGGTATGTGATTCTTCCACAAGCATGATATTTTACAATATATATAGTACGGTAGAAGCATACATGTGTTAAGCTGAATAATAACTACTGGCAATGTCTTTGACTTAAGCTTTGAATAATACTTACGGCAATGCCTCACGGCTAAGCTGAATACACGGCAATGCCTCATGCCTAAGCCGAATAATAAAGATCTGAAAGCATTTCATACTGGAGAGAACTAATTGGTTTTAAGCGAAGCTTAAAGTTATACTAGCTTTATGGGAAGTTAAGTATAACCACTAAGATTGATAAAAGAAAGCAGTTTGCACATGTGTTTATAACGGACTTATATTGAATTGTGAAAAGAATAATAAGATGGTTTGATAAGTAGGCATGATATGATCTTATGTGTGTTAGTGTCTTTGTAGCGTTTGTGTAAAAGAGTATTCTTGTTGTGCTTATGTTGTTAACGATAAGCTATTAGGTTAGTGTAACATCACTTTCGCTCTTGACATATTAGGGGTTAGCTGCCCTCCGATGCGGGGTAGACTCGGTGATGCAGGACCGTGATTCGAGAATACCTCATGCGGGTCAAGGGACCTATGCGAACTACGGGAGTTCGGTGTTAGTGTGCGGGGTTATACCTGTCGCGGTACATGTGGCCCACGCGGACGCTTGAGTCGGGGCGATGCCGAGGAGTAAATTTACACCGATGCGGGTTATATACCCTATCTTGGGCTATGTGGTGCTTTATGCGGACTCTGAGAGTCGGGATTAGGCTTGCATGGTGATACTACGGGCAATTGGCCTCTCGATCATTCGCGGCCTTGAAAAGACTGTTACAGTTTACCTATTCTGCATGCTCTTGTTTGTGATGTAGCACTTATGTGCGGTTTCATGGTTGTTTTATACATACTTGCAAAACTGTTTTTAAAATGATATGTTTCATTTAAGTATTTTGATTTAAATATACTTAGTACATTTGTCTTGACCTCCTTCGGGGGTTCGTTCATGCCGCAGGTAGAACGGCGGTGCTAGATCCACATTCTTAGGATCTCTGCGTTGGTGTGGAGCTCCATAGCTTTTCGAGGCTCTGCTTTTGGGTATGATCTCTGTTGTAGATAGTTTTTGTACGATCGGTATGGCGGGGCCTGTCCATAGTTGTATATTTCTTAGAAGTGCAGCCAATGTATTTGTCTGATGTCGGATGTGTGCTAAACCATGTTTATATATATATATCTTGAAAAGCGTGTTTTCTCCATAAGCGTAACGACCGTTCGGGCAGATGCTGGTGCCTTACCGGGCACCTAGTAATCACATCTGTCGGAGAAAATCAGCGGAACATAAAACATGCAGTCATTTAACAAAAGATATAATAAATAAACGAGCCAACCAAAGCAGTTGCCTTGATATATACATAAAACACGAGCAGTTTAATCCTTTTACAACCACGCACTTGCAAGACTACAGGCATACAAGATATATGATGACTATGGCCAGGGACGGGGCCACTTGTGCACGAATGTCTGAGAACTGACTCGGAACACTGCCAAAAGATAAGCCTCGGAGCTTGGAGCAAATGCATTTGACGTGATCCTATGGCGAGGATCCACGGCCGATGTACCTCTACTGCTGGCGTAGGCGCACCCGAAGAGGTCGATACAACCCAATTGCAAGTATGTGGCTGCCTGTCTTGTAAATGAAATCATACTAGTCTATATAAGGCGAGACATGTATGATAACCAACTACGATTCCTGACATAACGATCATCACTCGATATAACTATGGGTCTCACGCCCACCACATCAATCGGAGTTCATTATGGCGCGTACCGAATCTGCATCGGTGTAGACATGTCCGTGATGCAATAATACCGATGTCCCATGGCTGCATGCCGGAGTCTGCGCCGGTGTAGACATGTCCATGTGACCTCAACAACAAAACCGGCAAATCAATGGAAGCATACGTCTTCACGCATCGTGTCGGTATGTCGAAGGAAAAATAAGACAACATTCCAAATGGGCGCATTACGTGCAGCTACGCGCCGTGTCGATATGTCCCGAAAAATCAAGGCGATAATCAAAATGGAAACATACGATGCGCTACGCGCATCGTAGCGATATATCCAAGCGATTAACCACAAGACCTTAACAAAATGGAGAAGCATGCGAGTGCGCTACGCATCGATGTCGGTATGTCAGCGATTAACAACAATAATATTATCAGCGAGGCGTGCGTGGAATTTCCGTCGGCTGTACGTCGAAGTAAGTTCTCAACTCAGCCAGGCCTATCGAGAGGCAGCGTAACACGCAATGGCGCTTTGCACAACAAAGGTTATCCTGATAAGCATAGCGAAGCTTCACAACATGGCATAGGCAAGTTTCACAGCAACACAAAGTACTTTCATTTTATACAAAGTCGGGTTTTAACCCAAAGTACTATATCGTAAGTTCTTTTAAAGAGATCCATTACTTTTATAAAGTCACCGATGCAGTAGTATTAGAATGACCAACCCACTTCCTTTTCAAAATCAAGTAACAACATTCTTTTCCTAAGTTCCAGGTTTGCCTAGTTTGATTACTCGAAACCTGCGTTTTCAAATGGTTTCATAGTTCCCAAACTTAATCACTTGATTCCTTTTTAGAACAATTGAGTAACGTATGACATATCGTGAGTAGTTTATTCTTGTTTATAACGATCTTATTACAATGACCATGATCTAGAAAATGTAATATCATTTTGTCTCGTCTTAGCTTATGCGGATGGAGGTTTCTACTGGTTTTAATACAACACATCATTATTGTCATTTTCCTTTATTAGCAGCTGCGATGATGCGTCGATACGTTACGATTCGAAATCGGTAAAACATTATCCCTTTAAAAACCAAGTACTCATTACTCACGAATGAGGTTTCACGCAAACATCCTCATTAAAACAAATAAGTTAAGTCTCTTATCTTATAAGATCAAGTCTCTTAACTTCTAACATCGATAAAACCGTTTTCTTACTACGTAAAGTCATTATAACCAACTTCCCAAGCGTTTATAACACTTTATGTTTACAACAATCAAATACAATTAACACGTATGCGTCTACCGTACTACATAGTTCTAACAATCGTGCTAGAAAAGATAGGAAGAGGTTCACGTACCTCGCGACGATTTATCGACAATAAGCAAAATGCTCAAATCTTCTGACGCGCTAGCCCTTTCCACTCGCCGAGTAGAATACGCTACTCTTAGTACTTTCACTATAAAGGTCAAAGCGTCTATTAACCCCAAAACACAAGTTTCTATCTTTCTATAGAAAATTCGTGACACTCTACAATGGCGTAAATCTCCTCTCTATCAGTGACTGCCGCCAACCAGGGGTTTACACGTCTAACGGGCGTGTACAATTCTACAATCTCTGTGTCTGATCCTATGTAAATACGATTCGATTCGGTTCTTTATTCTTGGGCTTAAGTCAAAAGGCATTGCCGAATACTAAGTATAGTTCCGTATATAGTATCACTTCAACTATATATCTAACAAGCATGTAATTTCCAATTACAATAGAGAACAGATAATTACCTCGATAAGCCCAAAATTATCAAGTTATAATGTCGATCTGAGCAAGTTTGGCCTCGCTCAGTGCGCTCAAACCACTCCAAGCAATACTTAGAAGTTACAACCAACCTGCTCAAATCTTGACCAACTATGAAGATTTCCTTAGGGTTTCGGTTTGAGACTAAAAAGGACAAAGGTAGTATTTAGGACTCTCGTAAAGAGGTATCTTTGGAATACTACAAGGTCTGAGGCTAAGGTATTTTGGGCATTATAACAATACTAGGGAGTATTTCTATACCCTGAGGGTATTATCACAACAACTAGGCTAGGGGTACCTGCCACAAGCACCTGAAAGGGAGGAGGCTCTCGGCCCAAAGGCCGCTCAAGGGGAGGGAAGGCTTGGGGCGAAGCGATAAGAAGAGAGGGAAGGATTGCGAGACTTAGAACACGTTTGGATGATGGAAGTCTTGCCAAGGGAGAATGTTTATAGCAAAGCGAAAGGCCAGCAATGGCAAGATCTGCCAAGTGCTACCAAGTGTAAGGCGAGATATGCCCGAGTGCCCGCAGTCCACTACTCGTAAAACCCTCGCGAAATATCTACGAAAATATCTACCCCTTGACACCCAATCGTCAGTGCGCAGCTTCGATGTGAGGTGACACATGTGCGCCTCCGTTGGTCAAAATGTTCCGTCTCTCGGAAAAATCGCAAAAATACAAAAAGCGACATAGTCGGAATTTTCCCCTATGCAGTTATGCAAAGCGTTTCGTCGGCGACTGTCGGGTGTTGTGCACAAGGTAAATTCGCCAAGGGTGCCACGTGGGGGTGACACGTGTAAGCCCCGGTCGCCAGAATATTAGTCTTAGAAAATATCAAAATCTGAATCTCAAAAACAAAGCGGGCCACGGCAAAGCAGTAATTTCTCCGTGGGCCCAGTGACCATTCAGAAAATAAAATCTCAAAATTCTAATATAATCAATGAAGTCGAATACCAAATCAGGAATCAATTCCCGTTAACGAACCTTTTTCTTCACAAATAGCAGGAAACTTTTCAGTGAAAACTCGCATCTTTCTTTCTTTTCAAAATTTACCGTACTCTGCGTCGTCCTCACATACATACCTGCAACTACGGGGTATAACATTCTCCTCGCCCGAAACATTCGTCGAATGTTCCTTCTCAAGTCGAATAACGATAAAGTTCCTCTAACAAGTTGCGATGCCACAGGCCACGAAATAACATCGTCCTCTTTCCTTACTCGTCGTGCCCTTCTCGAGCGGCGAACTCTCGATCGTACCATACTTGATCATTACTTAGTTCGAAAATCTGCGGGTCACTACCTCCGAGCTTGGTCATCTTACTAACCTCGAACTTCCTTAAGGCCATTCCGGCCTTCGAACGGCTGCAGTCGACGCGTCCGAACTCATCGATGATCATACAAACTTGGGCCTAGCATCCTCGTGACCCTACCACTGGCGGGACCACCGAGACTGACCCGCTGAAGCCGGGTTCGGGTTGACCGCCAATGGTCCTCGGCAACCGACCCAACGCGCCAAACTCTTTGTTCCCCGTCCGGAACAATCTTACTAATTCACGTCATGAAAGCTACCACTTCCGTCTCACACTACCCACGGACTTATCACACAAATAAATCCACGTATACTACTTTACTCGATGAGGTCAAAAATAAATCTTTAACTTTCGAGACGACCTTACCTGCGGTCTCGATCGTGAAATAGTCTAAGGTTCACACTTACCGTACTCCATCGTATCCTTCCAACTAACCATGCATTTTAACTCACGTATCACAATGCTATCAGTATAACACACAATAATGAGATCATCATAACAAGCATACCAAAACTCTAGAGGTTAAGGATATACACAGAAGCTCACTCATTCTGTCATAGGCACCGCCTGCAGTGCATGAAAACGTAGAAGGTGATGAACCCGACCAGATCTGAAGGTGAGTCGTAACATCCAGCTTCCGCTTGGTCGGACAGTTCCTGCAAAATGGCCTGCTGGCGCATGCAAAACAAACTCCCAATCTAGTACGACACTCTCCCAAAATGGAGTCTACATGATAGTCCTGACGAGGTAGGGGTGGCCGGTGGTTAACACCCCGCTTCTGCTGAAAATCGAACCGCGAGCCACGACACGCTCACGAAGGCGGTGGAGGACCACTCTGCTACGGTGGGGTATATAACTAACTTTGGCTGGCGGCGGTCCGCCTCGAAAGCCACAGGACCACTGCGAGTCACGGCCTCTGGCTGATCCAGTCGTTCAGTCGACCCTCCGTGCCTCACGTCCTAGTGCATGAGCTGCGTGCGGGCAATGTCCATGCGGTGAAGAGAAACACCGCAAGACTCGACCATATAATCGTCTGGCGGTGGCGTGGCGATGCACCTATCCTCATACTGCCTTCGTAGCGAGGGCATGCTCGAGCGAAAGAATCGAACTTCGACATTGTACTCCACGACGGTCACGCCTCTCTGTCTCGATAACAAAAATCGCCGGCGTGCCCTCGCAATCGTGCGGAGGCAAGAAGTGCGTGAGAAAGCCCGAAAACTCATCCCACATCTGCTGGAGGTGCATGCTCTCCCGGAAAGCTCAATGAATCAAACCAATCATTGCGGTATCCGCGGCCCGATCACGAACAAAGGTCCGCGGTTCGGTCTCTGAAGCCTTGATCACCGCGTGATCGCAGCTGTAGGATGAACTCCTGCGGATCATCGCCGAGCCTCGACGTAAAACTGGCGGGCTCTGACTCGAGAAAGTCCGTAGCCTCAAACTATACGCTCGGGGTGAACCACTTTGGTGCTCACTGGGCGGGAAGCTGCTGCGTCGGCTATCCGTATCGGCCTGACCACGGCCAATAAGCGAGCCATCTCGCGTGACCCGTCTCCTGCTCGGTGTGGGTGAGGCTCGGTGCTGTAGTCTCGGCGACCTGCTGCGGCTCTAAACTCTTTAGTCTTTGGCGTCCATGAAACTCGCCGTCGGAGAAGCATCTCAGTCTTGGCCGGGCTGCGCCGTACTCTCTGTATCTCGCTAGCGACACCTCGGCTGCCCCATACGGGCTCTGGCTGCGGTTGCCTTGCGGAGGCGTAAGCGGTAAAGCAGAGATCGTCGAGAGGGGTCGACTTACAACCACTGACTCTAAGGCACGATCTCGGAATGAGAAGAATGGAAACCAATCCTAAATGTCCTGCAACCCTCACGATTATAGATGTGGTGCCTGACAAGCCGATAATCGAGACTCTACTAGACCGCGGTGCGAACACTTTCAGAGGTTAAGCGCTGCGGCGCTTTTGTAGCGTGAAAGCGCACGAGCGTGCCTTCTCGGCGACCACAAAGTGTGCGGGCTGCTTGCGATCCACGAGGCATGCCAACGGCCGCTTCTCGGGATGTGCGTACGGAGAGCCACGGTTCGGGCACATTCACGGTGAGAGGCTCGGCTCTTTATCTGGCGCTTGACCAGAAATCGCGACAATTACCAAGTATGTAAGCGTATGCGCCAGTAAATGAAATCATACTAGTCTATATAAGGCGGGAGACATGTATGATAACCAAACTACGATTCGCAACATAAAGCGATCATCACTCCGATATAACTATGGGTCGCGCCCACATCAATCGGAGTTACATTATGGCGCGTACCGAGAATCTGCGCCGGTGTAGACATGTCCATGATGCAACAATAATACCAATGTCCGCCCACATGCCGGAATTCTGCATCGGTGTAGACATGTCCATGTGACCTCAACAACAAGCAGCCAATCCAAATGGAAGCATGCGTGCGCTACGCGTCGTGTCGATATGTCGAAGGAAAAATAAGACAACATTCCAAATGGCGCATGCGTCGCTACGCGTCGTGTCGGTATGTCGAAAAGGAAATCCTGGCGATAATCAAAATGGAAACATGCGTGCGCTACGCGTCGTGTCGATATATCAAGCGATTAACCACAAGACCTTAACCAAAATGGAAGCATACGTGCGCCGCGTCGTGTCGGTATGTCCAAAGCGATTAACAACAATAATATTATCAGCGAGGCGTGCGGTGGAATTTCTCGTCGCTGTGTGCGTCAAGTAAGTTCTCAACGATCCAGGCCTACATCGAGAGGCGGTAACACGGAAATACAATGCTTTTACAACAAAGGTTATCACGATAAGCATAGCCAAGCTTCACAACAACAAGCATAGGCAAGTTTCACAACAACACAAAGTACTTTCATTTTATACCAAAGTCCGGGTTTTTAACCCCAAAGTACTATATACGTAAGTTCTTTTAAAAGAGATCCATTACTTTTATAAAGTCACCCGATGCAGTAGTATTAGAATGACCAACCCACCTTCCTTTTCAAAATCAAGTAACAACATTCTTTTCCTAAGTTCGGTTTGCCTAGTTTGATTACTCAAGCTTCTCATTTTTCAAATGGTTTCATAGTTCCCAAACTTAATCACTTGATTCCTTTTTAGAACAATTGAGTAACATATGACATATCGTGAGTAGTTTATTCTTGTTTATAACGATCTTATTCTGACGACCATGATCTAGAAAATGTAATATCATTTTGTCTCATCTTAGCTTCTATGCGGATGGAGGTTTCTCTGGTTTTAATACAACACATCATTATTCAATACATTTTCCTTTATTAGTATTTGCGTGATACGTGCGATACACGTTACGATTCCCGAAATCGGTAAACATTATCCCTTTAAAAACCAAGTACTCATTACTCACGAATGAGGTTTCACACAAACATCCTCATTAAAACAAATAAATTAAGTCTCTTATCTTATAAGATCAAGTCTCTTAACTTCTAACATCAAGAAACCATTTTCTTACCTCGTAAAAGACGTTATAACCAACTTCCCATAAAGCCGTTATAACACTTTATGTTTTAACAATCAAATACAATTAACACGTATGCGTCTACCGTCTTCATAGTTCACAACAATCATGCTAGAAAAGATAGGAAGAGGTTCACATACCTCGACGATTTATCGTGATAAGCAAAATGCTCCAAGTACTACGCACTAGCCACTTTCCACTCCAGGTAGAATACGCTACTCTTAGTACTTTCACATAAAAGGTCAAAGCGTCTATTAACCCCCAAACACAAGTTTCTATCTTTATAGAAAATTGGCGACTCCACAACAGCGTAAATCTCCTCTATCGAGGCGGTCTGAAGCCAACCGAGGGTTTACGTCTAACCGGACGTGTACAATTACACAAGTCTCTTTGCAATACGATCCTATGTAAATACTGATTGATTCGATTCTTTATTCTTGAGCTTAAGTCAAAAGACATTGCGAATACTAAGTATAGTTCCATATATAGTATCTTCAACTATATATCTAACAAACATGTAATTTCCAATTACAATAGAGGACAAGATAATTACCTCGATAAGCCCAAAATTATCCAAGTTATAATGTCGATCTGAGCAAGGTTTAGCTCGCTCATTGCGCTCAAACCACTCCAAACAACCAGAAGTTCTAACCAACTTACTCAAATCATGACCAATGAAGAAGATTTCCTTGGGGTTTCGGTTTGAGACTAAAAAGGACAAAAGGTAGTATTTCGGACTCTCGTAAAGAGGTATCTTTGAATACTACAAGGTACAAGGCTAAGGTATTTTGGGCATTATAACAATACTGGGAGTATTTCTATACCACTGAGGGTATTATCTGAAAACAACTAGGCTAGGGGTACCCCAGCAGCACCTGAAAGGGGAGGCTCTCGGCCACAAGGCCTCAAGGGGAGGGGAGGAAGGCTTAGGGGGCGAGCATGAAGAGAGGAAGGATTGCAAGACTTAGAACACGTTTGGATGATGAAGTCTTGACAAAGGGAGGGTATTTATAAGCAAAGCCAAAGGCCAACCAATGGCCAAGATCTAGCCAAGTGCTACACAAGTGTAAGGCCAAGATATGCCCGAGTGCCCTAGTCCTACTCTAAAACCCTGCAAATATCTACAAAAATATCTACCCGGCCAGCCCGATCGTCCAGTGCGCCCATAAACACCGATGTGAGGTGACACGTCACCCTCCGTTGGTCCAAATGTTCGTCTCTCGGAAAAATCCATAAAAATACAAAGCGACATAGTCGGAATTTTCCCCTCAAGTTATGCAAGCGTTTAGTCGACTCTGTCGGGTGTTGTGCACAAAGGTAAATTCGGCCAGGGTGCCACGTGGGGTGACACGTGTCGCCCCCATCGCGAATATTCCGTCTTAGAAAATATCCAAAATCAAAATCTCAAAAACAAAGCGGGCCACAAAGCAGTAAATTTCTCCGTGGGCCCCACGTGACCATTCGAAAATAAAATCTCAAAATTCTAATATAATCAATGAAGTCCAAATACCGTGGGAATCCAATTCCCATTCGAACCTTTTTCTTCACAAATAACGGAAACTTTTAGTGAAAACTCATCTTTCTTTCTTTTCAAAATTTACATGCGTACTCTGTGCGTGCGTCCTCACATACATACTGCAACTACGGGTATAACATAAAGCGTGTCTTATTTTATAAATGTTTCATGTCTTGCTTTATATTTCACGATTACTCGATATATGACTACTTGGGTGCCGGTGAGCGCGATCCAGGCCGGGCAGTCGTGGCCAGTTAATATCCGGGACAGCGGTTATGCAAGTTTTCCAAATGTGAGTTTTGGTTGACTTGGTGGCTTTTCTTGGGCATATTGTCGGTGATGGCATTCGAGTAGATCTGGCGAGATCGAAGCGATCGAGGACTTGGCTCGACTCTTACTCAAGAGGTTCGCGACTTTACGGGCCTTGCGAGTTATTATCGGCGGTTCGTAGAAGTTTGCTTCTATCTACGCACCATTGACTAGTGACTCGGGAGCGGCTAAGTTTGATGGACTGATGCGTGTGGCGGGGTTTCGATTCTTGAAGGAGATCGACGGCCAGCCCCGTTCTTACTCTTCCGGAGGTCGGATGGTTATGTCGTGTATTGTGATCGTCGGGCATCGGGTTGGGATGTGTGTTGATCAGAGGCAAGGTTATAGCGTATGCATCAGCGACTTAAGAAACACGAGGAACTACCCGCATGATTTGGAGTTAGCGTGGTGATTCACGCCTTGAAGATCTAGAGGCACTATTTGTATGGGGTTCATGTGGATATTTATCTGACCACCAGAGCCTCGGTATATCTTCACCGAGGAGAAGCTGAACTTAAGAGCGAGGCGGTGGTTAGAGTCGCTCGAGGATTATGATGTTGACATCTGTACCACGGGAAGGCCAATGTTATGGCGGATGCCCTTAGTCGTAGAGTCGATGGGTAGCCTATCGGATGTGCACCGGAGGAGGGGCATGGTTCGTGATTTGCATCGGTTAGCGAGCCTTGGTGTCCGTTTGATTGATTACGATAGCGGTGGAGTTCGAGAGGTTCTTGAGTCTTCCATCGTCGAGGTGAAGAAGCGGCGATTTGATGATCGGTTTGTGACGCGACCGTGATACGGCTCTTCGTGAGGAAGGGTCCTTTTGAGTAGCACTTGATGGGGTGCTAAGGTTTGAGCGGTGTGTGTTCGGATGTTTGGGACTTGGCGAGTTAGGGAAGCACGCGGTAGCGCGTTACTCTATCCGTCGAGTCGACCAAGATGTACCACGACGCCCAGATACGTGTATTGGTGGGATGGCTTGAAGAGGGCGTTGCGAGTTCGTAGCTCGGTGCGTGTTGTCGGCGGTGAAGGTAGAGCACGGAGGCACAGTGGTTTGTTGCGACGATAGAGATCCGACGACGGAAGTGGGAGGTGATCAACATGGACTTTATCGCGGGATTACCTCACTTTCGGAGGAGACATGATTCTATATGGGTTATAAATCGGCGGTGTGAAATCAGCCACTTTCTTCCGTCGGGGCGACTTTTGGTGAGGATTATGCGGACTTTACATCAGAGATCGCCCCTGCATGGAGTCCTATTTCGATCATATCGACAGAGCCCGGTTCACGGCTAACCGGAGGTCTTTCGAGAAGGGTTTAGGGACGAGTGAGCACGATCGCATTCCATCCAGCAGACGGACGGGCGCACTATCGGACTCTTGAGGATATCTTTGCGAGCTGTGTTATCGACCGAGGGTAGGGAGGATCATTTGCCTCTAGTTGAGTTTGCATATAATATAGCTACCACTCCGGTATTCGAATGGCGCCTTATGAGGCCTTGTATGAGAGGAAGTGCGGTCGCCGATAGGATGGTTTGATGTAGGCGAGTGCGATTAGTGGGACCAGGTTGGTGCGAGCGATGGATAAGGTGAAACTTATCGAGGCGGTTCTTGGCTGAAGTCGGCAAGTCATATGCAGATCATCGTCGTCGGCATGCAGGTCGAGTTGATGATTGGGTTTTCTGAAGGTGTCACCCATGAAGGGTGTGATGAGATTCGGGAAGAAAGGAAACTTCGGCCAAGGTACATTGGGCGTATCAGTTGTCGCGAGGTAGGCAAGGTTGCCTATGAGTTGGATCTGCCGTCCGATCTGGAGCGGTGCATCCGGTTTTCACGTTTCTATCTTGAGGAGATGTATCGGGGATCCATCTGGGTACACCCGATTGGCGATGTCGGTGTGGGGTTATCGTATGAGAGATTCCATAGCGATAATCGATCGTCGAGTTAAGCGTCTGCGGACGGGGCGTGGCTTCGTCAAAGTCTTGTGGCGGAACGAGCTTAGGGAGGAGATGGCGTGGGAAGCGAGGAGGACATAAGGCGAGGTATCCTCACTTATTCCCAGCACCTCGGGTAACTTACTTTCCTACTTCGTTTTAATTTTGAAATTGTTAAGTGTTATATTGTGGCGTGTGTGGCACTTAAACTGTTTAAGCTTTTTCGTTAACTGTCTTGGGAAGGAACATTCGGGACTAATGTTTCTAAGGAGGGGAGAATGTTATACCCCGTATTTCTAGAGTATGTACGTGAGGGCGTACGTACAAAAGTTTAGCCTTAGAGATTAGCATTGGACAAAAATACTTGGGCACAACTCACTAAAAGAATCGTTTTCCGACGAAACGTTTTACAAAACTTGCGAAGGGAAAATTACGGCTATGTCATTTCTAATTTTTGCGGATTTTTCCGAGGCGAACATTTTGGACCAAGAGGGCGACACTTGTCACCCTCTGGTGGTGGACAATTAGGCGGTAAAGGGACGATTGGGAGCTTGTTTTGTCAAGGAGTTGGTAGGATATTTTTGTGTAGTAGATAGATAAGGACACTTGCCTAAATCCTCACCCTACACTTGTATAGCAGCCGTCTTGGCCATTGGTTGGCCTATAAATACCACAACTTGAAGAGTTCTTCATCCACAAATCAAACTTTCCAAGTCTAAAATCCTCCCTCCTTTGTGTTGAGTTCGTCAACACTCCTTCCTCTTGAAAAGGCTTTGGCGAAACCCCTCCTCAGCCTAGTAGTCTGGCCGAAATCTACCCCTTGGTAGAAATGTTGTCTTCCAAGTATAGTTACTATTCCTAAATACCCTAGCCCAAATCCCTTATAGTATTTAAGTAGAAGTTGTGTAGAACTTCTAAGGGGTCTTGGAGCTATCGGAGCGCGCATTTAGGAGCTAAACCTCGCTCAGGATCGACGTTTATACTTGGATAATATTGGGCTTATCGAGGTAAATAACCTTATCCTTCTTTTGTAATTAGAGAATACATACTGTAGAAGTATAGGAATAAGTATAAAATACTTAGAAGGATATTACAGAATAGAATTGGTGTTATCACGTAGAAGGGTTTAAAGAAGAATAATTGAACTATACTTACTTAGACTGTTTTCTGATGGAGCTTGAGTAGCTCGCGGGTAGGGAAGTCTTGCCCAATTTTCCATAGAATAGAGAACCTCTACTTAGAAGAACTTTCTGAATAGTCTAGGCGTTGATAGGCGTAATTGACTATTATAGGTGATTCTGTAGCGACATATTCGACTTGGCGGTGGATTTCGTAGAAGGTATGTGATTCTTCCTATACTCTTAAGCATGATATTTTAAGATATATATATGCAGTGAAGCGTCATGTGTTAAGCGAATAAAAATTACGGCAATGTCTTTTGACTTAAGCTGAATAATAATTACGGCAATGTCTTTTGACTTAAGCTGAATAATAAGAATCTTGATGCATTTCAAAAGAATCTTGAATCATTTTTAACGGAAGAGAAATATTTGGTTTTAAACAAAAAGCTTTAGAGTTGTACTAGCTTTATGAGAAGTTAGGTATATGACTTAAGAAAGATAAAAGGCTATTTACTTATTTGTTATAAAAACCTTGTATTGATTTACGTAAGGTGTAATAAGATTGTTGATAAATAGACATATTATGATGCTCGTGTGTTAGTGTCTTGTGATGTTGTGAAGGGGTCATTCTTGTTGTGCTTACGTTGCTAAGCGGTAAGTCGGTTGTAATGTTATTATATCACCTACCCCTCGACTTGTTATACAGGGCTTGCCACGCGATGCGGTCTATACGGCTATGCGGTCTGCGTGACTATGCAGTGCGGGAGTTCGAGGATTGATCATTAGGGTGTTTTATCCGTCGGGGATGCCCTATGCGATGCAATGTGACTATGGTCTATTGAGACTATGCGGAGTGCGGGAGGAGAATGCAGGGTTAGCTACCGATCGAGGAATACCTCATGCGAGTGCATGTGTGACTATGCGGTGCGGGAGTCGAGATTAGGCACGCATAATGATACTATGGGCGATTGGCCTTGCCCGATCATTCGCGACTTAGAAAAGACTGTTCATTTACATATTATTGTTCTTGTTTGTGATATGGTATGTGCAATTGGTGATTGTATTTGAAAATGGTTTTAAATACTTTGATTTCATTTAAGTACTTTAGTTTCACATACTTGGTACTGTTGTGACTTCCTTGAAGTGCGTTAAATGCGCGGTAAGGGCAGCGGTGCTAGATCCACATCCTTAGGATCTTTTGCTTTGGTGTCGTGAGCTCCATCTTCTAGGAGGCTCGACTTTTGGTATGATCTCCTGTTGTAGTTAGTTTTATGCGGTCGGGGTATGGCGGGCCACTGTCGCCATAGTTGTTCATTCCTAAGTGCTAGTCTATTGTAAAGATTGGGATGTAGCGCAAAACTTGATGTTTATATATATATCAGAAAGCGACATTTTCTCACATAAAGCGTGTCTCATTTTATTGTTTCATGTCTTGTTTTAATATTTATTGATTACTACGATGTATGACTACTTGGGTGCGGGTAAGGCACGATCCGCGAACGGAGCAGTCGTTCTTTATTATACCAGTATTTCAGTATATGCGTAGGCGTCGTGAAAATTTGAACTTTTAAATAAGGCTTGGCGAATTATTTTGTGCACAACACGGTTAGAGTCATTTTTCGACGAAAGCGTTTCCCGGCTTTCGTAGGAAAATTCCGGCTATGTCATTTTTAATTTTTATGGATTTTTCCGAGAGGCGAAACATTTTGGACCAACAAGAGGCGACACTTGTCACCTCTCATTGGACTTGGGCGGTCAAGGGTGGACGAAATGGGTGGGTTTTGTCAAGTAGTAGGTAGGATATTTTGGTGGTAGATGGATAAGGTGCACTTGGCATGATCTTGGCCCTACACTTGCTATGCATGGCATGATCTTGGCCATTGGTTGGCCTTTGCTGACCTATAAATACCCTTGGAAGACTTCTTCATCCATTCCTAAAATTTCCTAAGTGTTAAAATCCTCCTCCTTTTGGTGGTGTTCTCGTCCTCCCTCATGAGGCCTCTTGGCGAGAGCCCATCCCCTTGGCGAGAGTACCCACAGTGGGGTAGGTCGAGGGTATAGACCACTTGTGGTGTTGTCTCGTATAAATACCCCTCTTGGTAGAAATACTCTCAAAGTATTGTTATAATGCCCAAATTACCTTAGCAGTATACCTTGTAGTATTAAGGTTATACTTATCTGAAAAGCCGGAAATACTATTATACTTCCCTTCGTCACAAAACCGAAACCCAAGGAAAATCTCCATAGTTGGTTGGAGTATTAAGTAGAAGTTGGTTAGAACTTCTAAGGGTTGTGTGGGTAGTCGGGCCTTGAGTAGGAGCTAAACCTTGCTCGGGATCGATATTTAAACTCGGATAATTTTGGGCTTATCGAGGTAAACACTCTTGACCTTCTATTGTAATTGGAAATTACATGTTGTAGAATATATAGTTGAAGTATACTATATATAGAACTGAGCGTAGTTATCGGCAATGTCTTTTGACTTAAGCTGAATAATAAGAAACCTTTTTTAAAGAAAGTCTTGACGTAATTACATGGGGTATTACGGTAGACTTGTGTAGCTTTTACGTGAGGTAGAATTGTGCGTCGGATTAGTCGTATAACCCCGGTTGGCTTTTTTCTCAGAATGTTCTACGATTAGACCTAGATGTTAATAAGCGCCTTGTGGCCTTATAGGTTGAAGTACCATGCGTGGCGCGATCTACTTGGCTTAAGAAGTAGCCGACGGTTTGAGGTACTTGGGCGTTTTGCTATTAGTCGATAATCGTCGCGGTATGTGAACCTCTTCCTACCTTTTCTAGCATGATATGTGTATAACTATGTAGTGCGGTGAGCGTCACGTGTGTTAAGCGTATTTGATTGGTTTGAAACATAAAAGTGTTATAACGGCTTTATGGGAAGTTGGTTATAACGACTTTATGTAAGTAAGAAAATGCTTTATGATTTTAAAGGTAATCGATTTGACTTATAACGACTTGATGTGTAATAATAAAGAATCTTGAAGTACTTCAAAGAATCTTTGAATCATTTTTAACGAGAATAATACTTGGTTTTGAAAACATAAGAGTTATACTAGCTTTATGGGAAGTTAGGTATAACGTCTTAATAATAGTAAAATGAATGGTTTATTGATCTTAAAAGATAAGAGACTTAACTTGTTTTACTTGGTAATTAACATTTTGTTAAAAATGTTGTAAAACCTCATTCGCGAGTAATGAGTACTTGATTTTAAAAGCAATAATGTTTTACTGATTTCAAAAATCAGAATAAGTATCGAACAAACCACAATGTCGCTAATAAAGGAAATGTTTTGACTAATAATGTATTAGTAAAACGTAGAAACTTCCATCTGCATAGAAACTAAGATGAGACAAAATGATGTTACATTTCCTAGATCATGGCTGCTTAAATAAGATTGTTATAAACAAGAATAACCTACTCACGTATCAGACATATGTTTCTCAAATTGCTTTTAAAGGAGAATTATATCATTAAGTGATTAAAATTATGAACTCTGAAACCTTTCAAAGCGAGAAACTTGAGTAATTGTAATTAGGCAAACTTAAAACATTTGGAAAAGAATGTTGTTACTTGATTTTACTGAAGAAGTGTTTTGATTTACTTGAAGGATAATCACTCTATTTTCATATACTACGGGTATTGTGTGACTTTTGTAAACGTAACGTATCTTTTAAAAGATAATGTATGAAGTACTTTGGGAATAGATACTCGATCTTGTTAATCATATAATAGAATGTACCTTGTGTGTATAACTTGATTGTGTTGGTTTGTGATAGCCTTGTAATACTTTCTTGTTGATTTGATAAGTAGGCGTGATATGATCTATGTGTGTTAGTGTCTTGTAACGTTTGCGAAGAGAGTATTCTTGTTGTGCTTATGTTGGGTAACGATAAGCTGTTATGTTAGTATAATATCACTCGCTCTTGACATATTTCGGAGGTTAAGGCCCTCCGTCTGGGGTAGACTCGATGATGCAGGACCGTGATTCGAGAATACCTCATGCGGGTCGAGGATCCATGCGGAACTACGGAGTTCCAGGTTAGTTGCGGCCGCGTGGTCATGCGGTCTCTGTGGCCCGTGCGGTGCGGGTCGGGGCGATGCAGGAGTAGCTACCCTCGATGCGGGTTATGTACCCTATGCGGGCCTATGTGAGTTACTATGCGGACTACGAGAGTCGAGATTAGGCTTGCGTGGTGATACTACGGAAATTGACCTGCTTGATCATTCGCAGCCTAGAAAAGACTATTCTGATTTAACTATTGTTGCTCTTGTTTATGATGTGGCACTATGTGCGGTTACCTTGGTTGTTTCATACATACTTGCAAAACTGATTTTAAAATGATATGTTTTCATTTAAGTACTTTCTGATTTCACATACTTGGTACTGTTATCGACCTCGCCGAAGTGCGTTCATACGCCGAGTTGAGAGTACACGATCGTTGATCCTAGTCCTCGGGTCGATTCGTATGGGAAGCTCCGTTTCTCCGAGGCTTATCAGTGGTATAGTACACTGTCGATTTAGGAATTTACATTCAGGTGTATGGCGGGGCCCTGTCCCGCCATTGTTGTCATATCTTTCTTAGAAGTGCATGAAATCTTTGTGTGGCGAGTTGTAATGGGATATGCTGTTCGGTTTTAAATTGATCTATATATATGCGTAAAGCAAGTTTCTCTCGACATCGTTTCTTACTTCATAATATTTTCATGTCTTGTTTTATGTTCGTGATTACTCGATGTTGTATCACTAGGGTGCCGGTAAGGCATCCACGGCAGGTTGGTCGTGACACTCCGCTTATCGGAGGCTTATCGATTAGTATAGTCCCCGTTGTAGGTATTTACATTCGGGGTATGGCGGACCACATCGCCCGTTGTTATCGTATCATTCTTAGAAGTACGTAATCGTTGTGGGCGAGTAGTAATGGGATATAAGTTCGGTTTAAAATTGATTTATATATATGCGTAAGGCAAGTTTTCTCCGACATCGTTTCTTACTTCATAATATTTTCATGTCTTGTTTTATGTTCCGATTACTCGATGTTGTATCACTAGGGTGCGGGTAGGCACGATCCGGGCCGGTTGGGTCGTGGCGATGTGAGGCGTTAGGTGGCCGGGTATGGTTGATTAAGATTGTTGTACCATGGACTAGCTCTCCATGAGTTTCTTGATTCGGCCTTGGTATCGGTAGCTAGCCCTCATGCGCCGATGCGTTCTTGATGCGGGTTGGTTACGGTAGTTGGCTTTACGTACTTGCCGTCGGTTCTTGATAGTATCATTCCATGGACTAGCCTCAGTGGGGTTTCTTGGTCGGCCTTGGTATCACGGTGGTTGGCTCTCGTACTTGCCCGGATCGTGGCTGATTGCTTTGAGTATCGGTAGTTAGCCTTCGCACTTGCCCCGGTTTGTGGCGAAGTCTCGTGATCACGCTTGGTATCGGTAGTTAGCCACTCTTTGCCTCGTCGCTAGGTGGCGCGGCACATATCTGGTAGTTGGCTCGTACTTGCCGTGTCGGTTATTTACACCGTAGTTCTAGTATGTATATGAGGGCGTGTCGTAAATCGACATTAAAATTGGAAAGGAAGAAAGATTTGATTTTTAACGGAAAAGTTTCGGATTTTGTGAAGGAAAAGGTTCATTAATGGAATTGGATTCCCGATTTGTGTCGGACTTTTGGAATATTTGAGAATTATGGAATTTTATTTCGAAATTGGTCACGTGGGGCCACGGGAGAATTCTGATTTTGTAGCCAGCTTTATTTCGGATTTTGGCATTACGGATATTTTGAAGATGAAATATTTTGGGCGAGTAGAAGCGACACGTGTCACCGTGTGGCCATGTTGGCGGGTGGAGAAGAACAAGTGGGGCGTTTTTGGTGGACAAGTGGCCCGTTTTGTGGTGGCCACTTGTCCCATTTTTGTGGTAGCCAAATGGTTGGCCAACTACACACACATGTACCCCTCACCTTACGTGCGTAGATCTTGGCCATTGATTTTCTTATAAATACCGGCTGTGCAAGACTTATTCTTCATCCACTTAAACATTTTCCAAGTCTCAAAACTCCTCCCTTTGAAAGCTCGTCCAAAGCTTCTCCCCTCTGATAGTTCTCGTCAAAACACCCCTACTTTGTGTAGAAAATACTTCAAGTATTGTTGTATTATCCCAAAATACCTTAGCCTAGTATTCTAGTAGTATTCAAAGTTATTTCAATACTAAGAGCAGGAAAAATACTACTTTATTCAATAATCGCAAAATGAAGCCCTAGAAAAATCTTCATAGCTTAGATAAAGTGTTAAGAGAAGTTGTTTGGAAACTTCTAAGGGTTGCTTGGAGGCGGGTTGGGCGTCGAATGGAGCTAAGCGTTGCTCGGGATCGACTTATAAATTTGGATAATTTTGGGCTTATCGAGGTAATGATCTTTGTCCCTATTGTAATTGGATATTACATGTTGTAGTAATGTATAGTTGAGTATACTATATGTAGAATAAATATGGATAAGAATTGAACTGTATTTACATGGATTTGTATTCTGATGACTTGTAGTATTATTGTAGAGTAGAATTGCACGTCAGGTTAGGCGTGTAACCCCGGGATTGTTGGTTTGGTAGAAGGCCTCGTTAGAGGGGATTTATGTGGTTGCGGGGGGAGGTGCTCTTAGAATTTTCAGTAGAATAAGGAATCTTGTATCTAGAATTATTCTCTGAAGAGATCTAGAGGTTGATAGACGTTTTGTGGCCTTTATAGGTTGAAGTGCTACGAGTAGAGTATTCTACTTGAAGGGTGGAAAAGGCGAGCAAGGTTAGAGTACTTTGGAGCGTTTTGCTAATTGTCGATAATCGTCGCGAGGTATGTGAACCTCTTCCTATCCTTTCTAGCATGATATTTGTGAATTATATTTAGTGCGGTAGCAGCGTGTGTTTAAAGGAATTTGATTTTCCTTTTGTGTCCTTGACTTGATTCCAAAGTTAAGTGACTTGTTATGAAATATTAAGGACTTGAATTATGTTAAAAAGTTGTAAAACCTCACTCATGAGTAATGGGTGTGTGGTCTTTTAAAGAATAAAGTTATCTGGATTTCGAAAATAAGAGTGGTTTTATCATTGGATTTAAAATGATAACTTGACTTATAAACAACTTGATTTTGGGAAAGGAGAAGTAACTTGATTTAAAGGTATATGTTACTTGTTTTTAAAAGAGTGAGACACTTGGTTTAAAAAGTATATTGCTACTTGACTTTTAAAGGAAAAAGTGCCTTGGTTTTAAAAAGGAAGGCATGCTTTTGTCTTAAGGTTGGTTTAAAAAGAAAGTATGAAAATTGTTTTGGTTTTACTTTGATGTCTTTTGACTTGAGTTTTAAATAATAAGAATCTTGAAGTATTTCAAAAGAGTTATGAATCATTTTTGAAAGAAAAGAAATACTTGGTTTTAAAAGCTTAAGTGTTATACTAGTTGTTCGTACGTAATTGTAATTGGTTTTAAAATATTATGATTTGATTTGATGCTTCTGATTTCACATACTTGGTACTGTTATGTGACCTCCTTGAAGGGCGTTCATCTGCGAGTAGAGGTACACCGATCGTCGATCTCGCTCATAGGATCAGTTGGTGTTTTGGGAAGCTCGTTTCTCGGAGGCTTATCTTTGGTATAGTCCGCTAGTTGTAGGTACTTACATTCGGGGTATGGCGGGATCCATCACATCGTTGTTGTTATAACATTCTTAGAAGTGCATGATCTTGTTGTGGGGAGTTTGTAAAGGATCTGTTGGGTTCAAGTTTTATTTATATATTCAGAAAGGTACGTTTTGGTTGCTTTGTTTTCTTATTTCATTATTGTAAATCTTGTTTCATGTGTATGTTTTTATTTCGCTGATTTTCTCGATGTTGTATCACTAGGGTGCAGGTAAGGCACGATCGCGGGCAGTGGTCGTGACAAAAGTGGTATCGAAGCGATTAATCCTCGAAAAGTGTCTGAGCCGTATCTAGTAGAGTCTTGATTATCGGTGTGTTGTGCACCACACCTATAATCGGGAGTGCGAGGATATTTAGGATTAGTTTCCATTCTTCTCACTCTGAGATCGTGCCAGAGGCGTGTTATAAGTTGGACTCCTCGACGTATTCTTTTCACGTTATGCCTCCGCAAAGCGGCAGAGGCGAGAGGCGGCGAGGAGGCTGAGTCGAGCACGAGGGTTACGAGGCACGGCGATCATTATACGAGACAGCGCTTCATTCGGGGAGTTCTGCGGCCGCTAGCCCGGGAGAGTTTAGGCGTGCGGTAGCTACGAGACCACGATACGAGCCTCTAGTTCCGGCGGGGCGAGGATATGGTTACTAGGAGATGGCCATTACTAAGCTAGGCTTGTAGCGGCATGAGAATGACGAGCGAGTCGAGGTTCCGTAGTATGGTAGTTCACCTAGATCAGATAGTTTTGAGACTTGGACTTCTTGAGTTCTGATCCACGAGTCTATGGATTGAGGAGGTGAGAAGATCATCGAGTTTATCAGACACTTGCGGATCATGAAAGTGATCAAGACCTCGAGGCATTTCTTATACTTCTTGCACCTCGCGATGAGAGAGCTCGGGCGAGATAGATTTATGAGGTTGAGGCGAGCAGGCGCGGACGGTTTGGGAATATAGTATAGAGTTTGACTTATTGGCTCGTTATGTCCCGCGTTAGTGGCGGACATGGAGGATAGAGTGCACCGATATGTCACGGGACATAGCGATTATCTAGAGAAGTTGTACTAGTAGCTCTTGATCGGACATGGACATTTCCCACATCTGAGCTTCTGCTTGTGGCCCGAGAACGTAGATCGACGGATTAACCAAGATCAGCGAAGAGGGCGAACAGCGAGGTCCTTTGGTAACTTTCGAGGCGGACCTTACCGGCGGTTATTATCGCCTCCCCAGATAGTGGTCCTCCATGAGCAGGCGTTCGGTATTTAGGAAGTTGGTCGAACTCGGGGTTTACGGTTCATGATTTGCATAGGTTCTAGCGGCCCAGTTGATTTTCCTCGGTGTTCACTATGTGGTAGACGTCATCCAGAAATGTCGTCTTTTACTAACGCTTGTTTTACCAGTGGCCGTCAGCCATGTGAGGAGAGAATGTCAGGAGGAGGATCTGGTGGGATGACTTAGCCTACCAAGTCGATTCTGCGGATTTAGCGGTCGGAGAGGAAGGGGTGTTAGCGAAGGGCCACCCCGCTGTATGGTCGTTGCAGGTGTTCTTATGGGAGTGTCGTACTACTTGGATAGCTTGTTGGCTTGTGCGGCCAGGCCATTTGCGAAATTATCGAGCAGGTGGCGCGGATGTTCTGACTCAACCGGGATCGATGGCTGGTTCATCACCTTCTACAGTTATGCGCCCGGTGAGCGATATTTGATTAGGCGACAAAGGGTAAGTGAGCGATGAATTCTGAGATATATTCAGCCTTGAGAGACTTGTTTAGGTCGTTATGGTGGATACATGTGGAGTGTTATGTTCGGTTAGCATTGTGTAAGTTGTAATTAGAAAACATGGGTAGTTGAAAAGTGTAAGTGCCGGGACGCGGGAGCCTTAGAATTTATACGATTGGGACCTTGGATGCAAGGCCGTCTGAGTGGATGATTTTACGGTTGGTCTTTGTCGAAGTACTCGGTATCGTGGTGTATTTGTGTGATAATTCCATGGGTAGTGTGAGATGGAAGTGGTAGCTTTCATGGCGTGCCAGTAAGGTTGTTCGGATCGAGCGAGTTTAGTCTGAAGTGGGTCGGGTTGAGGCCATATCGCGAGTCAACGCGGCCCGAATGTGGTGAAGTCGGTTTGAGGTGGTCGCTAGATGATAGGGTCACGAGGTGTTAAGCCCAAGTTAGGTAACCATCGTGCGAGTTCGTGGATCGTTCGACCGATGTCGGGCCGATGAGGTCACCCGTCTTGTCTTTCAATTAGGGTATTTACTCGGCGGAGGGTTATGCGAGATGTTATCAGGAAGGTTGTAAGGCTGCACGGGTTCTCTTTATTTTATGGCGGCGGTGGAGCCAGTTTATGGCTATTTCTTTTGGGAGGTTTTACGGCGGGTTAGGTAACTCGGTGAGTATTATATAGCTACCATTTTAGTATTCGGATGGTGCCTTATGAAGCCTTATGGGCGGAAGTGTAGGTTCTTGATCGATTGGTTCGATGTTGGCAAGGTTGGATAGTTGGTCCTACTTGATTCGGCGGGATGTGGGTAAGGTGAAGCTTATCGAGAAGAGGTTTTTAGCGGCGAGTCATCTGAAGTCGTGCGGGTATCGGCGTCGACACTTGGAGTTGATTGACGGTGGGTCTTGAAGGTACCACCGGAAGGTGTGGACGAGATTTGAAGCGAGAAACTTAGCGAGGTACTTTGGGCCTTTTGGTCGTTGTAGAATAGGCGAGTTGCCTATAAGTTAACCTTGTCGTCAGACTTAGGAAGCGATCGTCCGTCTCCCAGGTTGCTATGTGTCGGAAGAGTATCAGAGATCCATCCAGAGTGTTCCCAGTTAATGATGACGAGTTGGAGATAGTAACGAGATTTTGGCGAAGCAATCGATGAAATGTGGTACGTATAGTAGGAAGAGTTCGTGTTATACCCCGTATTTCCAGAGTATGTACGTGAGGGCGTACGTATAAAAGTTTAAGCCTTAAGTAGGCAAGGGTCGAAATTTTGTTCACACCCCACGAAAAGAATCGTTTTTCGACGAAACGTTTTACAAAATTTGCGAAGGGAAAATTACGGCTATGTCATTTATATTTTTTGCGGATTTTTAGAGATGAAATATTTTGGACCAACGAGAGGCGACACTTGTCACCTCAGTGAATGATTGTGGTGGCAAGTGGGCGTTTTCTTGGCATTTTGGGGCCTAAAACATGGGTCAATGTTTGTGAGGATTTGTGGAGTAGGGTTAGGGTGCACTTGGGCAAATCTTGACCTCCACTTGCCCCCACGGCTTGATCTTGGCCTCGATCTCCTATAAATACCCCTTGTTGAAGACTTCTTCATCCACTCCACACTTTCCTAAGTCTTGAAAACCCTTTCCCCCCTTTTGGAGGCTCGTCAAAGAGCCCCTCCCGAGAGGCCTTTTGGCCGAGAGGTACCCTCCTTCCTAGTAGTGCTAGCCAGGGTACCCTACCCTACCTTGAAGCTCGTGAAATACCCCGGTAGAAAAGTATTCTCAGTATTGTTACTATTCAAAATACCTTGGCCAAATACCTTGTAGTATTCCAAGGTTACACATACTAAAAGCCGAAATACTATTATACTTCCTTGATCCACAAAACGAAACTAGGAAAATCTTCATAGTCGGTTGAAGTATTAAGAAGAAGTGCGTAGAACTTCTAAGGGTTGTTTAGGCGGGTTGGGCGCCGGAGTAGGAGCTAGCGTTGCTCGGGATCGGCATTAAAACTTGGATAATTTTGGGCTTCAGAGGTAAATACTCTTGTCCTTCTATTGTAATTGGAAATTACATGCGTAGTAGTATAGAAATGAGTATAAGATATAGAAGGATGGTATAAGAAGAGAATTGAACTGAAATCACATCGGAAGAATATTAAAGAAGAAGATTAAGCATCTTATATAGAATTTGTATTTGATGAACTTGTGTAGTTTGTGGGTAGGAAGTCTGCTTGATTTTCCGTAGAATCTTATATCTAGATTTATTCTACCAGTAGTCTAAACATTGATAGACTTGTATAACCGTTATAGGTTGAAGTTTGAGTAGCGTATTCTACTCGAAGGTGGAAAAGGCTAGCGGATTACAATACTTTGGAGCTATTTGCTAATAGTCGATAAATCGTCGCGAGGTATGTGATTCTTCCTATCCTCTTGAGCATGATATTTTAAAAGAATGTATATATAGTACGATAGGCGTGCGTGTGTTAACCGAGCGTGGTTTTTCTTTGCGATGTCTTTTGACTTGAGTCTAAATAATAAGAATCTGAAGTATTTCAAAAGAGTTAAGAAACCTTTTTGAAAGAAGAGTAATACTTGGTTTTAAAAGCATAAGAGTTATACTAGCTTTATGGGAAGTTAAGTATAACGACTTAAGAGTGATAAAAAGAATGGTTTATTGATTTTAGAAGTTAAGAGACTTGACTTAATCTATTAATATGAATTTTGTTAAAAAAAGTGTGAAACCTCATTCGTGAGTAATGAGTACTTGGTTTTTCAAAGGAATAATGTTTTACTGATTTCGGAAATCAGAACAAGTATCGAGCAACCCGCTGCGGCGTTAATAAGGAAATGTATTGACTAATTAAGTATTATTAAAACCAGTAGAAACCTCCATCTGCATAGAAGCTAAGATAAGACAAAATGATATTACATTTCCTAGATCATGACTGCTTTAATAAGATTGATTATGAACAAGAATAACCTACTCACATATATGGCATATGTTTCTCAAATTGTTTAAAAGAGATTTATATTCTTAAGTGATAAAGACTATGAACTACGAAACCTTTCGAAAACGAGAAACTTGAGTATTTGAAATTAGGCAAACTTGAACGTTTGGAAAAGAATGTTGTTACTTGATTTTACAAAGGGAAGTATTTTAGTTTACTTAAAAAGATAGTCACTCTATTTTTATACTACGGGTATTGTGTGACTTTTTGTGAAAGAAACGGATCTTTTAAAAAAAATTAATGTAAGAAGTACTTTGGGGATAAAAACCCGAACTTGTTAACATAAAGTAGAAAGTACCTTGTGTGAATAACTTGATTGTGTTGGTTTGTGATAGCCTTGTAATACTTTCTTGTCGATTTGATAAGTGAACATGTTAGGATGCTACTTGTGTTAGTGTCTTGTGATGTTCGTGTAAAGGGGTTTCCCTTGTTATGCTTATGTTGTTTAACGATAAGCTGTTATGTTAGTATTATATCACTCACCTCTTGACATGATCACGGGGTTAAGCTGCCCTCCGTCGGGGTATAGCTCGGCGATGCAGGACCGTGATTCGAGACTACCTCATGCGGGTCCGGGGACTGTGCGGGCTACGAGTTCGTGTTAGTGTGCGGCCTTTGTGGTCATGCGGTCTATGTGGCCGTGCGGATGCGAGTCGGGGCGTTGCGGGAGTAGCTACCTCGATGCGGGAATACCTCATGCGGGCCTATGTGAGTGGCCTATGCGGGCTGCGGGAAGTTCGAGGACTAGCGCGCGCATTTGATCTGCGAGCGAGTGGCGGCTTCGATCATGGCGGTGCAGGCGGATCTCGTGATCTGATTTATGACCTCGTTGAGTACCGTAGGTGTTAGTAGTCGGCTATGCGCCGTACTTACCCATACGGCTTTATTATGACACAGGTGGGACACGGTGTTCATGTATTCCTTGGTGCTTTTATATCGTAGCCGGCGGTGAGGAAGGTATTCCACGGGCATGATTGATGTTGTGGCGTGAGACCCATAGTTATATTTGAGTGATGACTTTGAGGCGTGAGTGTAACGACGTTCGGGGCGTTCGTGCCTTATCGGGCACCTAGTGATCTGATCATGAGAAAACGTGGAAAATAAAACTTTAAACAAGAAACAAGATATATGAACATAAAGCAGGCCAACCCAGGTTACCTTCCAATAACATAAATAAATACAACTCTTTCCAAAAGCAGTTTAATCCTTTTTACAACCCTTGCCTGCATACTACAGACCTCTGATTTACAACAACTATGGCGGGACGGGGCCGCCATACCACGAATGCAGAACCTGACTCGGGAACACGTACCAAAAGATAAGCCTCGGAGAAGCGGAGCTTCCCAAGCAGGCGAGATCCTAAGGCGAGGATCCACGGCGATGTACCTCTACTGCGGCATGAGCGGCCGAAGGAGAGTCGGTCTGGCGGTACCAAGTATGTGAAAGCGTAAAAGATCGTAATGAAATCATACTAGTCTATATAAAGCGGACATGTATGATAGCAAACTCTGATTCACAACATAAAAGCGATCATGTCGATCGGGGACTCGGGCCTCAGTCATCACTCAAATATAACTATGGTCTCACGCCCACAACATCAATCATGCGCATCGTGGCGCGTGCCGGTCTGCATCGGTGTAGACATGTCCATGATGCAACAATAATACCAATGCCCACGCACGCCCGGAATTCTACCTCGGTGTAGACACGTCCGTGTGACATCAACAATAATATCTTGGGTGATCAACCTGCGTAGCCACATGCCCCGGAATTCTACCTCGGTGTAGACATGTCCATGTAACCACAATAACAATATATCGGGTAATCAACGACCGGCGTAGCCACATGCCGGAGTCAGCCGGTGTAGACATGTCCGTATGACATCAGCAACAATACGATAATCAAAATGAAACATACCCGTGGAATTCTCATCCCGCCAAAGACGTCGAGTAAGTTCGACAAGTCGTCAGTCCGCTATCGAGGAGGCGGTAACGCAATACCACACTTGCACAACAAGGCTATCATCACAAGCATAGGCAAGTTTCACAACAACAAGCATAGGCAAGTTTCACAACAACAAGCATAGGCAAAGTTTCACACAACTCAATCTTGACACGATCGTGCGCTGCGGGTATGCTTCCATTTTGGTTGATGTCTTTTGGTTAATCGCTTTGGATATCTTGACGATCGTGTAGCGCGGGTATGTTTCCATTTTGATTATCGCCTTGTGATTTCCCTTTGGACATCTTGACGATCGTGCGCGCGGGTATCGTCCATTGGAATCTTGTCTTATTGTTTCCCTTTGGACATCTTGACACGATCGTGGCGCTGCGGGTATCGTCCATTTGGAATCTTTGTCTTATTGTTTCCCTTTGGACATCGACACGATCGTAGCGCGGGTATGCTTCCATTTGGATTCTTTGTCTTGTTGTTGATGTCACGTGGGCGTGTCTACACCGTCTGGAAGCGTGGCATGGCGTAGGTATTAGTGTTGCATCATGGACATGTCTACACCGTCTGATTCGGGCATGCGGCCATGATCTCGATTGATGTTGTGGCGTGAGACCCATAGTTATATTTGAGTGATGACTTGGCGTGAGTCACGGCCGGACATGATGTTTTTATGTTGTGAACTAGTTTGGTTATCATACATGTCTCGCTTTATATAGACTAGTATGATTTCATTCTGATATTTCTGATTTCACATACTTATTACTGTTATCTTGACCTCTTTCCAGTGCGTTCATCTTGCGCGTAGAATGCATCGATGCGTGGATCCGCTCTTAGGATCTCATTCAGCGTGTTGAAAGCTCCGTTCCCGGAGGCTTATCTTTGGTATGTTTCTGAGTTGTAGGTTCTTGTACATTCAGGCATGGCGAAGCCTGTCGTCATATGTAAATCTTAAGTCTGCAGAGAGCTGTTGTAAGGTGGTTGTAAGGATAACCTATTAGGTCTTATGTATATATCTTGAAGGCAAGCTGTTTGGTTGCTGTTTACTTATTATATCTCTTATTTCATGTTTAAAGTTTTTATTTCCATTGGTTTTCTGATGTTGTATCACTAGGGTGCGGGGTAGGCACGATGGTCGGTTTGAGCGTTACAATTAGGATGACCAACCACATTCCTTTTCAAAATCAAGTAACAACATTAACACTAAGTTCCGGTTGCCTAGTTTCAATTACTCGAGCTTCATTTTAGAAAGGTTTCATAACTCATAGTCTTAGTCTCTTTTAAAACAATTGAGTAACATATGTCATATATGTGAGTAGTTTATTCTTGTTTATAACGATCTTATTACAAAGACCGTGATCTAGAAAATGTAATATCATTTTGTCTTATCTTAGCATGCGGATGGAGGTTCTCTTGGTTTTAATACAATACATCATTATTCAATACATTTTCCTTTATTAGCTGCAATGGTGCATCGATACATTACGATTCGAAATCGTAAAACATTATCCTTTAAAAACCAAGTACTCATTACTCACGAATGAGGTTTCACACAACATCCACATTAAAACAAATAAGTTAAGTCTCTTATCTTATAAGATCAAGTCTCTTAACTTCTAACATCGAGAAACCATTTTCACTACATAAGGTCGTTATAACTAACTTCCCATAAAGCTATTATAACACCACATGTTTTAAACCAACCAAATCACTTAGCACGTATGCGTCACCGTACTACATAGTTCACAACAATCATGCTAGAAAAGATAGGAAGAGGTTCACATACCTCGCGACGATTTATCGACAATAAGCAAAATGCTCAAGTACTGACGCACTGGCCCTTTCCACTCCTTGAGTAGAATACGCTACTCTTAGTACTTCCACCTATAAAGGTCAAAAACGTCTATTAACCCCAAAACAGAAGTTTCTATCTTTCTCTGAAAATTGGACACCCACATGAGCGTAAATCTCTCTCTATCGGTAGGCTGCAAGCCAACGGGGGTTTACACGTCTAACGGGCGTGTACAATTCTACTCGGAATACTACACAAGTCTCTTTGCACTGCAATACGGTCTGTAAATACTGATTGATTCTTTTCTTTATTCTTGGGCTTAAGTCAAAAGACATTGCGCGATACTAAGCTATATATAGTATACCTCCACTATATATTCCAACAACATGTAATCTCCAATTACAATAAGGGACAAGAATATTACCTCGACAAGCCCAAAATTATCAAGTTATAATGTCGATCTGAGCAAGGTTTAGCTCACTCGTGCGCTCAAACCACTCCAACAACCCTTAGAAGTTCTAACTAACTTACTCAAATACTTGACCAACTATGAAGATTTCCTTAGGGTTTCGGTTTGAGACTAAAAGGACAAAGGTAGTATTTAGGGCTCTACATAAGAGGTATCTTTGGAATACTACAAGGTACAAGGCTAAGGTATTTTGGGCATTATAACAATCTTAGGAGAAGTATTTCAATACCACGAGGAGGGTATTATCTGAAAACAACTAGGCTGGGGTACCCATGCTAGCACCACAAAGGGGAGGGGACTCCTCGGCCAAAGGCCTTTACTAGGGAGAGGGCTCTTGGGCGAGAGTCAAACAAGAGGAGAGGAAGGATAGCAAGACTTGGAACATTTTTGGATGAATGAAGTCTTGAGCGAGGTATTTATAGCAAAACCAAAAGCCAACCAATGGCCAAGATCAAGCCATGTGCAAGGCAAGTGTAAGGCCAAGATCAAGCCAAGTGCACCTAGACCCTACTCGTAAAACCTCACAAATATCTACACAAATATCTACCACAACTTGCTCCAGATCGGCGAGTGCGTAGCATCTTCCATTGTGAGGTGACACATGTCACCCTCCGTTGGTCCAAAATGTTTAGTCTCTCGGAAAAATCCATAAAAATACAAAGCGACATAGCGGAATTTTCCTCGCAAGTTCTGTAGCGTTTAGTCAACGACTCTAGCAAGGTGTTGTGCACAAATGTAAAATCGGCCAAGGGTGCCACATGGGGTGACACGTGTCGCCCCAGGTCGCCGAATATTTCGTCTTAGAAAATATCCAAATTACCGGAAATCTCAAAAACAAAGCGGGCCCACAAAAGCAGTAAATTTCTCCGTGGGCCCACGTGACCATTCAGAAAATAAAATCTCAAAATTCTAATATAATCTATGAAGTCCAAATACCAAATGCAGGAATCAATTCCCATTAACGAACCTTTTTCTTCACAAATAACAGGAAACTTTTCCGTGAAAACTCACATCTTTCTTTCTTTTCAAAATTTCTGTAGTACTCTCAAATGCGTCGTCCTCACATACATACCTGCAACTACGGGGTATAACATTCTCCCTCGTAGAAACATTCGTCGAATGTTCCTTCTCGCCGGATATCGATGAAGTTCCTCTAACAAGTTGCCAACGCGGCAGCGCGAGATAACACACGCGTTATCTTCCTCACTTACTCGTTGTACCGCTTCGAACACCGAACTCTCCTGGGACGTACCATACTTCATCATTACTTAGTTCGAAAATCTGCGGAGTCACTACCTCGAACTTGGTCATCTTACTAACCTCAAACTTCCTTAGGCCATTCCGGCCTTCGAACGGCTGCGGTCGAACGCGTCCACGAACTCATCGATGATCATACAAACTTGGGCCTAGCATCCTCGTGACCCTACCACTGGCGGGACCACGAGCCGACCCCACCCCAAACCGGGTTCTGGTTGACCCGCAAATGGTCCTCGGCCCGACCTGACCGCGAACTCTTGTTCCCGATCGGAACAATCTTACTAATTCACGTCATGAAAGCTACCACTTCCATCTCACACTACCCACGGACTTATCACACAAATAAATCCACGTATACCACTACTCGATAAGGGTCAAACATAAAATAAATCTTTAATCTCAAGACGACCTTACCACTGGTCTCGATCGTGACATAGTCTAAGGTTCACACTTACCGTGCCATACGTAACCTCCCAACTAAACATGTTTTCAAACTCACAATTAACACAACGCTTATTCGTACATAGCACACAATAATGAGACCATCATAACAAGCATACCAAAACTCTAGAGGTTAAGGATAAACACAAAGCTACCGCTCCACTCTAATCATAGGCACCTGCCTGGTGCATCGTATGAAAGCGATGAACCAGCGATCCGGTGGTGAGTCGTAACATCCGTGCTACCCTTGGTCGGACAGTTCCTCGCAAAATGGCCTGCTCGCCAAAAATAACAAGCTCCTGGCACCACGACACTCCCGAAATGCGGTCTACCACATCGACCACAGAGGTAGGGTGACCGCGTCAGCCAACACCTTACTTCCGAAACACAACCCGGAGCCACGACTGCTCCGAATACTCAAGGTTGTGGAGGACCACTGCCTGGCGGAGGTACAAAACTAGTATCTTTCGAGGCGGTCCGCCTCGAAAGTCACCAAAGGACCTGTTGTTGGCCTCTTCTGCTGATCTTGGTCATTCCGTCGACCTCTCGTGCCTCACGTCGGTCGTGAGCACTGCGTGCGGGCAATGTCCATGCGGTGAAGGGCTACTCTGAACATGCCTCGACATGTAATCATCGAGCCTGTAACATATCGGTGCACTCGATCCTCCATACTAGCTACCAACGCCGGGACGTCTCGGGCGATGAGTCGAACTCGCATTGTACTCCCGAACCGTGCGCCTCTGTCTAAGCATCAAAAATCGCCGGCGTGCCCTCCTCATCTGCGGAGGCAAGAAGTGCGTGAGAAAGCCCGAAAACTCATCCCATCTGCTGAGTGCATGCTCTCCGGAAAGCTCATGAATCAAACCAATCATTGCGGTATCACGCGGCCGATCACGAACAAAGGTCCGCGACTCGGTCTACGAAGCCTTGATCACGCGCTGATCGGCTGGCTGGGATGAACTCCTGCGGATCATCCTCGAGCCTCGACCCATAAAACTCGGCGGGCTCTGACTCGGAAAGTCCGTAGCCTCAAACTATCTGCTCGGGGTGAACGCTGGTGCTCTTTGCCCAGGCTGCTGCGTCGGCCTATCCTCATATCGGCCACGACCACGGCGGCAAGCGGGCCATCTCGCGTAACCCATCTCCTGCGCGGTGTGGGGTGGAGGCTCAGTATCAGTAGTCTCATCGGCCACGGCTGCGGCTCTAAACTCTGGGCTGGTGGCGTCCAAAACCCGCTGGTCGAAGCCTGACCTCGGTCTTGTCAGGGCTGCGCCTCGCGCTCCTCTGTATCTCACTAGCGGCACCTCGGCCGCCTTGCCCATCCCGGGCTCTGGTTGCCTTGCGCGGAGGCATAGCGGTAAAAGCGAGATCGTCGGAGGGTCGACTTAGAACACGACTCTAAGGCACGATCTCGGAATGAGAAGAATGGAAACAAATCCTAAATGTCCTGCGGCCTCACGATTATAGATGTGGTGCCTGACACATCGATAATCAAGACTTCTACTGACACGATGCGTAGACACTTTCAGAGGATTAATCGCTCCGATACCACTTTTTATGCTGACCGTTCGGGGCGTTCTTGGTGCCTTATCGGGCACCCTGGTGATACAATCATCGGAAAACCAGCGGAAAATAAAACTTTAAACAAGAAACAAGATATATGAACATAAAGCAGGCCAACCAGCGGTTACCTTCCAATAACATAAATAAATACAACTCTTTCAAAGCGAGCAGTTTAATCCTTTTTACAACCACACTTGCAGCGGTACTACAGACCTCTAAGATTTACAACTGTGGCGGGACGGGGCCGCCGTACCACAGATGTACAGAACCTGACTCGGGAACACATACAAAAGATAAGCCTCGGAGAAAGCGGAGCTTCCCAACTGAGCGAGATCCTAAGGCGAGGATCCACGGCCGATGTACCTCTACTGCGGCATGAGCGGCCCCGAAGGAGGTCGATCTGGCAGTACCAAGTATGTGAAAGCTGTAAAAAGATCGTAATGAAATCATACTAGTCTATATAAAGCGGGAGACATGTATGATAACCAAACTACGATTCACAACATAAGCGATCATGTCGATCGAGGACTCGAGGCCTCAGTCATCACTCAAATATAACTATGGGTCTCACGCCCACAACGTCAATCATGTTCGCGTCGTGGCGCGTGCCGGTCTGCGTCGGTGTAGACATGTCCATGATGCAACAATAATACCAATGCCCGGCCACGTGCCGAATTCTACCTCGGTGTAGACACGTCCATGTGACATCAATAATAATATCTTTGGGTGATCAACCTGCGCGTGGCCACATGCCGAATTCTACCTCGGTGTAGACATGTCCGTGTAACCACAATAACAATATATCGGGTAATCAACCGGCCGCGTAACACGTACCGGAATTCTGCGTCGGTGTAGACATGTCCATGTGACATCAACAACAATCTGATAATCAAAATGGAAACATACGTGGAATTCTCCATCACCGCCAAAGACGTCGAGTAAGTTCTCAACAAGTCGTAGGCCGCCATCGAGAGGCGGTAACGAAATACCACACTTGCACAACAAAGGCTATCATCACAAGCATAGGCAAGTTTCACAACAACAAGCATAGGCAAGTTTCACAACAACAAGCATAGGCAAGTTTCACACAACTCAAAGTACTTTCGTTTTATTCCAAAGTCGGGTTTTTAATCCCCAGTACTACATCGTTAAATTCTTTTAAAGAGATCCATTACTTTTATAAAAGTCACCCGATACGTAGTATGAGTGTCATACCCGTATTTCAGTATATGCGTGGGGCGTGCGTGCGAGAATCTGACGAAGATTGGAAAGGAAGAAAGAGGTGATTTTTTTCCACGGAAAAGTTTAGGTTTTGTGAAGGAAAAAGGTTCGTTAATGGGAATTGGATTCCCAGTTTGGTATTCGGACTTCTGGAATATTAGAGAATTATGGAATTTTATTTTGGAAATGGTCACGTGGGGCCACGGAGAAATTCTGGTTTTGTAGGGCCAGCTTTGTTTTAGAGATTTTGGCCATTGTGGATATTTTGGAAGATGTTTTATTTTGGGCCAATAGGAGGGTGACACGTGTCACCCCGCCTAAATGGCTTAGTAGAATGACGCTGTGCACAACACGGTTAGAGTCATTTTTAATGAAGCGTTTTGCGGCTTTCGTGGGAAAATTCGGCTATGTCCTTTTTAAATTTTGCGGATTTTTAGAGACGAAACATTTTGGACCAACGGGAGGGTGACATGTGTCACCTCGCATTGGAAGCAGTGGGCGTCGAGTGGAAGATGTGGTTCACGAATTGGCTTGATCTTTTGGCTCACGTTTTTGGCCTATTGGTTCCTTGTTTTGTGCCTTGTTTTGGCCTTGTTTTGTGGCTTGTTTTGTGCCGTGTTTTGTGGAGTAGGGGTTAGGGTGCACTTGGCAGTCAAGGCCTTACACTTGCCTTGCGTGGCGATCTTGGCCGTTGGTTGGCACTGGCTTTCTATAAATACCCACTCTCTTTGAAGACTTCATTCATCCAAATCTTCCAAGTCTTGAAACCCCTCCTCCTCTTGTTGACTCTCGTCCAGAGCCCTCTCCCAGAAAGTGGCCTTTGGCGAGAGGTCTCCTCTCCCTTTGTGAGGTCTGGCCAGTAGGGTGCCCACTAGCCTAGTTGTTTTCGTATAATACCCACTTGTTGTGGTATAGAAATACTCTCCTAGTATTGTTATAATGCCCAAAATACCTTAGCCTTATACCTTGAAGTATTCCAAAAGTTACCTCTATAAGTAGAATACGGAAATACTACCTTTTGTCCTTTTTAGTCTCAAACAGAAAACCTAAGGAAATCTTCATAGTTGGTTGAAGTATTTAAGTAGAAGTTGGTTAGAACTTCTAAGGGTTGTTTGGGGCGGATTGGAGCGTACGGAGTAGGAGCTAAACCTTGCTCAGGAGCGACATTAAACTCGGATAATTTTGGGCTTATCGAGGTAAATATCTTGTCCTATTGTAATTGGAAATTACATAAGTGTTGAATATATAGTTGTTGTATACTATATATATAAAGCGAACTTAGTATTGTGGCAATGTCTTTTGACTTAAGCTGAAGAATAAAGCCGAATCAGGCTGTAATTGCATAGGGTGAATTGCAGTGGACTTGTATAGTATTGCGGTGTAGTAGAATTGTACACGTCAGGTTAGGCGTGTAAAACCCCCTGGTTGGCTTGGTGGCCGCCTCGATAGAGGAGGAGATTTCTGTTGTGGCGAGAGAGTCTTTGCGAATTTTACGTAGATTATGGAGCGTTGAGATCTAGATGTTAATAAGCGCGCGTGGCCTTATAGGTTGAAGTACTACGTGTGGAGTGATCCACTTGGCGCAGGGAGTAGCCGCGGTTTGAGGTACTTGGGCGTTTTGCTATTAGTCGACAATCGTCGCGAGGTATGTGAACCTTTTTCTACCTCTTACAGCATGATATGTGTGAACTATGTGAAATGCGGTGACGTACATGTGCTAAACGTATTTGATTGGTTTAAAACATAAAGTGTTATAACGGCTTTATGGGAAGTTGGTTATAACAGCTTTATGTAGGTAAGAAAATACTTTGTGGTTTTAAAAAGGTAACTGATGTGAATTATAACTGGCTTGTTTAATAAAGAAACTTGATGTATTTCAAAAGATTTATAAATCGTTTTGAAGGGAGAGTAACACTTGGTTTTAAAGGTTTTAAAAAGAGTTATACTAGCTTTATGGGGAGTTAGGTATAATGTCTTAAGAGAGGTAAAGAAAATGGTTTACTGATGTAAGAAGTTAAGAGACTTGATCTTATAAGATAAGAGACTTAACTTATTTGTTTTAATGTGAATGTTTGTGTGAAACCTCATTCGTGAGTAATGAGTACTTGGTTTTATTTAATGGGATAATGTTTTACTGATTTCGGAAATCAGAATGTGTATCGGCAGGACCAGCTGCGGCGTTAATAAAGGAAAATGTATTGAATAATGATGTATCGTATTAAAACCCGGTAGAAACCTCCATCTGCATAGAAACTAAGATGAGACAAAATGATATTACATTTTCTAGATCATGATTTGTAATAAGAATGTTGTAAACAAGAATAACCTACTCTCACGTGAGACATATATTACTCAATTGTTCTAAAAGGAATCAGTGATTAAGTTTATGAACTATGAAACCATTTGAAAATGGAAAGCTTGAGTAATTGAAACTAGGCAAGCGGAACTTAGGAAAAGAATGTTGTTACTTGATTTTGAAAAGGAATGTGGGTTTGTCATTCTAATCTACTGTATCGGGTGACTTTTATAAAGGTAATGGATCTCTTTTAAAAGAACTTAGCACGATGTAGTACTTTGGGGTTAAAAACCGGATTTTTGCCATAAAATGAAAGTACTTTGAGTTGTGTGAAACTTGCCTATGCTTGTTGTTGTGAAACTTGCCTATGCTTGTTGTTGTGAAACTTACTTGCCTATCTTTGTTGTTGTGAAACTTGCCTATGCTTGTGATGATAGCCTTTGTTGTGCAAATGTGGTATTTACGTGTTACCGCGTCTCGATAGAGTCGGTTGACTTGTTGAGAACTTACTTGGGCGGGCGGCAATGACGGAGAAATTCCGCAGTGCGTTCGCATTAATAGTGTTACTTTTAATAATCACTTTGGACATCTTGACACGATCGTGGCGCGGGTATGCTTCCATTTTGGTTGATGTCTTTTGGTTAATCGCTTTGGATATCTCGACACGATCGTGGCGCGCGGGTATGTTTCCATTTGATTATCGCCTTGTGATTTCCTTTGGACATCACGACCGCGATGCGTGGCGCGCGGGTATCGTCCATTTGGAATCTTTGTCTTATTGTTTCCCTTTGGACATACCGACGCGATCGTAGCGCTGCGGGTATCGTCCATTTGGAATCTTGTCTTATTGTTTCCCTTTGGACATCGACACGATCGTAGCGCGCGGGTATGCTTCCATTTGGATTCTTTGTCTTGTTGTTGATGTCACGTGGGCGTGCTCTACCGGTCAGAACGGGCATGTGGCCATGGGGCATGGGTATTAGTGTTGCATCATGGATGTCTGCCGATGCGATGTTCCGGGGCGCGCCGTGATCTGAACGATTGATGTTGTGGCGTGAGACCCAGTTATATTTGAGTGATGACTTGGCGTGAGTCACATCGACATATTTGTTTTATGTTGTGAATCGTAGTTTGGTTATCATACATGTCTCGCTTTATATAGACTAGTATGATTTCATTTCTGATATTTTACGATTTCACATACTTGGTACTGTTGTCTTGACCTCGCCCGGGCTGCGTTAAATCTGCGGTAGAAGTACATCGATCGTGGATCCCGCTCTTAGGATCTCATTTCAGCGTGTTGGAAAGCTCCGTTCCTTCGAGGCTTATCTTTGGTATGTTTCCTGAGTTGTAGGTTCTTGTACATTCGAGGGCATGGCGGCCTGTCCGTCATAGTTGTGTAAATCTTAAGTGCATAGAATCAAGTTGTGGCGGGGTTGTAAAAGGATAAGCTGTTGGTCTTATGTATATATCCGAAGGCAAATTTTGGTTGCTTTGTTTACTTATTATATCTCTCATTTCATGTTTAAAGTTTTTATTTCATTGGTTTTCTCGATGTTGTATCACTAGGGTGCCAGGGTAAGGCACGATGCGAGTCCGGTTTGGGCGTTACAAAGTGGTATCAGGCGATTAGTCCTCGGGAAGTGTCTGAGACCGTGTCTAGTAAGTCTTGATTATCGGTGTGTTGTGCACCACATCTATAATCGCGAGGCTATAGGACATGTAGGATGGGTTTCTATTCTTCTCATTCTAAGATCGTGCCTTAGAGGCACGTGTGATAAGTTGGACCCTCTGACGTGTTTTTACGATTATGCCCTGCGAAACAACGGCCCTTGAAGGGCAAAGAAGTAGCAGAGCTACTAGTCGACTCGCAGAGTTGTTAGGGCTTGTGCCGGGGTATACGGATAATGAACCTTAGAATATGTCACATTTGGGACCTTAGGGGTAAGGTCGTCTTGAGTTAAAGATTTATATTATGTTTGACCCTTATCGAGTGGTAGTATACGTGGGATTTATTTGTGTGATAAGTCCGTGGGTAGTGTGAGATGGAAGTGGTAGCTTTCGCGATGTGAAATAGTAAGATTGTTAGGATCGGGAACAAGAGTTTGGCGGTTGGGGTCGGGTTGAGGACCATTTGCGGGTCAACCGTAACCGGTTTGGGGTGGGAGTCGATTGGGTGGTCCCGCCAGTGGTAGGGTCACGAGGATGCTAGGCCCAGTTTGTATGACCATCGTATGAGTTGGTGGATATGTTCGACCGTGCGGATCGTGGAGGCCGAACGGCCTTAGAGAAGATCGGTTAGTGAGATGACCAAGTTTGGGTAGTGACTCAAGGGTTGGAAAGCGAAGTGTTGTGGAGTGTGGTACGAACACTAGAAAGAGTTCGAGTGTTCGAGAAGGGGACAACGAGATAGGGGAGAAGTGAACGTGTGTGATCGTTTCTTTTGTGAAATGAAGGTGTGAAGGAAGTATATTTTAGACCTCAGGTAAGGGGTTTTTGTGATGATTAGAGGTGTTTCCTCGTTGACTTGGGTTTAAGTATTGGTGCGTTTGTTATTTTTATGGCGGTGTGGCGTGATTGTTTTAAATGCATTATAGCAGTGAAGGCTATACTAGCGCAGGTTTGTGTGGAGACTTGAGAAGGAACATTCGGGACGAATGTTTCTAAGGAGGGAAGAATGTCATACCCCGTATTTCCAGAGTATGTACGTAAGGACGTACGTACGAGAATACGACAGAAAGATTGGAAAGGAAGAAAGAGGTGATTTTTTTCCACGGAAAAGTTTAGGTTTTGTGAAGGAAAAAGGTTCGTTAATGGGAATGGATTCCCAGTTTGGTATTCTGACTTCTGGAATATTAGAGAATTATGGAATTTTATTTTCGGAAATGGTCACGTGGGGCCACGGGAGAAATTCTGATTTTGTAGGCCCACTTTGTTTTAGAGATTTTGGCCATTGTGGATATTTTGGAAGATGTTTTATTTTGGGCCAATAGGAGGGTGACACGTGTCACCCCGCCTAGGTGGCTTCGCCGAATGACCTTTGTGCACAACACCCTGCTAGAGTCGTTTTCGACGAAAGCGTTTCGCGACTTTCGTAGGGAAAATTCGGCTATGTCCTTTTTAAATTTTGCGGATTTTTCCGAGAGGCGAAACATTTTGGATCAACGGGAGGGTGACATGTGTCACCTCACATCGAAGCAGTGGGCGTCCGTGGAAGATGTGGTTCACGAATTGGCTTGATCTTTTGGCTCACGTTTTTGGCCCTATTGGTTCCTTGTTTTGTGCCTTGTTTTGGCCTTGTTTGTGGCTTGTTTTGTGCCATGTTTTGTGGAGTAGGGGTTAGGGTGCACTTGGCTTGATCAAGGCCTTACACTTGCCTTGCGTGGCTTGATCTTGGCCGTTGGTTGGCCTTTCGCTTTCCTATAAATACCCCTCTCTTTGAAGACTTCATTCATCCAAATCTTCCAAGTCTTGAAACCCCTCCCTCCCTCTTGTTGACTCTCGCGTCAAGAGCCCTCTCCTGAAAGTGGCCTTTGGCGAGAGGTCTCCTCTCCTTTGTGAGTCTGGCGTAGGGTACCCACTGCCTAGTTGTTTCAGATAATACCCTTGTTGTGGTATAGAAATACTCTCTAGTATTGTTATAATGCCCAAAATACCTTAGCCTTATACCTTGAAGTATTCCAAAAGTTACCTCTATAAGTAGAATACGGAAATACTACCTTTTGTCCTTTTTAGTCTCAAACCAAAACCAAGGAAATCTTCATAGTTGGTTGAAGTATTTAAGTAGAAGTTGGTTAGAACTTCTAAGGGTTGTTTGGAGCGGAATGGAGCGTTTGAGTGGAGCTAAACCTTGCTCGGGAAGCGACATTAAACTCGGATAATTTTGGGCTTATCGAGGTAAATATCTTGTCCTATTGTAATTGGAAATTACATAAGTGTTGAATATATAGTTGTTGTATACTATATATATAAAATGAACTTAGTATTGTGGCAATGTCTTTTGACTTAAGCTGAAGAATAAAGAATCTAACAGGCAGAATTGCATAGACTGAATTGCGGTGGACTTGTATAGTATTGCGGTGTAGTAGAATTGTACACGTCGGTTAGACGTGTAAACCCCCGTTGGCTTGGTAGGCCTCGATAGAGGAGGAGATTTACGTTGTGGCGGGGAGGTGTTTGAATTTTCGCAGATTATGGAACGTTGAGATCTAGATGTTAATAAAGCGCGCGTGGCCTTATAGGTTGAAGTACTACGTGTGGGTGATCCACGGCTTGGGGAGTAGCCGCGGTTTGAGGTACTTGGGCGTTTTGCTATTAGTCGACAATCGTCGCGAGGTATGTGAACCTTTTCCTACCTCTTCTAGCATGATATGTGTGAACTATGTAGCACGGTGACGCGTCATGTGCTAAACGTATTTGATTGGTTTAAAACATAAAGTGTTATAACGGCTTTATGGGAAGTTGGTTATATGACTTTATGTAGGTAAGAAAATACTTTGTGGTTTTAAAAGGTAAGCGATGTGAATTATAAGCCGCTTGTTTAATAAAGAAACTTGATGTATTTCAAAAGATTTATAAATCGTTTTGAAGGAGAGTAACACTTGGTTTTAAAGGTTTTAAAAAGAGTTATACTAGCTTTATGGGAGTTAGGTATAATGTCTTAAGAGAGGTAAAGAAAATGGTTCTTGATGTAAGAAGTTAAGAGACTTGATCTTATAAGATAAGAGACTTAACTTATTTGTTTTAATGTGAATGTTTGTGTGAAACCTCATTGAGTAATGAGTACTTGGTTTTATTTAATGGGATAATGTTTCTTGATTTCGAAATCGAATGTGTATCGACAGCACACCGCAGCGTTAATAAAGGAAAATGTATTGAATAATGATGTATCGTATTAAAACCAGTAGAAACCTCCATCCATAGAAACTAAGATGAGACAAAATGATATTACATTTTCTAGATCATGGTCATTGTAATAAGAATGTTGTAAACAAGAATAACCTACTCTCACGTGAGACATATATTACTCAATTGTTCTAAAAGGAATCAAGTGATTAAGTTTATGAACTATGAAACCATTTGAAAATGGAAAGCTTGAGTAATTGAAACTAGGCAAACGGAACTTAGGAAAAGAATGTTGTTACTTGATTTTGAAAAGGAATGTGGGTTTGTCATTCTAATACTACGTATCGGGTGACTTTTATAAAGGTAATGGATCTCTTTTAAAAGAACTTAACGTATGTAGTACTTTGGGGTTAAAAACCCGGATTTTTGCCATAAAATGAAAGTACTTTGAGTTGTGTGAAACTTGCCTATGCTTGTTGTTGTGAAACTTGCCTATGCTTGTTGTTGTGAAACTTGCCTATGCTTGTTGTTGTGAAACTTGCCTATGCTTGTGATGATAGCCTTTGTTGTGCAAATGTGGTATTTACGTATTCTGCGTCTCGATAGAGGTCGGTTGACTTGTTGAGAACTTACTTGGGCCAGTGCGCAATGACGGAGAAATTCCGCAGATGCGTTCTGTTAATAGTGTTACTTTTAATAATCACTTTGGACATACCGACACGATCGTGGCGCTGCGGGTATGCTTCCATTTTGGTTGATGTCTTTGGTTAATCGCTTTGGATATCTCGACACGATGCGTAGCGCACGGGTATGTTTCCATTTGATTATCGCCGTGATTTCCCTTTGGACATCGACACGATCGTGGCGCACGGGTATGCGTCCATTTGGAATCTTGTCTTATTGTTTCCCTTTGGACATCGACACGATGCGTAGCGCGCGGGTATCGTCCATTTGGAATGCTGTCTTATTGTTTCCACTTTGGACATCGACCACGATCGCGCGCGGGTATGCTTCCATTTGGATTCTTTGTCTTGTTGTTGATGTCACATGGGCGTGTCTACGATCTGGTCGGGGCACGTGGCTGGGGCATGGGTATTAGTGTTGCATCATGGACATGTCTACACCGTCGCGATTCCGGCACGCGCCGTGATCGCGAACGATTGATGTTGTGGGCGTGAGACCAGTAGTTATATTTGGTGATGACTTGAGGCGTGAGTCCCCGATCGACATGATCGTTTTATGTTGTGATCGTAGTTTGGTTATCATACATGTCTCCCTTTATATAGACTAGTATGATTTCATTTCTGATATTTCTGATTTCACATACTTGGTACTGTTATCGACCTCTTGAAGTGCGTTAAATCTGCAGTAGAAGTACATCGATGCGTGGATCCCCGCCTAGGATCTCATTTCAGCGTGTTGGAAAGCTCCGTTCCTTCGGAGGCTTATCTTTGGTATGTTTCCCTGAGTTGTAGGTTCTTGTACATTCAGGGGCATGGCGGGGCCCTGTCCCGTCATAGTTGTGTAAATCTTAGAGTGCATCAGAACTGTGGGCGAGGTTGTAAAGGATAATCGTCGGGTCTTATGTATATATCGAAGGCAATCGTTTGGTTGCTTTGTTTACTTATTATATCTCTCATTTCATGTTTAAAGTTTTTATTTCCGCTGGTTTTCTCTGATGTTGTATCACTAGGGTGCCCGGGGTAAGGCACCAGTAACGGGTCCCGGTTTCGGGGCGTTACAATTAGGATGACCAACCCACATTCCTTTTCAAAATCAAGTAACAACATTCTTTTCCTAAGTTCCAGTTTGCCTAGTTTCAATTACTCAAGCTTCTCATTTTAGAAAGGTTTCATAACTCATAGTCTTAGTCTCTTTTAAAACAATCGAGTAACATATGTCATATATGTGAGTAGTTTATTCTTGTTTATAACGATCTTATTACAAAGACGTGATCTAGAAAATGTAATATCATTTTGTCTTATCTTAGCTTATGCGGATGGAGGTTTCTACTGGTTTTAATACAACACATCATTATTCAATACATTTTCCTTTATTAACGCAATGGTCAGCCGATACATTCGATTCCCGAAATCAGTAAAACATTATCCCTTTAAAAACCAAGTACTCATTACTCACGAATGAGGTTTCACACAACATCCACATTAAAACAAATAAGTTAAGTCTCTTATCTTATAAGATCAAGTCTCTTAACTTCTAACATCGATAAACCATTTTCACTACATAAGGTCGTTATAACTAACTTCCCATAAAGCTATTATAACACCCTATGTTTTAAACCAACCAAATCACTTAGCACGTATGCGTCTGCTACATAGTTCACAACAATCATGCTAGAAAAGATAGGAAGAGGTTCACATACCTCGCGACGATTTATCGACAATAAGCAAAATGCTCCAAGTACTACAACGCTAGCCCTTTCCACCTCGGTAGAATACGCTACTCTTAATCTTTCACCTATAAAGGTCAAAAACGTCTATTAACCCCAAAACACAAGTTTCTATCTTTCTACGTAAAATTCAAGACCCCAGATGCAGCGTAAATCTCTCTCTATCGAGGCTGCTAAGCCAACCATGGAAGTTTACACGCCTAACCGGACGTGTACAATTCTACTCAGAATACTACACAAGTCTCATCGTCTGATCCTATGTAAATCTGATTGATTCTTTTCTTTATTCTTCAGCTTAAGTCAAAAGACATTGCGCGATACTAAGCTATATATAGTATACCTCACTATATATTCCAACAACATGTAATCTCCAATTACAATAAGGGACAAGAATATTACCTCGACAAGCCCAAAATTATCCAAGTTATAATGTCGATCCCGACAAGGTTTAGCTCACTCAGTGCGCTCAAACCACTCCAAACAACCCTTAAGTTCTAACTAAGTTCTACTCAAATACTTCAACTATGAAGATTTCCTTAGGGTTTCGGTTTGAGACTAAAGGACAAAAGGTAGTATTTAAGACTCTACATAAAGAGGTATCTTTGGAATACTACAAGGTACAAGGCTAAGGTATTTTGGGCATTATAACAATACTAGGAGAAGTATTTCAATACCACGAGGAGGGTATTATACGAAAACAACTAGGCTAGTGGGTACCCGCGCGTAGCACCACAGGGGAGGGGACTCGGCCAAAGGCCTTTACTAGGGAGGGGGCTCTTGGGCGAGAGTCAAACAAGAGGAGAGGGAAGGATAGCAAGACTTGGAACATTTTTGGATGAATGAAGTCTTGACGAGGTATTTATAGCAAAACCAAAGCCAACCAATGGCCAAGATCAAGCCATGTGCAAGGCAAGTGTAAGGCGAGATCAAGCCAAGTGCACCACTAGACCCTACTCCTTAAAACCCTCACAAATATCTACACAAATATCTACCAACTTGCCACGCCAAATCGGCGAGTGCCCACATGTTTCCATTGTGAGGGTGACACATGTCACCCTCCGTTGGTCCAAAATGTTTAGTCTCTCGGAAAAATCCGCAAAAATACAAAAGCGACATAGCCAGGATTTTTCTCGCAGTTCTGTAAACGTTTAAAAAACGACTCTCAAGGTGTTGTGCACAAATGTAAAATCGGCCAAAGGGTGCCACACGGGGTGACACGTGTCGCCCCGGTCGCCGAATATTTCGTCTTGAAAATATCCAAATTACCGAAATCTCAAAAACAAAGCGGGCCCAAACCAGTAAATTTCTCCGTGGGCCCAGCGTGACCATTCAGAAAATAAAATCTCAAAATTCTAATATAATCTATGAAGTCCAAATACCAAATCTGGGAATCCAATTCCCATTAACGAACCTTTTTCTTCACAAATAACCGGAAACTTTTCCGTCGAAAACTCACATCTTTCTTTCTTTTCAAAATTTCTGCCGTACTCTCGTACGTACGTCCTCACATACATACCCTGCAACTACGGGGTATAACAGTGAGTCCCTGACTTGACATGACTGCTTACTTATGGTGAACTGTAGTTTGGTTATCATACATGTCTCCTGCTTTGTATAGACTACTATGATTTCATTTACAGTATTTTTAGTTTCACATACTTGGTACTGTTGTCCTGACCTCCTTGGGGCTGCGTTCATCTTGGCGGTAGAAGTACACCATCGTTGATCCCCGCTCTTAGGATCAAGGCCAAATCCATTTTGGGAAGCTCCATTTCTTGGAGGCTTATCTTGGTATAGTCCACGTGATTGTAAGTTACATTCGGGGTATGGCGGAACCTGTCCCGCCATTGTTGTTATATCATTCTTAGAGGTGCATGTAATCATGTTGTGGCGAGTTGTAAATGGGATGTAACTGTTGATTCAAGTTATTTATATATATATATCGAAAGGCAACTTTTCAGAAAACCTTACTTTAACTTCATATTACTGTGTCTTGTTTTATGTTCATTGATTACTCACGATGTATACTTGATTGCCGGTAAGGCACGATCCGCAGGCAAAGGTTGAATCGTGCTATCATTGATTAATCCTCGGAAAGTGTCTACAGTGCTTGATCGTAAGTCTTGATTATCGGTGTGTGTGCACCACACCAATAATCGTGAGGTAGGATATTTAGGATTGGTTTCATTCTTCTCTCCGAGATCGTGCCTTAAGTGTGTTATAAGTTGGACCCTCTAACGTATTTCTTTCCTCACCGCCATGCCTCCGCGTAAGGGCACAAACCCGCCTATGGCATGGCAATGGCGAGCCGGCAAGCAGAGTACAGAGGGAGGCGCGCCCACAGCCCAATCATCACTCAGGCAATTCTGGGAGTTCTCGCGACATCGCCACCACAAGAGTTTAGCAATTTCCACGGCACGGCAGCTGACATTTACACCTTCAGTTCCACGACCAGTAGCAGAAAGAATAGATTGCAAAGAGATGACCCTGTTACTAGCTAGAGGGTATATTATGGATCGATTTATCACGGGTCTTGATGACTATCTAAGAGAGGGTTGTGCAACAGTAGCTCTTCAGTCAGGCTTAAGCATGGCCTGTATGCGCTTATGCGCGCAGCCGAGAAACGTGATGGACAGATTGGGCGATGAAGAGGGCCGTCGGTGGTCCTGGTAACTTCGAGGCAAATCGCCTCAGCAATGATCGATACGCCTCCGCAAAGGCGCAGTGGTCCTCGCGAAATTGAGAACGTTCGAGGTATGCGAGTTGGTCGAGCTCCGGCTTCCGATTTCTGAACTGGCGTAGGTTCCAAACGGATTGATTTTTCCCGGTGTTCACGGGATGTGTGCATCCCGGGGAATGTCGTCTTTTTGTTGGTACTTGTTTTACCTGCGGCCGTCAGGGCCATGTGTCGAAAGGATGTCCTAGTAGGAGGGATGCAAGTAGGAGGACTCAGCCTTCAGGATCAGTGACCAGTTCATCATCATCATCTGATAGCCAGATCGGATGTATTAGAGATGTATTAGAGTGGAAAGGGAGTGAAGCGGTGATCTTTAACCCTATAGAGATTAGTATGTAAGATGAGTATATCTTAAGTGTTATGTTCGATAGCATTTGTGCAAAGTGTGATTAGAAATCATGGTTAGTTAAAAGGGTAAGATTGGGGATAAGGAAAGTGTGAGCCTTAGAATGTTATACGTGGAGACCTTAGAGGTAAGGCCATCTCGAGTAAAAGATTTATTTTATATTGACCTTTATCGGAGTGCATAGTACACGTGAGATATGTTTGTGTGATAAGTCCCTGAGTAGTGTGGTATGAAAGAGGGTAGTTGAGCTAAGAAGACCACTAGGTTTTTGTAACTTGATTAGTGAGATTGTTCCGAATCGGGGAACAAGAGTTTTTGCGTGATAGCGGGTCGGGTTGCGGACGTCGCGGAGTCAACCCGCGGCCTGCATTGTGGTGGGGTCAGTTCGAGGTGGTCCCACCAGGTGGTGGGGTCACGAGGGTGTTAGGCCCAGGTTTAGTTAACCATCGTACGAGTTCGTGGATACGTTCGACCAGTAGTCGGGCTGATAGGGTCAACCCATCTTGTCTTTTAGCCAAGACCGTTTACACGGTAGAGGGTTATGCGAGATGTTATATCAGGAAGGTTGTAAGGCTGCACGAGGTGCCTACTTTCACCTTATGGCAGGCAGTGGAGCCCAGGTTACGGCTATTTCTTTTTCTGGAAGTTTTACCAGGCAGGGTTAGGAACTCAGGTGAGTCTCAGTATCGCATTCGCCCTCGGGCCAGTGTTTGGATTTCAGGGGTAGCTGTGAGGATTGTTGCCTCCTGTTGGGGGAGTGTTTTATAGCTACCATTTCAGTATTCGGATATCGCCTTATGACGCCTTGTAGGGGCGGAAGTGTAAGTTGCCGGTCGATTGGTTCGATGTTAGCAAGGTTCAGATAGTTGGTTCATACTTGTTTCAGCAGGATGTGGGTAGGGTGAAGCTTATCCAGAAGAGGTTATTAGAAGCATAGAGTCAACAAAAGTCGTGCGGATAATCGGCGACGACGCTTGGAGTTCAGGTTGACGGTGGGTCTTCTTGAAGGTACCACCCCGGGAAGGGTGTGACGAGTTTTGGAAAACAGAGGAAACTTAACCCAAAGTGCTTTTGGGCATTTTCAGATTGTTTGTAGAATAGGCCAGGTTGCCTATAAGTTGGCATTGCCGTCCGACGTAGGAGGCAGTACGTCTGGTCTTTCATGTTGTTATGTTCGGAAAAGTATCGAAGATCCGTCAGTGTTCCCGATTAATGATGACCAAGTTGGAGGTGGTAACCTGAGAGATTTTGAGGCCAGGCGATATGAAATATGGTAAGTTATGAGAAAGAGTTCGAGTGTACGAGAAGAAGTACGACAGTAAGGGAAGAAGCGAGCATGTGTTACGAGCATAGATGTGATCTTTTCTTTTGTAAAGTGAAGGTGCGAAGGAGTATATTTTAGACCTCGAGTGGGAGCTTTTGTAGTGATGGAGGTGATTCCTCGTGGACTTGGATGTAAGTGTTTGCGCGTGTTGTATTGTGGCCAGGTGTGGCATGATTGTTTTTCGTAAGTATAGCAGTGAAGACTATACTGGCGCATGGTTGTTTCGAGACTTAGAAGGAACAATCGGGACGAATGTTTCTAAGGAGGGGAGAATGTTATGCCGTATTTCCAGTATGTATGCGTGAGGCGTGCGTATAAAAGTTTAAGCCTTAAGTAGGCAAGGGTCAAAATTTTGTTCTGACCACGAAAAGAATCGTTTTTAATGAAACGTTTTACAAAACTGCGAAGGGAAAATTACGGCTATGTCATTTATATTTTTGCGGATTTTCCGAGAGATTAAATATTTTGGACCAACGAGAGGCGACACTTGTCACCCTCAAGTGGACGGTTGTGGTGGCCGAAAGTGGGGCGTTTTCTTGGCATTTTTTGGGGCCTAAAACATGGGTCAATGTTTGTGAGGGATTTGTGGAGTAGGGTTAGGGTGCACTTGGTCAAATCTTGACCCTCCACTTGCCCCCCACTTGGCCATTGATCTCCCTATAAATACCCCCCTTGTTGAAGACTTCTTCATCCACTCCACACTTTCCTAAGTCTTAAAACCCTTTCCCCCACTTTTGGAGCTCTCATCCAAAGAGCCCTCCCTCGAGAGGCCTTTTGGCCGAGAGGTACCCTCTCCCTTCCTAGTAGTGCTAGCCAGGTTACCCCTACCTTGAAGATCTCGTAAATACCCCCTTGGTAGAAAAGTATTCTCCAAGTATTGTTACTATTCCAAAATACCTTGGCCCAAATACCTTGTAGTATTCCAAGGTTACCCCTATAATAAAAGCCGAAATACTATTATACTTTCGGATCACTAAAACGAAACCCTAAGGAAAATCTTCATAGTCGGTTGAGTATTAAGAAGAAGTTGCGTAGAACTTCTAAGGGTTGTTTGGAGCGGGTTGGAGCGCCAGTAGGAGCTAAACGTTGCTCGGGATCGACATTAAAATTTGGATAATTTTGGGCTTACTGAGGTAAATACTCTTGTCCTTATCAGAATTGGAAATTACATCTGTAGTAGTATAGAAATGAGTATAAGATATAGAAGGATGGTATAAGAGAAGAGAATTGAACTCAAATCACATGAAGAATATTAAAGAAGATTATTAAATTGTACTTTTACATAGAATCTTGTATCTAGATTTATTCTACCGAGTAGTCTAGACATTGATAGACTTGTATAACCGTTATAGGTTGAAATCTTTGCGAGTGGCGTATTCTCTCGAAGGGTGGAAAAGGCTAGCGGATTACGATGCTTTGGAGCTCTTTGCTAATAGTCGATAAATCGTCGCGAGGTATGTGATTCTTCCTATCCTCTTGAGCATGATATTTTAAAAGAATGTATATATAGTACGGTAGACGTCGTGTGTTAAGCGAGCGTGGTTTTTCTTTGCGATGTCTTTTGACTTGAGTCTAAATAATAAGAATCTGAAGTATTTCAAAAGAGTTAAGAAACCTTTTTGAAAGAAGAGTAATACTTGGTTTTAAAAGCTTAAGAGTTATACTAGCTTTATGGGAAGTTAGGTATAACGACTTAAGAGTGATAAAAAGAATGGTTTATTGATTTTAGAAGTTAAGAGACTTGATCTTAAAAGATAAGAGACTTGACTTAATCTATTAATATGAATTTTGTTAAAAAAAGTGTGAAACCTCATTCGTGAGTAATGAGTACTTGGTTTTTCAAAGGAATAATGTTTTACTGATTTCGGAAATCAGAACAAGTATCGAACGAACCACTGCAACATTAATAAAGGAAAATGTATTGACTAATTAAGTATTATTAAAACCAGTAGAAACCTCCATCTGCATAGAAGCTAAGATAAGACAAAATGATATTACATTTCCTAGATCATGGCTGCTTTAATAAGATTGATTATGAACAAGAATAACCTACTCACATATATGGCATATGTTTCTCAAATTGTTTAAAAGAGATTTATATTCTTAAGTGATTAAGACTATGAACTACGAAACCTTTCGAAAACGAGAAACTTGAGTATTTGAAATTAGGCAAACTTGAACGTTTGGAAAAGAATGTTGTTACTTGATTTTACAAAGGGAAGTATTTTGGTTTACTTAAAAAGATAGTCACTCTATTTTTATACTACGGGTATTGTGTGACTTTTTGTGAAAGAAACGGATCTTTTAAAAAAAAATTAATGTATGAAGTACTTTGGGAATAAAAACCCGAACTTGTTAACATAAAGTAGAAAGTACCTTGTGTGAATAACTTGATTGTGTTGGTTTGTGATAGCCTTGTAATACTTTCTTGTCGATTTGATAAGTGAACATGTTAGGATGCTACGTGTGTTAGTGTCTTGTGATGTTCGTGTAAAAGGGTTTCCCTTGTTATGCTTATGTTGTTTAACGATAAGTTGTTATGTTAGTATTATATCACTCACCTCTTGACATGATACCGGGGGTTAAGCTGCCCTCCGATGCGGGGTATAGCTCAGGCGGTCTGGGACCATGATTCGAGACTACCTCATGCGGGTCCAGGGGACCTATGCGGAGCTACGAGAGTTCTAGGTTAGTGTGAGGCCTTTGTGGTCATGCGGTCTATGTGGCCATGCGGACTGCGAGTCCAGGACGTTGCCGGGGAGTAGCTACCCTCGATGCGGGGAATACCTCATGCGGGCCTATGTGAGTGGCCTATACGGAGCTGCGGGAAGTTTCAGGACTAGACGCGCACATTTGATACTGCGGGCGAGTGGCCAGCTTCGATCATGTGGCGGTCTAGACAGATCTCGTGATACAGTTTATGACCTCGTTGGTACCGTGGGTGTTAGTAGTCGGCTATGCCTTCGTACTTACCGTGCGGCTTTATTATGACACAGTGGGACCCGTGTTCATGTATTCCTTGGTGCTTTTATATCATAGACTGCCGGCAGTGAGGAAGGTATTCCACGGGCATGATTGATGTTGTGGGCGTGAGACCCATAGTTATATTTGAGTGATAACTTTGAGGGCGTGAGTCCCTGACTTGACATGACTTCTTATAATATTGTGAACTGTAGTTTGGTTATCATACATGTCTCCCCTTTATATAGACTACTATGATTTCATTTCTGATATTTTTAGTTTCACATACTTGGTACTGTTATCGACCTCCTTGGAAGTGCGTTCATCTGCAGTAGAAGTACACGATCGTTGATCCGCTCTTAGGATCACGGTTCATCGTTTTAGGAAGCTCCGTTTCTTGAGGCTTATCTTTCGTATAGTCCTGTCGTTGTAGGTACTTACATTCAGGGTATGGCGGCCCCACCCGCCATTGTTGTTATATCATTCTTAGAAGTGCATAGTACTTTTGTGGGCGAGTTGTAAATGGGATGTAATTGTTGGATTCAAGTTATTTATATATATAGAAAGGCAACTTTTATGAAAAAGCTGTTTTACACTTCATATTACTTTATGTCTTGTTTTATGTTCCGCTGATTACTCTGATGTATGTCTACTTGGGTGCGGTAAGGCACGATCCAGTCCGAGTTGGGTCGTGACGATTCAGTGTCTGAGGAAGATCGACGAGTAAGAAAAGAGGCTAAGATGTGTTAAGAAGATGGAAGTGTCCTTTTTATAAGTGAAGAGGGGAAGAAAGTATCCTTTGGACCATGGGTGGAAGTTTTTGTGTTGTTATACACGTTAGAGGTGATTCCTCGTTGGCTTGGATTGAGTTTTGCGCGTATGTTATACTATGGCCATTGGTGGCAGGATTGGTTTGGTAAGTATAGTAGTGAAGACTATACCGGCGCAGGTATGTTTTGGAGACTTAGAAGGAACATTCGGGACGAATGTTTCTAAGGGGGGAAGAATGTTACACCCCGTAGTTCCAGAGTATGTATATGAGGACGTACGTACGTAAATACGACATTAAAATTGGAAAGGAAGAAAGATGTGATTTTTCGACGGAAAAGTTTCCGGATTTTGTGAAGGAAAAAGGTTCATTAATGGGAATTGGATTCCCAGATTTGGTATTCGGACTTTTTGGAATATTTGAGAATTATGGAATTTTATTTCCGAAATTGGTCACGTGGGCCCAGGAGAATTCTGGTTTTGTGGGGCCCACTTTATTTCGGATTTTTGGCATTACGGATATTTTCGGAAGATGAAATATTTTGGACGAGTAGGGGGGCGACACGTGTCACCCCCATGTGGCCATGTTGGCCGAATTGGAGAAGGACAAGTGGGACGTTTTTTTGGTGGACAAGTGGCCCATTTTTGTGGTGGCCACTTGTCCCATTTTTGTGGTAGCCAAATGGTTGGCCAACTACCCACACACATGTACCCCATCCTCACCTTACACATGCCTAGATCTTGTCCATTGATTTTCTTATAAATACCCCTTTGTGCAAGACTTATTCTTCATCCACTTTGTTATACCCCGTATTTCCAGTATATGCGTGAGGCGTCGTACAAAAGTTAAGCCTTAAGTTAGGCAAGGGGCGAAATTTGTGCACAACTACGAAAAGAATTGTTTTCCGAAACGTTTTCCAAACTTTGCGAAGGAAAATTACGGTTGCAACATTAATAATTTTTGCGGATTTTTCAGAGATAAAATATTTTGGACCAACGAGAGGCGACACTTGTCACCTCAGTGGACGGAAATGGTGGGCTTCCTTTGGCACGTTTTTCATTTTTGTGCCTAAAACATTTGGTCAATGTTTGGTAGGATATTTGTGTGGTAGATGAGTAAGTGGGACCCACACAACACTTGTCCAAATCCTCGCCTCCACTTGCCCACCACTTGTCTTAATCTTGGCCATTGATTGGCCTATAAATACCTCTTGAGTTGAAGACTTCTTCATCCCTAAAACATTTCTAAGTCTTGAAAATCCTCCCCCTCTTAGTAGAAGCTCTCGTCAAAGAGCAACCCTCCCCTTTGAAGCCTTGGCGAAAGTACCCCCCACTCTTGAGAGTTGCTCTCGTCCAAACATACCCCCTGGTAGAAAATACTCTCAAGTATTGTTACTATTCCAAAATACCTTGGCCCAAATACCTTGTAGTATTCCAAGGTTACCCACTATACTAAAGCCCGTAAATACTACTATACTTCCTTCACCACAAACGAAACCACGAGGAAAATCTTCACGCTTGGTTGAAGTATTAAGAAGAAGTTGCGTAGAACTTCTAAGGGTTGTTTGGAGCGGGTTGGAGCACCTGCAGTAGGAGCTAAGCGTTGCTCGGGATCGACATTTAAACTTGGATAATTTTGGGCTTACCGAGGTAAATACTCTTGTCCTTCTATTGTAATTGGAAATTACATCTGTAGTAGTATAGAAATGAATATAAGATACATGAAGGATATTACAGAAAGGAATTGAACTGTAATGAAGGATATTACGTAAGAGAATTGAATCAAATCACATCGTAAGAATATTAAAGAAGAAGATTAAAGCGTACTTACATAGATTTGTATTTGCAGTGAACTTGTGTAGTTTAACTGTAGGAAGTCTTTGCCCGATTTTTTTCCGTAGAATAGAGAATCCACGCTTAGAATATTCTACTGAGTAGTCTAGACGTTGATAGACGATATGGCCTTTATAGGTTGAATGTTCTGGTAGCATGTTCTACTTGAAAGGTGGACAAGTCTGGCGGGTTATAGCGTTGGAGAGTTTTGCTAATTGTCGATAATCGTCGCGAGGTATGTGATTCTTCCTATCCTCTTGAGCATGATATTTTAATAGAATATATATAGTACGGTAGACGTACGTGTGTTAACTGACCGTGGTTTTATGCGATGTCTTTTGACTTGAGTCCAATAATAAGAATCTTGAAGTATTTCAAAAGAATTAAGAATCGTTTTGAAAGAAGAGTAATACTTGGTTTTAAAAGCTTAAGAGTTATACTAGCTTTATGGGAAGTTAGGTATAACGACTTAAGAGAGATAAAAGGCAGTTTACTTAATTGTTTATGAACGCCTTATATTGATTTGGAAATGAGAATAAGTATCGAACAAACCACAGAAGCGCTAATAAAGGAAATGTATTGACTAATAAAGTATTATTAAAACCAGTAGAAACCTCCATCTGCATAGAAGCTAAGATGAGACAAAATGATATTACATTTCCTAGATCATGGCTGCTTTAATAAGATTGTTATGAACAAGAATAACATACTCACACATAAGGCATATGTTTCTCAAATTGTTTAAAAGAGAATTATATTATTACAGTGATTAAGACTATGAACTACGAAACCTTTCGAAAATAAGAGACTTAAGTATTTGAACTTAGGCAAACTTGAACTTTTGTAAAGGAAGGTTGTCACTTGTCTTTAAAAAGGGAAATTGTTTTGGTTTGCTTAAAAATATAGTCACTCTATTTTTATACTACGGGTATCGTGTGACTCTTGTGAAAGACACATATTTTTTTTTTTAAAGAGATAATGTATGAAGTACCTTGTGTGAATAACTTGACTATGTTGGTTTGTGATAGCCTTGTAATACTTTCTTGTTGGCTTGATAAGTAAACTTGTTAGGATGCTACGTGTGTTAGTGTCTTGTGATGTTTGTGTAAAGGGGTTTCCCTTGTTGTGCTTATGTTGTTTAACGGTGGTCGTTATGTTAGTATTGCACTCACCCTTGACATGATCTGGGGTTAAAACGCCTCCGTCGGGGTATATGTCACGACCCGATTCCGGGCCCGTGACTGGTGCCTTACCCCGGGCACCCTAGTGATACAACATCAGAGTAATCAGCGGAACATAAAACAATACAAGACATATTAAGAAATATGAAACAATAATCTGAGAAAAACTTGCCTTTCGGCATATGTATAAATAACAACTTTTTCCAACATGAACAGTTTTAATCCTTTTACAAACCACACTTGTGATTTCTACGCACCTCTAAGAAATGATACGACAACAATGGCGGGACGGGGCCCGCCATACCTCGAATGTAAACACCTACAACAACGGGGACTATACACCGATAAGCCTCGAGAAACGGAGCTTTCCCACGCCGACGTGACCCTAGAGCGAGGATCAATGGCGGTGTACCTTTACTGCGGCATGACGCGGCCCAAGGAGGTCGATCTGACAGTGCAGAGTATGTGAAACTAAAAATCGTAAATGAAATCATAATAGTCTATAAAGCAGAGACATGTATGATAACCAAACTACGATTCACAATAATAGCGATCGTATCAAGTCGGGGACTCACGCCTCAAGTCATCACTCAAATATAACAATGGGTCTCACGCCCGCCACAACATCAATCATGCGTGGAATACCTTCCTCACCGCGTGATCGATGATATGGTAACAACAAGACAATCCAAATGGAAGCATACCTGCGCTACGATCGTGTCGGTATGTCCAAAGGGAAACAATAAGTCAACATTCCAAATGGGCGATACGATGCGCTACGCATCGTGTCAGTATGTCCAAAGGGAAACAATAGGACAACATTCCAAATGGACGCATACCCGTGCGCTACGCATCGTGTCAGTATGTCCAAAAGGAAATCACAAGGCGATAATCAAAATGGAAACATACCCGTGCGCTACGCATCGTGTCAGTATATCCAAAGCGATTAACCACAAGACCTTAACCAAAATGGAAGCATACCCGTGCGCTACGCATCGTGTCAGTATGTCCAAAGCGATTAACAACAATAATACTATCAGCGAGAGCGTGCGTGGAATTTCTCCGTCGCGCAGACGCGTCAAGTAAGTTCTCAACCAGTCAACCGACCCTCTATCGAGAGACGCGGTAACACAGAAACACAACGCTTGTACAATAAAGGCTATCATCACAAGCATAGGCAAGTTTCACAACCACAAGCATAGGCAAGTTTCACAACAACAAGCATAGGCAAGTTTCATAACAACTCAAAGTACTTTCATTTTATGCCAAAGTCCGGGTTTTAACCCCAAAGTACTACATCGTTAAGTTCTTTTAAAAGAGATCCATTACTTTTATAAAGTCACCCGATACGTAGTACTAGAATGACCAACCCATCTTCCTTTTCAAAATCAAGTAACAACATTCTTTTCCTAAGTTCGGTTTGCCTAGTTTGATTACTCAAGCTTCTCATTTTCAAATGGTTTCATAGTTCCCAAACTTAATCACTTGATTCCTTTTTAGAACAATTGAGTAACATATGTCATATATGTGAGTAGTTTATTCTTGTTTATAACGATCTTATTACAATGACCATGATCTAGAAAATGTAATATCATTTTGTCTTATCTTAGCTTCATGCGGATGGAGGTTTCTCTTGGTTTTAATACAACACATCATTATTCAATACATTTTCCTTTTATTAACGCCGCGGTGGTGCAGTCGATACACATTACGATTCCCAAATCGGAAACATTATCCCTTTAAAAACCAAGTACTCATTACTCACGAATGAGGTTTCACAAACATCCACATTAAAACAAATAAGTTAAGTCTCTTATCTCATAAGATCAAGTCTCTTAACTTCTAACATCGATAAACCATTTTCACTTACATAAGGTCGTTATAACTAACTTCCCATAAAGCTATTATAACACATGTTTTAAACCAACCAAATCACTTAGCACGTATGCGTCTACCGTACTACATAGTTTACAACAATCATGCTAGAAAAGATAGGAAGAGGTTCACATACCTCGCGAGTATCGACTAATAGCAAAAGCGCTCAGTACTCCCAGTACCGCTACTCCTAAAGCCAAGTAGAGCGCGCCACGTAGTACTTCAACCTATAAGGCCACAGCGCTTATTAACATTAAGATCTTATCGTAGAACATTCTACGTAAAATTCGGCGCCTCCCCATGACGTAAATCTCCTCTCTAACGGTAGGCCGAAGCCAACGAGGGGTTATACATCTAACGACGGGTACAATTCTACTCCACAAGATTACACACAAGTCTCATGTCTGATTCGATTGATTCTATATATAGTATACTTTAACTATATATTCTAACAACATGTAATTTCCAATTACAATAGAGGACAAGATATTTACCTCGATAAGCCCATAATTATCCAAGTATAAAGTCGATCCCGGCAATCGTTTAGCTCGACTCAGCGCTCAACCCGCTCTAAACCACCCTTAGAAGTTCTAACCAACTTCTACACAATACTCCGGACTATGGAGATTTTCCTAGGGTTTCGGTTTTGTAGTGACGGAAGTATAATAGTATTCCTAGGGCTTTTCGTATAGGTATAACCTTAGAATACTACAAGGTATCTGGCTAAGGTAATTTGGGCATTATAACAATACTTTGAGAGTATTTCTACACCACAAAGGGGGTATTATCTGAAAGCAACTAGGCTGGGGGTACCCGGCCACACTCTTAGGAGGTGTACCCTCGGCCAAGGCCTCAGGAGAGGGAGGCCTCTTGGCGAACTCAACACTAAGGAGGGAGAAGATTTAACACTTAGAAACATTTAGGAAAGGATGAAGAATTCATCAAAGGGAGAGAGGGTATTTATAGCCTGAGCGAGGCCAACCAATGGCCAAGATTGAGCCAAGTGCTACCTGAGTGTAGGGCCAAGATATGCCCAAGTGCCCACAGTCCTACTCTTAAAACCCTCGCAAAATATCTACACAAATATCATCCAAGACTTGCTCATCAATCGGCCTAACGCCCGCTTCCCGCTGACGAGAGGGTGCCAAGTGTTGCCCTCTCGTTGGTCCAAAGCGTTTCGTCTCTCGGAAAAATCCGCAAAAATACTAAATGACATAGCCGTAATTTACCGCCCGCAAGTTATGTAAAGCGTTTAGGTCAACGACTCTAACAGGGTGTTGTGCACAAATGCCATTCGGCGAGCCACTGGCGGGGTGACACGTGTCACCCTCCTATTGGCCCAAAATAAAACATCTTAGAAAATATCCACAATGGCCAAAATCTCGAAAACAAAGTGGGCCCCACAAAGCAGTAAATTTCTCCGTGGGCCCAGTGACCATTTCAAAAATAAAATTCCATAATTCTCTAATATTCCAGAAGTCAGAATACCAAATCGGGAATCCAAATTCCCGTTAACGAACCTTTTCCTTCACAAAACCGGAAACTCTTCCGTGGAAAAAATCGCCTCTTTCTTCCTTTCCAATCTTTACGCCGTATTCGTGCGTCGTCCTCGCATACATACCGGGAACTACGGTATAACATTCTTCCCCTTAGAAACATCCGTCGAATGTTCCTTCTAAGTCTCAAAGCGAGCGCGTGCGGTATAGTCTTCACTACTATACTTACGAAACAATCCGCGCGGTGGCCACGAAATACCACGCAAAATACCTACATCCAAGTCCACGAGGAAACACCTCTAACATCACCACAAATAATACTACTTTTGTCACTTTGTCGCGAGCCTTGCTCCAACGACCCAACAAATGGTATCGAGTGCGTCGATCACGAAGGCGCCGTGCACTCGAATCCTTACCACATTTACGATCGCTTTAGTTTCCAAAACTCGTCACACATCAGGGTGGTACTTTCAAGAAGACCGACCGTCGACTGAACTCTGGCGTCGTCGCCGATCATCCGCGATTCTCGAGCCGAACTTCTTCTAGGCGAGCTTTACCTATCCGCGATCTGCTTTGGAACAAGCTGATCGACTATCGAACGCCAACATCGAACCAATCGGCCGCAACTTACATACGCCCTACTGAGCTTGAAGGACATCGAACAACGAAATGGTAGCTTAACGCTCCTCCACAGAGACAACAATCGCAACAACCGCGAAATCCACCGCTGGCGGCGATGCGGGAGACTCAGTCCTTAACCTGCACAGTAAAACTTCCGAAACAAAACAGCGTAACACGCTCCCACATGTCATAAGGTGAAGGTAGGCACCGTCAGCCTTACAACCTTTACGATAAATCAACAACTGCTGAGTGAGCGGTCCGGCCAGAAGAACACGATGGGCTGCCCATCGACCGACCACCGGTCGAGCGCGTCCACGAACTCGTCGCTAGTTAACTAAACTCGAGCCTAACACCCTCGTGACCTACCACAAGGCGGGACCACAAAACCAGACCCGCACCAAACATGCCGCGGGTTGACCGCAACGTGGCCTCAACCCGACCGTGGCGCAAAATACCGCTCCGTCGGAACAATCTCACTAATCACGTTACGAAAACCTAGCGGTGTTCTTAGCTCAACTACCTCTTCATTTCACACTACTTGGGACCTATCCCCAAACCACGACTCGCGTGCACTATGCACTCCTATAAAGTCAAACATAAACATACGTCTCTAGAGATGGCCTTACCTCTAAGGTCTTTGCGTATAAAGCTCTAAGGCTCACTTTCTCTATCCTCCAAAATCTTACTCGGTTAACCCACCATGATTTCTAATCACAACTAACACACCGCTATCGAACATAGCACTTAAGGTATACTCGCGAAAGTTCTGAAGGACCTTGCCTTTCTGGCCTCTTACGCGTCCTTGGTTAACGTCGATCTCTACGTTTCTCGACTGCTGCGCATAAGCGTGCAGGCCATGCTCGAAGCCCAGTGAAGAATTACTCTTGCACAACCCTTTCTTAGGTAGTCATCAAGACTCGTGGTACATCGGTATAATCTCTGGTAGCCAAATCCATGGCTAATGTGGTCGCCTCTTTGCAATCTACATTCTCTGTTCGGCCGTGGGCGAAGGTTCAAATATCATGGCGCGATAGGAGCTGCGTCGCCGTGCTAAACTCATTGGGGCTAGTGACGTCGCGAAATCCCGAATGAAGCACTACCTAGGTAATGATTGGGCTGTGCCTCATGACCTTACGAACTCAACTCGCGGCTCCTTTGCCGCCCTCACTGGTCGGGTTGCCTACGCGGAGGCATAACGATAAGGGAATGAATTTTCGGAGGTCGACTTACAACACGACTCTAAGGCACGATCTCGAGTGAGAAGAATAGAAACCAATCCTAAATATCCTATAGCCTCACGATTATTGGTGTGGTGCACAACACACGATAATCAAGACTCTTGAATCTGATGCGTAGACACTTTCAGAGATTAAGCGCTCGATACCACTTTTGTCACGACCCGATTAGGGCGTGTTGGTGCCTTACCCGGGCACCTAGTGATACAACATCAGTAATGTCGGAACATAAAACAATACAAGACATATTAAGAAATATGAAACAATAATCTGAGAAAAACTTGCCTTTCGGCATATGTATAAATAACAACTTTTTCCAACATGAACAGTTTTAATCCTTTTTACAAACCACACGCGCGGTACTCTGAGACCTCACAGAAATGATACGACAACAATGGCGGGACGGGGCCCGCCATACCACGAATGTAAACACCTGCAACAACGAGGACTATACGGCGATAAGCCTCGGAGAAGCGGAGCTTTCCCATGTGATTGTGACCTAAGGCGAGGATCAATGGCGGTGTACCTTTACTGCGGCATGAGCGGCCCCGAAGGAGGTCGATCTGGCAGTGCAAGTATGTGAAACTAAAAATCGTAAATGAAATCATAATAGTCTATAAAGCGGGAGACATGTATGATAACCAAACTACGATTCACAATAATAGCGATCGTGTCAAGTCGGGACTCACGCCTAAGTCATCACTCGAATATAACAATGGGTCTCACGCCCAACATCAATCATGCGTGGAATACCTTCCCATTGCCGGCGATCGATGATATGGTAACAACAAAGCGACAATCGAATGGAAGCATACGCAGCGCTACGCGTCGTGTCGGTATGTCGAAGGAAACAATAAGTCAACATTCCAAATGGGCGCATACGTGCGCTACGCGTCGTGTCGGTATGTCGAAGGAAACAATAGGGACGGCATTCCAAATGGGCGCATGCGATGCGCTACGCATCGTGTCGGTATGTCGAAGGAAATCACGGCGATAATCAAAATGGAAACATACGTGCGCTACGCGTCGTGTCGATATATCAGCGATTAACCACGAGACCTTAACCAAAATGGAAGCATACGTGCGCTCGCGCCGTGTCGGTATGTCAGCGATTAACAACAATAATACTATCAGCGAGGAGCGTGCGTGGAATTTCTCGTCGGCTGTTGCGCGTCGAGTAAGTTCTCAACGGTCACCGACCTCTATCGAGAGGCGGTAACACGAAACACAACGCTTGTACAATAAAGGCTATCATCACAAGCATAGGCGAGTTTCACAACCACAAGCATGGCAAGTTTCCACAACAAGCATAGGCAAGTTTCACCTGACTCAAAGTACTTTCATTTTATGCCAAAGTCGGGTTTTAACCCCAAAGTACTACATCGTTAAGTTCTTTTAAAGAGATCCATTACTTTTATAAAAGTCACGATACGTAGTACTAGAATGACCAACCCATCTTCCTTTTCAAAATCAAGTAACAACATTCTTTTCTAAGTTCGGTTTGCCTAGTTTGATTACTCAAACTTCTCGTTTCAAATGGTTTCATAGTTCCCAAACTTAATCACTTGATTCCTTTTTAGAACAATTGAGTAACATATGTCATATATGTGAGTAGTTTATTCTTGTTTATAACGATCTTATTACGTGACCATGATCTAGAAAATGTAATATCATTTTGTCTTATCTTAGCTTCTATGCGGATGGAGGTTTCTTTGGTTTTAATACAACACATCATTATTCAATACATTTCCTTTTATTAGCTGCGGTGGTGCAGCCGATACATTACGATTCCGAAATCGGTAAAACATTATCCTTTAAAACCAGTACTATTACTCACGAATGAGGTTTCACACAAACATCCACATTAAAACAAATAAGTTAAGTCTCTTATCTCATAAGATCAAGTCTCTTAACTTCTAACATGATAAACCATTTTCACTTACATAAGGTCGTTATAACTAACTTCCCGTAAAGCTATTATAACACCCTATGTTTTAAACCAACAAATCACTTAGCACGTATGCGTCTGCGTACTACATAGTTTACAACAATCATGCTAGAAAAGATAGGAAGAGGTTCACATACCTCGCGGCAGTATCGACTAATAGCAAAACGCTCAGTACTCCCAGTATCGGCTACTCACCAAGCCAAGTAGAGCGCGCCACACGTAGTACTTGACCTATAAGGCCCGCAGCGACATTAACATTAAGATCTTATCGTAGAACATTCTGAGAAAATTCGGCACCTCCCCCATGCGGCGTAAATCTCCTCTAGCAGGTAGGCTACGAGCCAACCGGGGGTTATACATCTAACCCGACGGGTACAATTCTACTCCACGGTACTACTGCAAGTCTCATGTCTGATTCGATTCGAGTTCTATATATAGTATACTTTAACTATATATTCTAACAACATGTAATTTCCAATTACAATAGAGGACAAGATATTTACCTCGATAAGCCCATAATTATCCAAGTATAAAGTCGATCACTGGGCAATCGTTTAGCTCGACTCAGGCGCTCGACCAGCTCTAAACCACCCTTAGAAGTTCTAACCAACTTCTACACAATACTCCAACGGACTATGGAGATTTTCCTAGGGTTTCGGTTTGTGGTAGTGGGAAGTATAATAGTATTTCAGGGCTTTAGTATAGGTATAACCTTAGAATACTACAAGGTATACGGCTAAGGTAATTTGGGCATTATAACAATACTTTGAGAGTATTTCTACACCACAGGGGTATTATCTGAAAGCAACTAGGCTAGGGGTACCCACGGCCACTTAGGAGGAGGGTGTACCCTCGGCCAGGCCTCAGGGAGGGGAGGCCTCTTGGCGAACTCGACACTAAGGGGAGGAGAAGATTTAACACTTAGAAACATTTAGGAAAGGATGAAGAATTCATCAAAGGAGAGAGGGTATTTATATAACAAGCCAAGGCCAACAAATGGACAATATTCAGACAAGTTCTACACAAGTGTAGGGCGAGATATGCCCAAGTGCCCCTAGTCCTACTCCCCAAAACCCTCAAAATATCTACACAAATATCATCAAGACTTGCTCGTCAATCGGCCCTAACGCCGCTTGAGTCCGCGGCGAGAGGTGCCAAGTGTTGCCTCTCGTTGGTCCAAAACGTTTCGTCTCTCGGAAAAATCCGCCATAAAATACTAAATGACATAGCCGTAATTTACCGCCATCGAAGTTATGTAAAGCGTTTAGTCGGCGACTCTAGCGGGTGTTGTGCACAAATGCCGTTCGGCGAGCCACTGGCGGGGTGACACGTGTCACCCTCATATTGGCCCAAAATAAAACATCTTCGAAAATATCCACAATGGCCAAAATCTAAAACAAAGTGGGCCCCACAAAATCAGTAAATTTCTCCGTGGGCCCAGCGTGACCATTTCAAAAATAAAATTCCATAATTCTCTAATATTCCGGGAAGTCAGAATACCAAATCTGGGAATCCAAATTCCCGTTAACGAACCTTTTCCTTCACAAAACCGGAAACTCTTCCGTGGAAAAAAATCGCCTCTTTCTTCCTTTCCAATCTTTACGCCGTATTCTCCGTGCGTCCTCGCATACATACCGGGAACTACGGGGTATAACGGTATACCTCAGGCGATGCAGGACTATGATTCGAGAATACCTCATGCGGGTCCGGAGGACCTACGCGAGCTGCGAGTTCGGTGTTAGTGTGCGGTCTATATGGCCGTACGATCTATGTGGCCATGCGGACCGGGTCGAGATGATACCGAGGAGTAGCTACCCTCGATGCGGGAATACCTCATGCGGGCTATGTGTGTGGCCTATCGCGGGTGCGGGAAGTTCGGGATTAGGCGCGCATTTGATCTGCGAGCGAGTGGCGGCCGATCATGTGGCGGTCTAGAAAGACCTTGTGATACGATTTTATGACATTGTTGCTGTACCGGGTTTTAGTAGTCGGCTATGCCTTCGCACTTACCGTCACGGTTTTATTATGACACGTGGGACACGGTGTTCATGTGTATTCCTTGGTGCTTTTATATCATGTAAGGCTGGCGGTGAGGAAGGTATTCACGAATGATTGATGTTGTGTGCGTGAGACCCATAGTTATATTTGAGTGATGACTTTGAGGCGTGAGTCACGACTAGACATATTGCTTATTTATTGTGAAGCGTAGTTGGTTATCATACTGGTCTCTGCTTTATATAGACTACTATGATTTCATTTCTGATATTTTGATTTCACATACTTGGTACTGTTATCGACCTCCTTGGGCTGCGTTCATCCGCGGTAGAGGTACACGATTGTTGATCCTCGCTCATAGGGTCCACGATTCGGCGTTTGGGAAGCTCCGTTTCTCGGAGGCTTATCGATGGTATAGTCCTGTCGTTGTAGGTACTTACATTCGGGGTATGGCGAACCTGTCGCCATTGTTGTTATATCATTCTTAGAAGTGCAGTAATGCTTGTTGTGGCGAGTTTGTAAAGGGATGTGCATTCGAGTTCAAGTTTTATGTTTATATATATGCCGGAAGGCAACTTTTCTCAGAAAAATTGTTTCTCACTTCATTTTGTTTCATGTTTTGTTTTATATTCCGATGATTACTCTGATGTATGTCTACTTGGGTGCGGGTAAGGCACGATCACGAACCGGGCAGTCGTGACAAAAGTGGTATCGAGCGATTAATCCTCGGAAAGTGTCTGACCGTATCTAGTAGAGTCTTGATTATCGGTGTGTTGTGCACCCCAATAATCGGAGGCTATAGGATATTTAGGATTGGTTTCATTATTCTCACTCGAGATCGTGCCTTAGAAACGTGTTATAAGTTGGACCCCTAACGTATTCCTTTCCTTTACGATTATGCCTCGCGCAAGCAACCGGGCTGATGAGGCAAGCGGCGAGGATCTTTGCGACTGAAACCTGAAGGTTCACGAGGACACAGGCCCAATCATCATCCGGGTGGTGCTTCATTCGGGGATTCTGCGCGTCGCCGCCAAGTGAGTTTAGCAATGGCGGCGATTCCTCTGCGGCCATGATATATGAGCCTTGTTCCGGCCGAGCGAAGAATATGGATTACAAAGGAATGGACCTGTTACTAGCTAGGATGTTAGCAACCAGAGAGTATAGTATGTATCGATTTATCACAGGTCTTGATGACTATCTAAGAGAGGGTTGTGCAAAAGTAGCTCTTCAGTCAGGCTTGAGCATGGCCTGTGGTCGGGCTTATGCGCGTGGCCGAAAGCGTGGGATCGGCAGGTTAACCAAGATCGAGAAGAGGGCTAGATCGGCGAGGCCGCTGGTAACTTTCGAGGCGGACCTCGGCGTGCGGTTATGCGCCTCCGCGAGCGAGTGGTCCTCGCGAGACTTCGGGCGTTAGGTATGCGGGATTTGGTGAACTCGTGGCTTAGTTCCGGATACCGTAGGTTCCGGCCAGCCGGATTGATTTTCCCGATGTTCACGGTGTGACGGCGTCGTCGGGGAATGTCATCTTTTGTTGGTACTTGTTTTACTGCGGCGTCGGGGCCGTGTGTCGAAAAGATGTCCTAGTAGGAGGATGTAGGTAGGAGGACTCGACCTACCCGGTCGATTCGCGGTGATGGTTCGGAGAGGAAGGGGTGCTAGCGGAGGGCCACCGCTCGGTGTGGCGTTGTAGTAAGTGTCATTATAGGAGTGTCGTACTTCTTCGACTTGTTATGCTTTGCGGCAAGCGGGCCATTTGCGAGAAATTGTCAGGCCAGTGGCGCGGATGTAGAGACTCGACCTTCGGATCGATGGCTAGTTCATCACCTCCACAGCTATGCCCAGGCGGGATTGATTAGAACGACAAAGGGGAGTGAAGCAGTAGATACAGGTATATCCTTAACCCTCTAGAGATGGGTATGTATGATAAGATGAGTATATCTTAAGTGTTATGTTCAAATAGCATTGTGTTAATTGTGATTAGAAATCATGGTAAGTTAAAGGGTAAGATTGGGGATAAGGAAAGTGTGAGCCTTAGAATGTTATACGTGGAGACCTTAGAGGCAAGGCCGTCTCGAGTAAAAGATTTATATTTTTATGTTTGACCCTTATCGGAGTGCATAGTACACGTGAGATATGTTTGTGTGATAAGTCCACGAGTGGTATGAAATGAAAGAGGTAGTTGAGCTAAGAAGACCACTAGGTTTCGTAACTTGATTAGTGAGATTGTTAGGAGCAGGGGAAGCAGAGTTTTCTTGGCGATAGCGGGTCGGGTTGAGGACGATCGCGGGTCAACCCGCGGCCTGCAATGTGGTGGGGTCAGTTCGAGGTGGTCCCGCCAGGTGGTGGGGTCACGAGGGTGTTAGGCCCAATTTTAGTTAACCATCATACGAGTTCGTGGATGCGTTCGACCAGTAGTCGGGCCGATGAGGTCAGCCCGTCTTGTCTTTTAGTCAAGAACGTTTACTCGGCAGAGGGTTATGCGAGATGATTATATCAGGAAGGTTGTAAGGCTGCACGAGGTTCCTACTTTCACCTTATGACAGGCAGTGGAGCCCAGGTTACGGCTATTTTTTTTTCTGGAAGTTTTACCAGGCAAGGTTAGGAACTCAGGTGAGTCTCAATATCGCATTCGCCCTCGGGCCAGTGTGTGGATTTCAGGGGTAGCTGCGAGGATTGTTGTCTCCTGTTGAGGGAGTGTTTTATAGCTACCATTTCAGTATTCGGATGTCGCCTTATGAAGCCTTGTATGGGCGGTAGTGTAGGTTGCCGGTCGATTGTTCGATATTGGCAAGGTTCAGATAGTTGGTTCATACTTGTTTCGGCAGGATGTGGATAGGGTGAAGCTTATCCAGAAGAGGTTATTGGCGGCTCGAGTCAACGAAGTCGTGCGGATAATCGCGGCGGCGCTTGGAGTTCGAGTTGACGGTGGGTCTTCTTGAAGGTACCACCGGAAAGGGTGTGACGAGTTTTGGAAAGCAGAGGAAACTTAGCACGAGTACTTGGAGCATTTTGGACCGCTTTGGAGGATAGGCCAGGTTGCCTATAAGTTAGCTTTGTCGTCCGACGTGGGAGGCAGTGCGTCCGGTCTTTCATGTTGTTATGTTCGGAAAAGTATCGGAGATCCATCCAGAGTGTTCCCGGTTAATGATGACCAAGTTGGAGGTAGTAACCCAGAGATTTTGGAAACTGAAGCAGTAACAGAAATGTGGTAAGTTATGAGAAAGAGTTCGAATGTACGAGAAGGGTACGACGAGTAAGGGAAGAAGCGAGCATGTGTTAAGAACATAGATGTGATCATTTCTTTTGTAAAGAAAAGTTGCGAAGGGAGTATCTTTAAGCCCTTGGGTGGGACCTTTTGTAGTGATGGAGGTGATTCCTCGTGGACTTGGATTAAGTATTTGCGCGTGTGTTATTTTATGGCCAGGTGTGGCATGATTGTTTTCGTAAGTATAGTAGTGAAGACTATACTGGCGCATGTATGTTTTTGAGACTTAGAAGGAACATTCGGGACGAATGTTTCTAAGGAGGGGAGAATGTTATACCCCGTATTTCCAGAGTATGTACGTGAGGACGTACGTACAAAAGTTAAGCCTTAAGTTAGGCAAGGGACTAAATTTGTGCACAACTACCGAAAAGAATTGTTTTCCGACGAAACGTTTTCCAAACTTTGCGAAGGGAAAATTACGGTTGTAACATTAATAATTTTTGCGGATTTTTCCGAGAGATAAAATATTTTGGACCAACGAGAGGGCGACACTTGTCACCCTCAAGTGGACGGAAATGGTGGGCTTCCTTTGGCTCGTTTTTTTCATTTTTTGTGCCTAAAACATTTGGTCAATGTTTGGTAGGATATTTGTGTGGTAGATGAGTAAGTGGGACCCACACAACACTTGTCCAAATCCTCACCTCCCCTTGCCCACCACTTGTCTTCATCTTGCCCATTTATTGGCCTATCAATACCCCCCGTGAGTTTAAGACTTCTTCATCCCTACAACATTTCTACGGCTTGTAAATCCTCCCCCCCCCCTCGTAGTAGAAGCTCTCGTCCAAAGAGCAACCCTTCCCCTTTGAGAAGCCTTGGCGAAAGTACCCACTCTTGAGAGTTGCTCGTCAAACATACCCCCCTTGGTAGAAAATACTCTCAGTATTGTTACTATTCCAAAATACCTTGGCCCAAATACCTTGTAGTATTCCAAGGTTACCCCATACTAAAAGCCGGAAATACTACTATACTTCCCTTGATCACAAAAGCGAAACCACTAAGGAAAATCTTCACGGTTGGTTGAAGTATTAAGAAGAAGTTGCGTAGAACTTTTAAGGAGTTGTTTGGAGCGGGTTGGAGCACCCAGTAGGAGCTAAGCGTTGCTCGGGGATCGACATTTAAACTTGGATAATTTTGGGCTTACCGAGGTAAATACTCTTGTCCTTCTATTGTAACTGGAAATTACATCTGTAGTAGTATAGAAATGAATATAAGATACATGAAGGATATTCTGAAAGAAATTGAACTGTAATAGAAGGATATTCTGAAGAGAATTGGTGAAATCACATCGGAAGAATATTAAAGAAGAAGATTAAGCTGTACTTACATAGAATTTGTATTTGCGATAGACTTGTGTAGTTTACGGTAGGGAAGTCTTTGCCCGATTTTTCCGTAGAATAGAGAATCCATGCTTAGAATATTCTGAGTAGTCTAGACGTTGATAGACGTATATGGCCTTTATAGGTTGAATGTTCTGCGAGTAGCATGTTCTACTTGAAAGGTGGACAAGGCTAGTCGGGTTATAGCCGTGGAGCGTTTTGCTAATTGTCGATAATCGTCGCGAGGTATGTGATTCTTCCTATCCTTTTGAGCATGATATTTAAAAAGAATATATATAGTACGGTAGACGTCGTGTGTTAATGAACGTGGTTTCTTGCGATGTCTTTTGACTTAGTCGAATAATAAGAATCTTGAAGTATTTCAAAAGAATTAAGAATCGTTTTGAAAGAAGAGTAATACTTGGTTTTAAAACTTAAGAGTTATACTAGCTTTATGGGAAGTTAGGTATAACGACTTAAGAAGATAAAAGGCAGTTTACTTAATTGTTTATGAGCATTATATTGATTTCGGAAATGAGAATAAGTATCGAACAAACCACAGCAGCGCTAATAAAGGGAAATGTATTGACTAATAAAGTATTATTAAAACCAGTAGAAACCTCCATCTGCATAGAAGCTAAGATGAGACAAAATGATATTACATTTCCTAGATCATGGCTGCTTTAATAAGATTGTTATGAACAAGAATAACCTACTCACACATAAGGCATATGTTTCTCAAATTGTTAAAAGAGAATTATATTATTACAGTGATTAAGACTATGAACTACGAAACCTTTCGAAAATAAGAGACTTAAGTATTTGAACTTAGGCAAACTTGAACTTTTGTAAAGGAAGGTTGTCACTTGTCTTTAAAAAGGGAAATTGTTTTGGTTTGCTTAAAAAGATAGTCACTCTATTTTTATACTACGGGTATCGTGTGACTCTTGTGAAAGAAACAGAATATTTTTTTTAAAGAGATAATGTATGAAGTACCTTGTGTGAATAACTTGACTATGTTGGTTTGTGATAGCCTTGTAATACTTTCTTGTTGGCTTGATAAGTAAACTTGTTAGGATGCTACGTGTGTTAGTGTCTTGTGATGTTTGTGTAAAGGGGTTTCCCTTGTTGTGCTTATGTTGTAAGCCGTTATGTTAGTATTGCACCACTCACCCCTTGACATGATACCTGTCACGACCCATTCCGGGGCCCGTGACTGGTGCCTTACCGGGGCACCCAAGTAGTCATACATCAGAGTAATCAGCGGAAATATAAAACAAGACATGAAACAGTTTGTAAAATAAGACACAGTTATGTGAGAAAACGTCGCCTTTCGGCATATATATATATAAAAACATGGTTCAGCAGTTACATCCGAAACTGTACAACATGACTACAGACCTCTAAGGAAAATATACAACTATGGCGGGACAGGGCCCCGCCATACCCTGACTGTACAAAACTATCTACAACAGGGAGATCATACCCAAAAGTAGAGCCTCCGGAGAAGATGGAGCTCCTGACACCAACGCAAAGGATCCTAAGGATGCGGATCTAGCACCTGCTTGCCTTTACCTGCGGCATGAACGCAGCCCCCCGAAGGAGGTCAGTACAACAGGTACCAAGTATGTGAAACTATAAAGAACTGAAATGAAATCAAAGTATTTAAAACCTTTTCACAAATACAATCAGTTCAATTGCACATAGTGCCACATCACAAACAACAACAGTAATAGGAAAAGCTAGCAGTCTATTCTAGGCGCGAATGATCGAAGCAAGGCGATCGCCCATAGTATCGTGCGTGCCTAGTCACGGACTTCGCGATCAGTATAGGTCACACGCACCGCGTGAGGTATTCCTCGCGTCGTGGGCAGCTAACCCCGGCATCCGCCTAGGCTCCGCGGCCGCATAGCCTCAAAAGACCGCGTAGTCTCGACATACGCATAGGGAATCCCCGCGTCGGGCTAAACACCGGAATGATCAATCCTGGAGCATACCGCTGCTCGCATAGTCTCATTGACCACATAGGCGTATAGGCCGCGTCGAGAGGCAAGCCACCGGTATAACGATCGAGGGTAGGTGATACAATAACGATTACAACGGACTTAGGTTAGCAGCGTAAGCACGCAAGAATGACCCCACTTACACAAAGTTTCAAGATACTAACACGTAGCATCATAATATGTCTACTTATCAAACAAATCTTACTACACTTAAGAAATCAATACAAGGCTTTTATAAACAAACAAGTAAACAATTCCTTTTATCTTTCTTAAGTTGTTATACCTAACTTCCCATAAAGCTAGTATAACTCTTAAGCTTTTGTTTTAAAACCAAATAGTTCTCTTACATTAAAAATGATTGATATTCTTTTGAAATGCTTTGATTCTTTATTATTGAGGCTTAAGCGTGAGGCATTCTAGTAAGTATTATTCGAGCTTAAGCGCGAGGCATTCTGTAAGTATTATTCGATTAACACGTATCGTCTCCGTACTATATATATATTGTAAAATATCATGCTTTAGGAAGAATCACATACCTTCTCAATGAAAACCACACGCCAAGTTGAATATGTCGCGAGAGAGTCACCATAATAGTCACGCACATCTATCAAAGACTACTGCAAGGTCATTCTAAGCAGAGGTTCACAATTCTACGGAAAGTCGGGCAGCACTTCCTAGGTGAGCTATATAAGTCTCAGTAAAAAAGCAGTCCTATGTGAGTCAGATTCAATTATTCTTCTTTAAACCCTTACATTTTGATAACAGTTCAATTCTACGTAATATCCTTCTAAGTATTTAATACTTATTCTTATACTTACGGTATGTATTCTCTAATACAAAAGAGGTTAGGATTATTTACCTCGGTAAGCCCAATAATATCCTAGATAAAGTCGCTGAGCAAGGTTTAGCTCTAAGTTATGCGCTCAGAGCTCAGAAACCTTAGAAGTTCTTCACAACTTCTACAAAGGACTAAGGGATTTGGGCTAGGGTATTTTGGGCATTATAACAATACTAGAAGACAACTTTTCTACCAAGGGAGGGTAGATTTCGGCTGAGCTAGGGGTAGGCCCTCGGCCAAACTCACTCAAAGGGAGGTGTTGGCGAAAAGGCTTAAGGGAAAGGAGAGGATTTTCAAGACTTGGAAAGATTTGTGGATGAAGAACTCTTAAATCTTAAGGGTATTTATAGGTCGAAGTGGCCAACCAATGGCCAAGATTAAGACAAGTGCAAGGCAAGTGTAGGGTGAAGATTTACTCCACACAAATATCCTACCAACTCCTTGACTTGTGCACGAGGCACAAAAAAGCGTGCCAGGCTTCTCGATTCGTCCTATGGGCGATTCGTCCACGATTGGAGGTGCCAAGTGTCGCCTCCGTTGGTCCAAAATGTTTCGCCTCTCGGAAAAATCCGCAAAAATTAGTAATGGCATAGCAGAATTTTCCCTACGAAGTGTGGAAACGTTTAGTCGGAAAGCGATTCTTTTAGTGAGTTGTGCACAAATAAAAACGTCCAAGGCTAACTTTAAGGCCAAACTTTTTGTACGTATTCTTCTACGTACATACTCTGGAAATACGGGGTATAACATTCTCCCTCGCAGAAACATTCGTCGAATGTTCCCTCTCAAAACGATTATCGATAAAGCTTAAGCGGTTTGTAAGTGCCACATGGCGAAATAACACTTAGGCATATATGATAAAGGAATTTACAAGTAGGAAAGTGAATTACGGAGGTGTGGGAATAGGTGAGATATACGCCTCATGTCCTCCTCGCCTTCCCGTCATCTCCTCCTCGAGCTCGTTCGCCACGTAACTTTGGCGGAAGCCACGTCCTTGGTCGCAGACGCCTAACGGCGATCGATTATCGCTATGAGAATCTCCTCATACGATAACCCCTGGCCACCGACATCGTCAATCGGGTATACCTAGATGGATCCGATACATCTCCTCAAAGTAGATCGTGAAAATCGGATGCGCCTCCGGATCGGACGGCGGATCAACTCATAGCAACCTTGCCTACCTCGCGGACAATCAAACGCCCGATGTACCTTGGTGAGTTTCCCTTCTTCCGAATCTCATCACACCGCCATGGGTGATACCTAGGAAAACCCAATCATGAACCTCGAACTCAAGATGCGACGACGATGATCTGCATCGACTTACGCATCGACTACGAGTGTCAATAGCGCTCGGATAAGCTTCACCTTATCCACTGCTGCGCACCAAATCTGGTCCCACATTGCACCTCGCCCACATCGAACCAACCTATAGGCGATCTGCGCACTTCCTCCCATACAAGGCCTCATAAGGCGCCGTCGAATCTTTGGAGTGGTAGCTATTATTATCGCAAACTCAACCAGAGGCAAATGATCCTCCCAACTACTGAAGTCAATAACACGGGCTCGCGGATATCCTCGAGAGTGCGGATAGTGCGCTCTGCTGTCCGTGCCTGCGTGGATGAAATGCGATTGCTCGAACTCACTGCGTCCCTAAACCCTCTGGAAGGACCTCGAAGTTAGCGTAACCGGGCTCCTGCATGCGATATGATCGAAATAGGGACTCATGCGGTCGACGATCTCTCGGATGTAAAGTCGGCATAATCCTCAGAAAAAGTCGTCGGACGGGAAGAAAGTGGGCTGATTTCGTCAGCCTGTCGACGATAACCCATATAGAATCATGTCTCCTCTGAGTGCGAGGTAATCATGTGATGAAGTCCATGTTGATTACCTCCCACTTCGGTCGGGATCTCTATCGTCAGAACGAACCACGGGCCTGCGGTGCTCTACCTTCACTCGCCGACAACACGCACCGAGCTACGAACTCGCAACGTCCTCTTCAAGCCATCCCACCAATACACGGATCTAAGGTCGTGGTACATCTTTGTCGTCCCCTGGATGGATAGAGTAACGCCGTGTGCTTCCCCAAGAACTCTGCCAAGTCTCAAACATCCGGGACACACACACGCCTCAAACCTTAGCACCCCATCGTGCTACCTCAAGGACCCTTGCCTCACGAAGAGTTGTATCACGATATCGAATCAAAGTGGATCCTCGAATCGTTGCCTCTTCACCTCGCCGGCGATGGAAGACTCGGCAACCTCACGAACTCTAACCCCACCGCTATCGGAATCAATCAAGCGGACACAAGGCTCGCTAACCGATGCAAATCACGAACCATGTCCCTCTCCTCTCTAGTGCACATCGATAGGCTCCCATCGACCTACGACTAAGAGCATCTTCCACATTGGCCTTCCCGGGTGGTACAGATATCAACATCGTAATCCTTAAGCAACTCTAACCACCGTCTGCTCGTAAGTTCGGCTCCTGCGGTGAAGATATCTGGAGGCTCTTGTGGTGCGTATAAATATCCACGTGAACCCCATACAAATAGTGCCTCGGATCTTGGCGTGAATCATACCATTTGCCAACTCTAAATCATGGGTGGGGTAGTTCTCTCGTGTTTCTTGGTGTCGGGATGCATATGCTATAACCTGCCATGCCGCGTCAACACGCATCCCAACCGATGCCCGACGATCACAATACACGACATAACCATCTGGACCCTCGGAAGAGTAAGAAGCGAGGCGATCGTCGATCTCTTTTCGACAGCTCGAAACCACGCTCCAAGCATCGGTCCATCAAACTTGCCGCTCGAGTCGGCCTAGTCAAAGTGCGAAGATAGAAGCAAACTTCTCTCTGAACGCCGATAATATCCTGCAAGGCCCGTAAAATGCGAACCTCAGCCGGAGTAGTAGGTCTAGGCCAACTCGGGCCTCGATCTTGGCCGTATCTACGAATACCATCACCCGACAATGTGCCCAAGAAAAGCCACGAAGTTAACCAAAACTCACATTTGGAAAACTTGGCGTGCATGCTTCAGTCGGAGAACTCGGCCGTCAAGCCTCAAATGCTCGCGTGCTCTGCTCTGGCGAGAATAAACCAAGATATCATCAATGAACACTATCACAAACGCGTCAAAAATGGTTTGAACACTCGGTTCATCAAATCCATGAATACCGTCGGAGCATTGGTCAACCCAAAGACATGACCACTGAACTCATAATGCGTCTGGGTCCGAATGCGATCTGTGGACATCCACCTCTCGACACGAACGATGATAGCGATCGCGGATCAATCTTGGAGAAACATCTCGCGCCCGCAATGGTCGAACAAATCATCAATCACGGGAAGGGTATCGTTCTTAATGGTCACCTTGTTCACCGTTGCAGTAGTCAACACACATGCGCGGCGTCCGCCCTTCTTCTTCACGAACAATCTGGCGCCCTGGGGAGAAACACTAGGTCGATAAAACCGCTTCTCGAGAAATCTCTCGGTGGTCCTTCACTCTCTCAACTCGGCAGTGCCATTACGTATGGCGGAATGGAAATAGGCGAGTGTCCGCAACAACATCTATACAAAACTCGATCTCCTCTCGGGAGGATACGAGAAGTCGTGCGGAAACACGTCGGAATTCTCGACCACTTTGGGCGGAAAATCTGGTACGCGGCTTGATATCAAACACCGAACGAGATGGTAGATATACCGCACCATATTCCTAGCCTTGAGGTAGGAAATAAACCTACCTCTGGCGATACCGTGCTCCTCCCACTCAACAACCTGGCTCGCCGAAGCTGGAACCGTACTACTCTCTCTGCGGTCTACATTGGCGTAGCTAAGCTAGCCAATCCGTCCCGTGATCACGTCGAAGTCGATCATCTCGACTCTATCAAGTCGGCTGGGTCCGACGGCGTAAATAGTCACGGGACAAGCTCTATATACCGCCGAGCTACCACCGAATCACCATGGTGTAGCTACCTCGAAAGGGTCTATGGACTCGTGCTCTATCCTATCCTACTAGCAACAAGGGGAGATATATGGGGCCAGTAGAACCGGATCTATCAAAGCATACACATCGAACCCGAGCGATAAGGTACACAGCGACATCGGTGAGGCCTCACGATCTGTCGGTGGACAAAGCATAAATGCGGTTACGAGGACCGCTAGGCGGACCAGCGCCCACGACCTGCGCGACCTGGTCCATGAAGTACCTTGCCCTCGGCGAGTAGCTGTCGAGGATGAAGAAGCGGCAACGAACCGCATGGCCCACTACTGCGCCGCGCCCGGTCGGACAAACTCGCGAAATGACCTGCTGGCCACAAGTATAGCGGGCTCGAATCTGGCTCGAATGGTATCTACCACAGGGCTGCGGCGGACCTCGAGCAGTTAGCACCCTGCTACCCCGAAATCCTAAGTCACAGGGCCACGACGCTTCCCGCTCTGGCTGTACCGAAAATGAGGTAGGAGCGCTCTGCGCCGGCTGTGGTGCAAATCGGACTTCGATGCCGCCCACCACGAGAACCACCAAAGAACCGGCCGTCTTGGCGCCTTAACTGCTGGCGATATCGCTCTGCCGGCGGTCTACGCTCCTCGCATCCTAGTGCGTGAGCTGCATACGGGTTATGTCCATGCACGGGTGAAGGGACATACCCGCACAAGACTCGGCCATGTAATCATCTAGCCCAGTGACATAGCGATGCACCCGGTCCTCCATATCTGCAACCAGTGCAGGGACATATCGAGCCAAAGAATCAAACTCGACATTGTACTCCCTCACTGTGCGTCCTCCCTGTCTCAGCAACAAGAATCTATCAGCTCGTGCCCTCCTCATCTGCGGAGGCAAGTGTGTGAGAAAAGCCTCGAAAACTCATCCCATACTGCTGGAGGTGCATGCTCTCCCGGAAAGCTCCATGAATCAAACCAATCGGCTGCGGTATCACGCGGCCGATCTGAACCGAATATCCGCAGACTCGGTCTCAAGCCTTGATCACCGCGTGATCCTCTGCGGTGACGGATGAACTCCTGCGGATCATCCTACGGCCTCGACAGTAAAACTCGGCGGGCTACAACTAAGAAATCCGTAGTCTCAAACTATTCGCCTCGGGTGCACCGGGTGCGACCGAGTGGAGCTGAATGCGCATCCGGCTATCCTCGTATCAGCCACAACTCTGGCCAAAGGTGGGCCATCTCCTTGTACCTAACTCCTCCCCGGTGTGGGAGCGGAGGTGAAGTCTTGTGGTCTCTCTTTGGGGCGGCGGCGCCATAGAACTCGCCGTCTCGTATAGGCGGGCACGAGCCCTCGTGACTCTGGGTGTCTGCTAGCGACTCCTCGGTGCCTTGCCCCACGGGCGGGTTGCCTTACGTGGAGGCATAAGCATTCAGAAAGGAATACGTTAGAGGTCCAACCTATAACACGACTCTAAAGCACGATCTCGAATGAGAAGAATGGAAACGATCCTAAATATCCTATAGCCTCACGATTATTGGTGTGGTGCACAACACACCGATAATCAAGACTACTAGATCTGATGCGTAGACACTTTCTCCGAGGATTAAGCGCTCGATACCACTTTTGTCACGACCCATTCGGGGCGTGGTAGTGCCTCTAAGGCACCCAAGTAGTCATACATCAGAGTAATCAGCGGGATATAAAACAAGACATGAAACAGTTTGTAACATCAGACACCTTTATGTGAGAATACGTCGCCTTGCGGCATATATATATATAAAAACATGGTTGTGATTACATCAAAGCATGCAACATGATTACAGAACTCTAAGGAAAATATACAACAATGGCGGGACAGGGCCCCGCCATACCCTGACTGTACAAAACTATCTACAACAGGGAGATCATACCCAAAAGTAGAGCCTCCGGAGAAGATGGAGCTCCTGACACCAACGCAGAGATCCTAAGGATGCGGATCTAGCACTGCTTGCCTTTACTGCGGCGTGAGCGGCTTCCAGAAGGTCGATGCAAGTACCAAGTATGTGAAACTATAAAGCGAAATGAAATCAAAGTATTTAAAACCTTTTCACAAATACAATCGGTTCAATTGCGCATAGTGCCATCACAAACAAAGCGAAATAGGAAAAGCGTAACAGTCTATTCTAGGCGCGAATGATCGAAGCAAGGCGATCGCCCATAGTATCATTCTCACGTGCCTAGTCTGGACTTCGCGATCGCATAAGTCACACAGACCGCGAGGTATTCCTCGCATCGACGGCAGCCAACCCCGGCGTCCGCCTAGGCTCCCGGCCGCATAGCCTCAAAAGACCGCGTAGTCTCAACGGACCGCATAGGGAATCCCCGCGTCGGGCTAAACACCGAATGATCAATCACGGAGCATACCGCTCCGCATAGTCTCACAGACCGCATAGGCCGTATAGGCCGCGTCGAGAAGCAAGCCACCGGTATAACGATCGAGGGTAGGTGATACAATAACGATACAACGGACTTCTGCGGTTAGCAACGTAAGCCGGAGAATGACCCCTTACACAAAGGCATTTCAAGATACTAACACAGTAGCATCATAATATGTCTACTTATCAAACAAATCTTACTACACTTAGCAATCAATACAAGGCTTTTATAAACAAACAAGTAAACAATTCCTTTTATCTTTCTTAAGTTGTTATACCTAACTTCCCATAAAGCTAGTATAACTCTTAAGCTTTTGTTTTAAAACCAAATAGTTCTCTTCATTAAAAATGATTGATATTCTTTTGAAATGCTTTGATTCTTTATTATTCAGCTTAAGCGTGAGGCATTCTGTAAGTATTATTCAGTTAACACGTACGTCTACCATTATATATATATTGTAAAATATCATGCTTTAGGAAGAATCACATACCTTCTCGTGAAAACCACCGCTGAGTTGAATATGTCGCGCAGAGAGTCACCATAATAGTCACAGACATCTATCAAAGACTACTCTGAAGGTCATTCTAAACAGAGGGTTCACAATTCTACGGAAAGTCGGGCAGCACTTCCCTACCCGGTGAGCTATATAAGTCTACTGTAAAAAAATAGTCCTATGTGAGTACAATTCAATTATTCTTCTTTTAAACCCTTCTATTTTGATAACAGTTCAATTCTATTCTGTAATATCCTTCTAAGTATTTAATACTTATTCTTATACTTCTACAGTATGTATTCTCTAATACAAAAGAGGGTTAGGATTATTTACCTCGGTAAGCCCAATAATATCCTAGATAAAGTCGCGCCTGAGCAAGGTTTAGCTCCTAAGTTGTATGCGCTCGGTAGCTCGAAACCTTAGAAGTTCTTCACAACTTCTACAAAGGACTAAGGGATTTGGGCTAGGGTATTTTGGGCATTATAACAATACTAGAAGACAAATTTTCTACCAAGGGAGGGTAGATTTCGGCTAGGCTAGGGGTAGGCCTCGGCCAAACTCACTCAAAGGGGAGGTGTTGGGCGAAAGGCTTAAGGGAAAGGAGAGGATTTTTCAAGACTTGGAAAGATTTGTGGATGAAGAACTCTTCATCTTAAGGGGTATTTATAGGTCAAGTGGCCAACCAATGGCCAAGATTAAGACAAGTGCAAGGCAAGTGTAGGGTGAAGATTTACTCACACAAATATCCTACCAACTCTTTGACTTGTGCACAAGGCACAAAAAAGCGTGCGAGGCTTCTCCGATTGGTCCATGGGCGATTCAAGTCCACCAATTGGAGGTGCCAAGTGTCGCCCTCCCGTTGGTCCAAAATGTTTCGTCTCTCGGAAAAATCCGCAAAATTAGTAATGGCATAGCGGAATTTTCCCTACGAAAGTGGAAACGTTTAGTCGGAAAGCGATTCTTTTAGTGAGTTGTGCACAAATAAAAACGTCAGGCTAACTTTAAGGCCAAACTTTTGTGCGTATTCCCTTACGTACATACTGGAAATACGGTATAACAATGCAGGGGTTAAGCGCTCCGTGCGGGGTATACCTCAGCGATGCAGGACTATGATTCGAGAATACCTCATGCGGGTCCAGGGACCTATGCGGAGCTGCGAGAGTTCCAGGTTAGTGTGCGGTCTATATGGCCATGCGGTCTATGTGGCCATGCGGACCACGGGTCCAGGACGATGCCGGGGAGTAGTTACCCTCGATGCGGGGAATACCTCATCCGGGCCTATGTGTGTGGCCTATGCGGAGCTGCGGGAAGTTCCAGGATTAGACGCGTTTGATCTGCGGCGAGTGGCGGCCGATCATGTGGTGGTCTAGAAAGACCTTGTGATACAGTTTTATGACATTGTTGGTACTGTGGGTTTTAGTAGTCGGCTATGCCTTCGTACTTACCCCGTACGGTTTTATTATGACACAGGTGGGACCTGGTGTTCATGTGTATTCCTTGGTGTTTTTATATCATAGACTGCCGGCAGTGAGGAAGGTATTCCATGGGCATGATTGATGTTGTGGGCGTGAGACCCATAGTTATATTTGAGTGATGACTTTGAGGCGTGAGTCACGACTTGACATGGCTTATTTATTGTGAAGTTGGTTATCATCAGTCTCTGCTTTATATAGACTACTATGATTTCATTTCTGATATTTTGATTTCACATACTTGGTACTGTTATGACCTCCTTGGGCTGCGTTCATGCCGCAGTAGAGGTACACGATTGTTGATCCTCGCTCATGTGGTCACGATTCGGCGTTTGGGAAGCTCCGTTTCTCGGAGGCTTATCGATGGTATAGTCCCCACGTTATAGGTACTTACATTCTGGGGTATGGCGGGGCCCTGTCCCGCCATTGTTGTTATATCATTCTTAGAGGTCTGTAGTACTGTTATGGGCAGAGTTTGTAAAAGGGATGTAACTATTCGAGTTCAAGTTTTATGTTTATATATATGCCGGAAGGAAACTTTTCTCAGAAAAACGTTTCTCACTTCATTTTGTTTCATGTTTTGTTTTATATTCCGCTGATTACTCTGATGTATGTCTACTTGGGTGCCCGGGTACAGCACGCACGAGTCGTGACACACAAACATTTTCCAAGTCTCAAAACTCCATCCACCTTCCAGAAAGCTCGTCCAAAGCTTTCTCCTCTCTATAGTTCTCTCTCCAAACACCCCACTTTGTGTCTGTGAAAATAGCCTCAGCTCTCCCCATAGTTCGTCAAAATCAAAACACTTTGTGAAAATCTTTCAATTATTGTTGTATTATCCCAAAATACCTTAGCCTAGTATTCCTAGTAGTATTCCAAAGTTATTTCAATACTTAGAGCCCGGAAAAATACTACTTTATTCCAATAGTCGCAAAATGAAGCCCTAGAAAAATCTTCATAGCTTAGATAAAGTGTTAAGAGAAGTTGTTTGGAAATTTCTAAGGGTTGCTTGGAGCGGGTTGGAGCGTCAGGAATTGGAGCTAAACGTTGCTCAGGATCGACTTATAAATTTGGATAATTTTGGGCTTATCGAGGTAATGATCTTTGTCCCCCTATTGTAATTGGATATTACATGTTGTAGTAATGTATAGTTGAGTATACTATATGTAGAATGAATATGGATAAGAATTGAAGTATTTACATAGAATTTGTATTCTGATAGACTTGTAGTATTATTGTGGAGTAGAATTGCACACGTCAGGTTAGGCGTGTAACCCCCAGGATTGTTGGTTTGGTGCAGGCCTCGTTAGAGGAGGAGATTTATGTGGTCATGCGGGAGGTCTGCCAATTTTACGTAGAATAAGGAATCTTGTATCTAGAATTATTCTACGAAGAGATCTAGAGGTTGATAGGCGTTTTGTGGCCTTTATAGGTTGAAGTGCTCAGTGGCGTATTCTACTTGAAGGGTGGAAAAGGCGAGCAAGGTTAGAGTACTTTGGAGCGTTTTGCTAATTGTCGATAATCGTCGCGAGGTATGTGAACCTCTTCCTATCCTTTCTATCATGATATTTGTGAATTATATTTAGTGCGGTAGACGCACGTGTGTTTAAAGGAATTTGATTTTCCTTTTGTGACCTTGACTTGATTCCAAAGTTAAGTGACTTGTTATGAAATATTAAGGACTTGAATTATGTTAAAAAGTTGTAAAACCTCACTCATGAGTAATGGGTGTGTGGTCTTTTAAAGAATAAAGTTATCTGGATTTCGAAAATAAGAGTGGTTTTATCATTGGATTTAAAATGATAACTTGACTTATAAACAACTTGATTTTGGGAAAGGAGAAGTAACTTGATTTAAAGGTATAGGTTACTTGTTTTTAAAAGAGTGAGACACTTGGTTTAAAAAGTATATTGCTACTTGACTTTTAAAGTGTAACGCCCCGAACCCGGGCCCGTCACTGGTGCCTTACCCCGGGCACCCTAGCGATACAACATCAGAGAAAACCAGCGGAAATAAAAACTTTAAACATGAAATGAGAGACATGATAAATAAACAGGCCAACCAAAGCGATTGCCTTCAACATACATACATAAATACGACGATTATCCTTTTACAAACCACACTTGTGATTCTGAGACCTCTAAGATTTACAACAACTATGACGGGGCGGGGCCATACCACAGAATGTACAAGAACCTACAACTCGGGGAACACATACCAATAAGATAAGCCTCGGAGAAAGCGGAGCTTCCCAACACGAATGTGATCCTATAAGCGGGGATCGGCGATCGATGTACCTTTACTGCGGCATGAACGGCCCAGGGAGGTCGATCAACAGTACCAAGTATGTGAAAGCGTAAAATCGTAAATGAAATCATACTAGTCTATATAAAGCGGAGACATGTATGATAACCAAACTCTGATTCACAACATAGAAGCGATCAAGTCGAGGACTCACGCCAAAGTCACCACTCAAATATAACTATGGGTCTCACGCCCACAACATCCATCATGTTCGCATCATGGCGCATGCCGGAATCGCGCCGGTGTAGACATGTCCATGATGCAACAATAATAAACAAGATAACAATCCAAATGGGCGCATACTGCGTGCGCTACGCGTCGGTCGGTATGTCGAAGAAACAATAAGGCAACATTCCAAATGGGCGATACTGCGTGCGCTACGCGTCGGTCGATATGTCCAAAGGGAAACAATAGGACAGATTCCAAATGGGCGCATACTGCGCTACGCGGTCGGTATGTCAAAAGGAAATCACAAGACGATAATCAAATGGAAACATACGTGCGCTACGCGTCGTGTCGATATGTCCAAAGCGATTAATAACAATAATACTATCAGCGAGGGCGTGCGTGGAATTTCTCCGTCAATGCCGACACGTCCAAGTAAGTTCTCAACCAGTCAACCGACCCTCCATCGAGAGACGCGATAACACAGAAATACAACGTTTTGCACAACAAAGGCTATCACAACAAGCATAGGCACGTTTCACAATAACAAGCATAGGCTAGTTTCACAACAACAAGCATAGGCAAGTATCACACAACTCAAAGTACTTTCATTTTATGCCAAAGTCCGGGTTTTTAACCCCAAAGTACTACATACGTTAAGTTCTTTAAAAGAGATCCATTACTTTTATAAAGTCACGATACGTAGTATTAGAATGACCAACCCACATTCCTTTTCAAAGTCAAGTAACAATATTCTTTTCCTAAATTCCAGTTTGCCTAGTTTCAATTACTCAAGCTTCTCATTTTCAAATGGTTTCATAGTTCATAAACTTAATCACTTGATTCCTTTTTAGAACAATTGAGTAATATATGTCTTACATGAGAGTAGGTTATTCTTGTTTACAACATTCTTATTACAGCAGCCATGATCTAGAAAATGTATATCATTTTGTCTCATCTTAGTTTCTATGCGGATGGAGGTTTCTCTTGGTTTTAATACAATTCATCATTATTTAATACATTTTCCTTTATTAACTGCGTTGGTGCATCGATACACATTCTGATTTCCGAAATCAGTAAAACATTATCCCTTTAGATAAAACCAAGTACTCATTACTCATGAATGAGGTTTCACCCAAACATTCACATTAAAACAAATAAGTTAAGTCTCTTATCTTATAAGATCAAGTCTCTTAACTTCTAACATTAGTAAACCATTTTCTTTACCTCTCTTAAGACATTATACCTAACTCCCGTAAAGCTAGTATAACTCTTTTTAAAACCTTTAAAACTAAGTGTTACTCTTCCTTCAAAACGATTTATAAATCTTTTGAAATACATCAAGTTCTTTATTATAACAAGCGGTTATTATTCAAAGCTTACCTTTTAAAAACCACAGTACTTGCTTATCCACATAAAGCTATTATAACAGACTTCCCATAAAGCGTTATAACACTTTATGTTTTAAACCAATCAAATACATTTAGCACATGTATCGTCTACCGTACTACATAGTTCACACATATCATGCTAGAAGAGATAGGAAGAGGTTCACATACCTCGCGGCAGTATCGACTAATAGCAAAACGCTCCAAACAATCGCTACTCCTTGGCCAAGTAAATCGCGCCCACGTAGACTTCAACCTATAAGGCCACAAGGCGCTTGTTAACATCTAGACCACAACGTAGAATATTCTACGGAAAATTCGGCACCTCCCGCATAAGCGTTAATCTCCTCTCTATCGGCGGTACTGCCATCAAGCCAACCGAGGGGTTATACATCTAACCCTAACAGTGCAATTCTACTCCACTGTACTACTACACAAGTCTCATGTCTGATCTATGTAATTACTGATTCGGTTGATTCTTAATTCTTGAGCTTAAGTCAAAAGACATTGCCACGATTAAGTTCATTCTATATATAGTATACAACAACTATATATTCAACACTTATGTAATTTCCAATTACAATAGGGGACAAGATATTTACCTCGATAAGCCCAAAATTATCCGAGTTTAATGTCGCTCACGAGCAAGGTTTAGCTCTACTCCGAGTGCTCCAATCCGCTCCAAACAACCCTTGAAGTTCTAACCAACTTCTCTTAAGACTTCAAACAACTATGAAGATTTCTTTAGAGTTTAGTTTAGTGGCTAAAGGAAAGTATAATCGTATTTTCTGGCTTTTATAAGTGTAACCTTGGGAATACTACAAGGTATTTGGGCCAAGGTATTTGGACATTACAACAATACTTTGAGAGTATTTCTATACCACAGGGGGTATTTATACGAGACAACTAGGCTAGGAGGGTACCCACGGCAAACACCACCAGGGAGGGTGGCTCTCGGCGAGGGGAAAGGGAGGGCTAGGACGAGAATTCTCAAGAGGAGGGAGAGGGTTTTCAAGACTTAGGCAATTTGTGGATGAAAGAACTCATCAACTAATGGGGTATTTATAGGTCAAGTGAAGGCCAACCAATGGCCAAGATGAAGACAAGTGCATAGCAAGTGTAAGGCCAAGATTTAGCCATGTGCTACCTTATCCATCTACCACACAACTTGCACAAAATATCCTACCAACTAAAGTGGACCAAAATCGTCCAAGACATGCCATGTTTGCCGTCGAGCCTTCCGATGTGAGGTGACACATGTCACCCTCCGTTGGTCCAAAATGTTTCGTCTCTGGAAAAATCCGCAAAATTATAAATGACATAGCGGAATTTTCTCTCGAAAAGTGGAAAGCGTTTCGTCGACGACTCTATTCGGCACTTGTGCCCAAATTTGAACCAAGCCAATTCTTAGGCAAAAAAATTAATACGCATCGCCCTCACGTCATACTGCGGAAATACGGTATAACATTCTTCCCCCTTAGAAACATTCGTCGAATGTTCCTTCGTCTCAAAACAAATCGGCGCCGTTATAGTCTTCACCGCTTTACGTCGAAAACAATCATGCCACACCGCCACAAAACACACGTTCACCTCTCCTTTCTCGTAGAACTCGTCACGAACACTCGAACTCGTTCTAGTATCCGTACCACACTTCGCTAACGCATTTCCAACCGCGAGTCACTACCTCGAACTTGGTCATCGACTAACTTCGATCTTCTCTGGCGTTCGGCCTCCACGATCCAACACGGTCGAACATATCCACCAACTCATACGATGGTCATCTAAACTTGGGCCTAACACCGTGACCCTACTCTGGCGGGACCACCCAGCTGACCCACCTCAATCCGGCTACGGGTTGACGCAAATGGTCCTCAACCCGACCCCAACGCGCCAAACTCTTGTTCCCGATCCGAACAATCTTACCAATTCCCATCACGAAAGCTACCACTTCCATCTCACACTACCCACTGACTTATCACACAAATAAATCCCACGTATACTACTACTCGAGCAAGGTCAAACATAAAATAAATCTTTAACTCAAGACGACCTTACCAAGGTCTCGATCGTGACATAGTTTAAGGTTCACACTTACCATGTATTCTAACTCATAATATCACAACGCTTATCCGCACATAGCACACAATAATGAGATCATTAAAACAAGCATACCAAAACTCTAGAGGTTAAGGATATACTGAATCAACCGCTCCACTCTAATCATAGGCACACGCCTGCGATAAGCTATGAAGGCGATGAACCGGCCACCGATCCGGTGGTGAGTCGTAACATCCGTGCTACCCTTGGTCGGACGTTCCTCGCAAAATGGCCTGCTGGCGTCATGCAAAACAAACTCCCAATCTAGCACGACACTCTCCAAAATGGAGTCTACGCAATGGTCACAACGAGGTAGGGGTGGCTTGGTGGTTAACACCTGCTCTCCGAAAATCTGAACCCTTCGAGCCACGACTGCTTCACGAAGACGGTGGAGGTACATAACTAGTCTGCTGCTGAGGCGGTGCGCCTCGAAAGTCGCCAAAATATCCGGCCGTCTTCGCCTTTCTCACGTGGCGGTCCACCTGTCGATCTCTGCGCTCGCCGCACCCAAGTCGTGAGCACGAATGCGGGCAATGTCCATGCGGTGAAGGAAACACGAACAACTCTCTGCTAGGTAATCATCGAGCCCTGTAACATATCGGTGCACTCGATCCTCCATACTAGCTACTAATGCGGGAACATACCAGGCCAATGAGTCGAACTCCACATTGTACTCCCAATCAGCGCCTTCGCCTCAACATCAAAAATCTGTCGGCCCGAGCCCTCCTCATTTGTGGAGGCAAGAAATGTGCCAGGAAGGCCCCCGAAAACTCGTCCCAAACGGCTGGAAGTGCATGCTCTCCCCGGGAAAGCTCCCACGAGTCAAACCAATCGACTGCGGTATCACGCAGCCGATGCGAACCAAATGTCACAGACTCAGTCTCTGAAGCCTTGATCACCCGCATGATCCTCTGCAACTGACGGATGAACTCCTGCGGATCATCCTCCGGCCTCGACCCGTAAAACTCAGGCGGGCTACAACTAAGAAAATCCGCCACCTCAACTATGCGCCTCGGGTGCACTACAGTCTTCTTTGGGCCGCTGAACTGCCGCGTCGGCTGTCCTCATATCCGCCACAACCACGGCCAATAATCGCCATCTCGCGTGACCCGTCTCCTGCTCGGTGTGGGGTGGAGGCTCGTGTCTTGTAGTCATCGCCCACTGCTGCGGCTCTAAACTCTTTGGTCTTTGGCGGGCGTCACAAAACTTCGCCGTCGGAAGCACTACCTCGTGCTTGGCCAGGGCTGCGCGCTCGTACTCCTCTGAATCCCACTAGCGACTCCTGGCTGCGCTTGCCCTCTGGGCCTGGTTGCCTTCGCGGAGGCATAATCGGTAAAAACGAAACACGTCGGAGGGTCCAACTTACAACACGGCTCTAAGGCACGATCTCGGAATGAGAAGAATGGAAACCAATCCTAAATGTCCTATAGCCTCACGATTATAGATGTGGTGCAACACACCGATAATCAAGACTCTACTAGACACGGTGCGTAGACACTTTCAGGATTAACCGCTCACGATACCACTTTTGTAACTTTGTCGCGAGCCTTGCTCGACGACCCGACAAATGGTGCCGGCTGATCCACGAGGCATGCCTACGGCCACTACTCAGATGTGCCATACGGAGAGCCACGGTTCGGGTGCATTCGCTCTGCAGCCTCTTTATGCTCGGCCGAGGTCAAGACGATCTGGCAGTTGCATGTGAATCAGAAAAATCAGAATGAAATCATACTAGTCTATATAAAGCCGGAGACATGTATGATAACCAAACTACAGTTCACAACATAGAAGCAGTCAAGTCAGGGACTCACGCCCTCAAAGTCACCACTCAAATATAACTATGGGTCTCACGCCCACAACATCCATCATGTGCGCATCATGGCCGCATGCCCCCGGAATACTGCATCGGTGTAGACATGTCCATGATGCAACAATATTAAACAAGATACCAATCCGAATGGACGATACTGCGTGCGCTACGCGTCAGTCGGTATGTCCAAGGAAACAATAAGGCAACATTCCAAATGGGCGCATACTGCGTGCGCTACGCGGTCGATATGTCAAAGGAAACAATAGAAAGGCATTCCAAATGGGCGCGATACTGCGTGCGCTACGCGTCGGTCGATATGTCAAAAGGAAATCACAAGACGATAATCAAATGGAAACATACGTGCGCTACGATCGTGTCGATATGTCAAGCGATTAATAACAATAATACTATCAGCGAGGGCGTGCGTGGAATTTCTCGTCAATGCCGACACGCCCAAGTAAGTTCTCAACCAGTCAACCGACCCTCCATCGAGAGACGCGATAACACAGAAATACAACGTTTTGCACAACAAAGGCTATCACAACAAGCATAGGCACGTTTCACAATAACAAGCATAGGCTAGTTTCACAACAACAAGCATAGGCAAGTATCACACAACTCAAAGTACTTTCATTTTATGCCAAAGTCCGGGTTTTTAACCCCAAAGTACTACATACGTTAAGTTCTTTTAAAAGAGATCCATTACTTTTATAAAAGTCACCCGATACCCGTAGTATTAGAATGACCAACCCACATTCCTTTTCAAAGTCAAGTAACAATATTCTTTTCCTAAATTCGGTTTGCCTAGTTTGATTACTCAAGCTTCTCATTTTCAAATGGTTTCATAGTTCATAAACTTAATCACTTGATTCCTTTTTAGAACAATTGAGTAATATATGTCTTACATGAGAGTAGGTTATTCTTGTTTACAACATTCTTATTACAGCAGCCATGATCTAGAAAATGTATATCATTTTGTCTCATCTTAGTTTCTATGCAGATGGAGGTTTCTCGGTTTTAATACAATTCATCATTATTTAATACATTTTCCTTTATTAACGCTGCGATGGTGCAGCCGATACATTCTGATTTCCGAAATCAGTAAAACATTATCCCTTTAGATAAAACCAAGTACTCATTACTCACGAATGAGGTTTCACCCAAACATTCACATTAAAACAAATAAGTTAAGTCTCTTATCTTATAAGATCAAGTCTCTTAACTTCTAACATTAGTAAACCATTTTCTTTACCTCTCTTAAGACATTATACCTAACTCCCCATAAAGCTAGTATAACTCTTTTTAAAACCTTTAAAACCAAGTGTTACTCTTCATTCAAAACGATTTATAAATCTTTTGAAATACATCAAGTTCTTTATTATAACAAGCCAGTTATTATTCAAAACAGTTACCTTTTAAAAACCACAAGGTACTTGCTTATCCACATAAAGCTATTATAACCGACTTCCCATAAAGCCGTTATAACACTTTATGTTTTAAACCAATCAAATACATTTAGCACATGTACGTCTACCGTACTACATAGTTCACACATATCATGCTAGAAGAGATAGGAAGAGGTTCACATACCTCGCGACGAGTATCGACTAATAGCAAAACGCTCCAAACAGTCGGCTACTCCTTAAGCCAAGTAAATCGCGCCACACGTAGGACTTCAACCTATAAGGCCACAGTGCGCTTGTTAACATCTAGACCACAACGTAGAATATTCTACGAAAATTCGCGGCACCTCCCCATGAGCGTTAATCTCCTCTCTATCGAGTAGGCTATCAAGCCAACCGAGGGGTTATACATCTAACCCTAACGGGTACAATTCTACTCCGGGACTACTACACAAGTCTCGTCTGATCCTATGTAATTACTGATTCGATTCGATTCTTAATTCTTGGGCTTAAGTCAAAAGACATTGCCACGATACTAAGTTCAGTTCTATATATAGTATACAACAACTATATATTCTACTGATATGTAATTTACAATTACAATAGGGGGACAAGAGATTTACGTCTATAAGCCCAATAATTATTCGAGTTTAATGTCGCTACTTAGCAAGGTTTAGCTCCTACTCCGAGTGCTCGATCCGCTCCAAACAACCCTTAGAAGTTCTAACCAACTTCTCTTAAGTACTTCAAACAACTATGAAGATTTCTTTAGAGTTTCGTTTAGTGGCTAAAGGAAAGTATAATCGTATTTTTACGGGCTTTTATAAGTGTAACCTTGGGAATACTACAAGGTATTTGGGCCAAGGTATTTGGACATTACAACAATACTTTGGAGAGTATTTCTATACCACAAAGGGGTATTTATACGAGACAACTAGGCTGGGGTACCACGGCAAACACCACCAAGGGGAGGGGTGGCTCTCGGCCAAGGGGAAAGGGAGGGCTAGGACGAGAATTCTCAAGAGGGAGGAGAGGGGTTTTCAAGACTTAGGCAATTTGTGGATGAAAGAACTCATCAACTAATGGGGTATTTATAGGTCAAGTGAAGGCCAACCAATGGCCAAGATGAAGACAAGTGCATAGCAAGTGTAAGGCCAAGATTTAGCCATGTGCTACCTTATCCATCTACCACACAACTTGCACAAAATATCCTACCAACTAAAGTGGACCAAAATCGTCCAAGACATGCCATGTTTGCCGTCGAGCCTTCAATGTGAGGTGACACATGTCACCCTCCGTTGGTCCAAAATGTTTCGTCTCTCGGAAAAATCCGCAAAAATTATAAATGACATAGCGGAATTTTCTCTCGAAAGTCAGGAAGCGTTTAAATCGAAACGACTCTATTCGGCACTTGTGCCCAAATTTCGAACCAAGCCAATTCTTAAGGCAAAAAAAAAAATTTAATACGTACGCCCTCACGTACATACTCTGGAAATACGGGGTATAACATAAAGGAAAAAGTGCCTTGGTTTTAAAAGGAAGGCATGCTTTTGTCTTAAGGTTGGTTTAAAAAGAAAGTATGGAAATTGTTTTGGTTTTACTTTGATGTCTTTTGACTTGAGTTTTAAATAATAAGAATCTTGAAGTATTTCAAAAGAGTTATGAATCATTTTTGAAAGAAAAGAAATACTTGGTTTTAAAAGCTTAAGTGTTATACTAGCTTTATGGGAAGTTAGGTATAACGACTTAAGGAAGATAGAAGGAACGGTTTACTTATTTGTTTATGAAAGTCTTGTATTGATTTCTGGAAAGTGTAGTAAGATGGTTTGATAAGTAAACATGTATTCACGATGCTCGTGTGTTAGTGTCTTGTGATGTTTGTGTGAGGGTTATTCTTGTTGTGCTTACGTTGATAAGCGATAAGCCTATCTTCGCTATTATATCACATACCCACGACTTGTTATAATCTTTGAGGACTTGCCACCTCGATGCGAGGTATACCTCATGCGATGCGTGACTATCGCGGTGCGGGAGTTCGAGGATTGATCATTCCGGTGTGTTATCCGTCGCGAGAATGCCTGCGATGCGTATGTGACTACGCGGTCTATGTGACTATGCGATCGCGGAGTCGGGAGGATGCAGGTTAGCGCCCCGTCACGAGGAATACCTCGTGCGAGACGTAGTGACTATGCGGTGCGGAGTTCCAGGATTAGGCACGCATAATGATACTCTGGGCGATTGGCCTTGCTTCGATCATTAGCGGCCTAGAAAAGACCAGTTACGTTATATCTATTTTACTCTTGTTTATGCTGTGGCACTATGTGCAGTTAAATTAGTTGTTCATACGTAATTGTAATTGGTTTTAAAATATTATGATTTGATTTAAGTACTTTACAGTTTCACATACTTGGTACCTGTTGTACTGACCTCCTTCGGGGGGCTGCGTTCATGCCGCAGGTAGAGGTACACCAGTTGTTGATCCTCGCTCATAAGATCACAGTTCAGCATTTTGGGAAGCTCCGTTTCTCGGAGGCTTATCTTTCGTATAGTCCTGTTGTAGACTACATTCGGGGTATGGCGGCCTGTCGTCATTGTTGTTATAACATTCTTAGGTGCAGTAATCTTGTTGTGGCGAGTTTGTAAAAGAGATGAATCGTTGGGTTCAAGTTTTATTTATATATTCAGAAAGGTAACCGTTTTGGTTAGCCTATTTTCTTATTTCATTATTGTATATCTTGTTTCATGTGTATGTTTTTATTTCCGCTGATTTTCTCTGATGTTGTATCACTAGGTACAGGTAAGACACGATCGCGGGCGGTCGGGTCGTGACATCATCGTGGTATAGTTATATAGTATTGTTGGTACGACTTTGGTATCCGTAGTTGGCTTTCGTACTTGCCGGTCGATTGATGATGCGGCTTTGGATCCGTAGCTATGCCCGTACTTGCCCCACGGTTTTTATGACACAGTGGGACTCGTGTTCATGTGTACTCCTTGGTGTTGTTATATCATGACTGCGATGAGGAAGGGATTCCACGGGCATGATTGATGTTGTGGGCGTGAGACCATTGTTATATTTGAGTGATGACTTTGAGGCGTGAGTCCGACTTGACATACTGCTTATATATTGGATCGTAGTTTGGTTATCATACATGTCTCCCGCTTTATATAGACTATTATGATTTCATTTACGATTTTCTGATTCACATACTTGGTACTGTTATCGACCTCCTCGAGGCCGCGTTCATGCCGCAGTAGAGGTACACCGTTGTCGATCTCGCTCATAGGATCACTTCGCGTTTTGGGAAGCTCTGTTTCTCGGAGGCTTATCTTTGGTATAGTCCCTGTCATTGTAGTACTTATACATTCAGTGGTATGGCGCGCTGTCCTGGTCATAGTTGTGGTTAAATTCTTAGAGTCAGAGTATCGTTGTGGCGGGGTTTGTAAAGGATATAACTGTCGTATATATATGCAGAAAGGTAAATCGCTTTGGTTAGCTTTGTTTATTTTATCTTGTTTCATGTTTAAGTTTTTATTTCCGCTGATTTTCTCTGATGTTGTATCACTAGGGTGCCCGGGGTAAGGCACCAGTCGCGGGCCCGAGGTCGGGTCGTGACAATTATACCACTCCATGGATTTGCTACCCATGATGCGAGGAATACCTCATGCGAGTCCGTAAGGGCTTATGCGGGTGAAATAGTCCCAGGAGTAGGATTGCTTAATGATATTATGGGCGGGTGTCCCTGATTCGATCGTGAGCCTCCTATTTTTATGTTGTAAGTATACTCTTATTTATTCTCATTGTTAGTAAGGCACAGTGAACTGTAATTTGATTATCATACATGTCTCCAGTTATTTTATACTTATGAGGTATTTCCAGTATTTTCCAGTTTCGCATACTTAGTACATATTGTGTACTGACCCCCTTCCTCGGGCCGTTCATCTGCGGTAAGGGTAAGCAGGTGGTGGATCCTCATTCTTAGGATCACTGGTCTGGTGTCAGAGGCTCCATTTCTCCGGAGACTTGTTTTGTTGGTACGGTTTCTCCCTGATGTGGTAGATATTATGTACATTCAGGGGTATGGCGGGGCCCTGTCCCGCCACATTTATTATTCCTAGAGTTCTGTAGTCACATTTGTGGTTTGGGCTGTAAGAACAAGGTTGTACTATTTTACTTTTGGTTAAGTATATGTTATGGAAGGCGGCCTTGTCGGCTAGCCTGTGATGTTTATTGTCTAAACATGGTTATGTGTTGTGTATGTTCCGCTGCTATTCTCTGACGTATACCTGAGAGGGGTTCCCAGGTAGGGCACCAGTCGCGTCCCAGGGTCGGGTCGTGACAAATAGTCCCAGGAGTAGGATTGCTTAATGATACTACGGGCGGGTGGCCCTAATTTGATCATGAGCTTCCTATTTTTAAGCAGTAAAGTATACTCAGTGTACTATTATTTTGGTCATCATACATGTCTCCAGCTTTATTTTAGACTATATGATTTCATTTCGATTTCTGGCCACATACTTGGTACATATTTTTATCGACCCCGCCTGGGCTGCGTTCATGCCACGGTAGGGGTAAGCGTTCTGCATCCTCGTTCTAGGATCACCGATCGGTTCTTGAAAGCTCCATTTCTCTGTAGACTTGTCTTTTGGTACTTCGATGTTGTAGATTTATGTACATTCGTGGTATGGCGAGCCTGTCCGTCACGAGTGGTTATGTAAAAACTCTTAGTTGTAATTAGTCATATTTGTGGGTTGGTTTGTAAAAAAAAAAGAGGTAACTGCTTTTGACAGTATATATTTATATATCCAGGGAGGTAGCCTTATCGGCTATCCTGTTGCTTATTCCTTGTTGGTTTTTTTAGAGTTGTATGTATGTTCCGCTGATTATCTCTGATGTATACATGTAAGGGTGCCCAGGTAGGGCACCGCCATGCCCTGGTCGGTCATGAAAAAGTGGTATCAGAGTAGTTAGTCCTCGGAAAGTGTCTACAGGCCGTGTCTAAGTCTTGGTTATCGGTGTGTTGTGCACCACATCTATAACCGGAGTGCGGGGACATTTAGGATTGGTTTCTATTTTTCTCTATGAGATCGTGCGAGAAGTCGTCTTATTAGGTTGAATCCTCTCGACCTATTCTTATGTATCGTATGCCTCCAAGGCGACCACGGCCGAAGGGTAAAGCGGCGGCAGAGGCTAGTGGTACACAGAGGGTTACTAGGACTCGTGCCCGCACTATGCACGAGGTCAGGCTGTGCACGAGCGATTCTGACGACATTAGAGGCCAGAGCACCGCAGCTCAGAGGTTACGATACAGCCTCTCCAAACTCGGGGGCGGAGTATAGATTGGAGAGCGGTCAGGTTATTGACTAGCATAGTGTCGAGCGGCCGAAGGAGCATGTAGCTAACCACAGAGCGGTTTGAGAATTGGATTTTACGGGTTGTAGTCCACCGAGTTCTATGGTTCGAGATTTGAGGATGATCCTCGGGAGTTCATTCGGCAGTCTGGACTATGCAGTACTTAAGGCCTGAGACAGAGTCAATTGTGCTAGCTTACCATTCTGCGATATTGCGTTGAACTGGTTTGAGTCATGGGAAGCTGCAGGGTGTGGTGCTCCTCCCGCTTGGGATGAGTTCAGAGGCCTTCCGATCATTTTTTGCCTCCTCGAGATGAGAGAGCCGCGTTAATAGGTTTTTGACATTGAGGCGTAATGGGAGGACATCGAGAGTACAACCCAGTTTGACTCATTGGCGGTATGCGCTCACTATTGTGGGCCGATACGGCATTAGAGTTCATCGCTATGTGATGGGCTAGACCGCTATGTGGTTTCTGCGTGCACAGGAGTGCCCTTCACCATGTATGGATATTGCCGGGATGCAGCATATGCACGTGATTGAGGATGAGGAGAGAGGACTAGCGACGAGGCGGCCCGAGGGCGGGGCAGTGGTTTGTGGTAACTTTCGGCGGACAGCCTCAAGATGCTAGGTCTACTTTTCACCGCAGCAGTGTTCCTTCCCGTTTTCCGCGGGAGGTATGATCACCGTTATTCGAGGCAGTCGTGGCTCCAGAGCTTCAGGTTTCTAGGGGAACCGGGGTCCTAGTCAGATGAGGCTACCTTTACCTCGGTGTGGTCGATGTGGTAGGTCCCATCGTGGGGAGTGTCGTATTGCTTCAGGAGCTTGTTACTCTTGTGGCCAGCAGGGCCATTTGAAAAGTTGTCCAGGCCAGAGGCAACATGTCACGACCGACCCGGGCGCGGCGTACTACAGGCACCCTACAGGTATACATCAGAGATAATCAGCGGAATATACATAAAACTCGTAAAGTAAATCAACAAGAAATAAACAACAGGTTAGCCAATAAGGCTACCTCCCTGGATATATAAATACATAGCCAAAAGCAGTTACATCCCTTTTCTTTACAAACCGACCCACAAGATATGACTACAGACCTCTAAGAATTTTGACATAACCACTGTGACGGGACAGGGCCCCGCCATACCCCTGAATATACATAAATATACATCAACAGGGATCCATACCAAAAGATAAGCCTCCGGAGTAAATTAAGTTTTTTCCCAAAAACTGAACAGAGATCCTAAGAGCAATGATCACCAACCTGTGTACCTAATACCTGCGGGCATTTAACGCAGCCGAAGTCGATAACAGTCTTAGTATGGAGCGGAAATAAGTACGATAAATAAATCATAATTGTACAAAAGAATAGCGAGGCAAGTATAAAAAGTAAATACGATCCTAGTGCCATTACAACTCATGAACTTAATCGCACATTATTATCTTTTCCCATTTTCAATAAGAGTTATAATCAAATTCTTACATACATACTTAGGAAAAATCATCAAGTTCATAAACATATAACTTACGTATCTTGCATAACATAATCCACCCTTTATGGGCGTCATTTTGAAGTTCACTCTGATTATCCATACGTGATAACGTAACCCGACCCATTTACGGGACACAGTGAAATCATAAGAAGTCTTCCCACGAAGGTATATTGCCGGCCCGTTCGGGGCGGTAAAGCCACATAAGTCGCCCATAAAGGTATCGTCCGCCCATTCGGGACGGTAAAGTCACATAAGTGCCGTAAGGTATCTTGCCCACCCATTACGGGGCCAGAAAGTCACATAACATAACCCAGCCCATTTGTAGGACTCGGTGTACCACATAACGTAACCCGACCAATTTATGGGACGCGGTGTATCACATAACGTAACCCGACCCATTTGAGGGATGCGGTGAATCACATAACATTTTAAACCATCTTTTCTTACTTCTTCTTAAGTCGTTATAACAACTTCCCATAAAGTTATTGTAACAACCTTTCATTTTGGAGAACTTAAGGCACTTTCATTTCTTACAACATTAGGGAAAACTAAATCCAGAAGTACTACGTACATGCATACTTATAAAAGAATCATGCCACACCTTCTCTTTTAAATCAATAAACTTCTTCTTTTGAAAACTCAAGTTACATTCTCTTTTGAAATCAAGCCTCTTAACTTTTGAAATAAATCATGGAAACCATACTTTTTAAATCAAGTCATTCCTTCCTTTAAGAATCAAGTCCCATAACTTGAAAAATAAAGTCTCATAACCTTTTAAGAAATCAAGGTTCATAGTCTTAAAACTTCATAACATAAACTCTTTAAATTAAGTAACATATACTTTTATGAGTTGTGAATAGGTTATACTCGTTTATAACGATCTTATTAAAGCAACCATGATCTAGAAAATATAATACAATTTTGTCTTATCTTAGTTTCTATGCAGATGGAGAATTCTACTCATTTTAATATAATTGATTGTCGATACATTTTTATTAACGCTTCAATGACTTGTTCGATACCTATTCTCGTTAGTGCAGTAAATTAGTAAAGTCAACTCGACTCCAAATACTTCCTAATGACTCTTACCAACATCCCCCATAAGACTTGGTAAGAACTTAGGATAACTTAGACATACCTTTTACATAGAGTAAATCAACATACGTACCTCTTAACTTCTAAGAGTAGAAGGAATCATGAAATAACACCACATGTATATTTCATACGTAGAACATGTCAAAAGAAGGAAGAGGTTCACATACCTCGCGACGACTATCGACAAGTAGAAAAATGCTCCAAAGTACTTCAACCTTGATAGCTATTCCACCCTTCAAGTAGAATACGCTATACGTAGTACTTCAACCTATAATAACCATAACATGTCTATCAACTCCTAGCTTATTAACGTGGAATAATACTAAGTGTTAGGTCTCTTATTCTACAGAAATTTGGGCAGCACTTCCTTTGTTTCTACACACTTTTCCACCTTTTTCAAGGCCCGAAATCAACAACCAACATGCCACATTTAAGGCGCAACAAACCAGTAATTCAAAGGGGATTATACGTCTAACATGACGTATAAAATTCTACCCCACAATTAATGTAAAACTGTCCAATAACTTGAGCCATTTTCGGCAATCACAAGGATAACACCACATCTATTATTTTCCAATTCCTTTTCAATCCAAGTTGTTATTATAACATGTTATATAGTCGCAATCAATTATAACAACTATAATCCCTTTCTTATACAACATGCGACGATTATAACTATCGACCAAATTGATTTCCAATTTTAATGGCTAACATGCCAATCTCGGATTTAAGCTTCCAAATTCCATAACATTTATCAATCTTCATTCTAAATATCACATGCTCATCTATCCACTACTACAACATGAAATCTTGAATTACAATAGCAAGACTGAGATTATTACCTCTTTTAAGCCCGAATACAATCCAAAACCTAAAGTCGATCCTTAGCAACTTTAGCTCATCTTCTTGACGTTTCAATCCACTCCAAGCAACCCTTAGAAGTTCATAAACAACTTCTCTGCAATTTCCAACTTCAAAGTTGAAGAACTCCTTAGGTTTTCATCTTGTGACTAACGTAAAAATGTAGTTTTTCTGGGATTTTTGTATTGGGATATCCTTAGAATACCTCTAGGGATCTTAGGTTTGAATATTGGGATTTATGAAGCAAGATTGTAAAAAAATTTGTGTGCAAAAAGGGCTATTGTCGAGAGCAACATTGCACTAGTTCAAGTTTTCTTGAATTTTTCTAAGTGTAAAATTCTAGTCTTGCACTAGTAGTATGTAGATATATATAATACAACCAATGGCTAGGATTAAAACATGTGGATGGCTAAGATTGAGTCAATTATATCAAGCTCCCACTTGTCTAGTTGACTTGGTCCATTTCTTTTCATCCAACAAGCCCATGTGGAGAGTGACACGTGTCACCCTTCCATTGGTCTAAAATATTTAATTTCCCGAAATTTCCATAATTGGTCAAAATATCGAAAACCTTGTGGGCCCCACAGAAACGTAAAATTTCCCGGGTGGGCCCTACGTGACCAAATCCGTAAATAAAATTCCATAATTCCGATAAATTCCATAAGTCTTAAATAACGAATTTGAGAACCCAATTCTCATTAACAACCATTTTTCCTTCCCGAGGTTCGGAAGGATTTTCCTTAAAAATAACAATTCTTTCCTTCGTTCAAATTTTTAAGTCTTGTTTCCTTACGTACATTCTTATATACTCGTCCTGGAATTACGGGGTGTAACAACATGGGTAGTATGATTCAGCTTACTGAGTCGATGCCCGTCTTCATCTTCACGTTACGCGCCTTGAGGCGATCGTTTCATTCCGCGGGCCGCGGTATGCAGTCGTGGTGGAGGTCCTAGTTCTAGCGGTCCACATAACCGCATATATTCCTTAGCCAGTCGGCAGGACCATGAGGCTTCATCGGATGTCGTCACAGGTATATTGTTGATTTCATGTTGTGACGTTTATGCTTTGATAGATCCGAGTTCTACTTTGTCCTATGTATCCCCTCTTATTGCTGTAGAATAGGAATAGACCCAGTTTCGAGAGAGCCTTTTGAGTTAGCTACGCGATGGTGATTCATGTTAGCGGCGTGTATAAAATTGCCCTGTTCATATCTGATCGTCGGACCTGCAGACTTGATAGAGTTGGAGATGACGATTTTGATGTCATTATGGGCATGGGTGGTTGGCTTTGTTATGCCAATGTTGGTATGAGACAAAGTTGGTCCGATTCGCTTCCCGTGGCCGTTATCGAGTGGAAGGGCAATACAGCGCCGAGGGTAGGTTTATTTCATACCTCAAGGCTAGGAAGATGGTTCGTAAAGGTACATCTATCATCCGGTTCGGTATTCGATACTGGCCGAGTGCTGTTCTTGATCGATTCCGGTGGTTAGAGAGTTTCCGGATGTATTCCAAGATGATCTCCCAGTATTCCTCCAGAGAGGGAGATAGAATTTTATATTGATGTGCTGCTAGACACTCGGCCTATATCTATTCCGCCGTACTGGATGGCACCTGCTGAATTGAGGGAGTTGAAGGACCAACTGAAAGATTTGCTGGAAAAAGGCTTTATTAGGCCTAGTATTTCTCCCTGGGGAGTGCCGTTTTTTTTGTAAAAAAAAAGGATGGGACGCTGCGTATGTGTGTTACTACAGGCAGCTGAATAAGGTAACAATCAAAAATAGATACCCCCTCCCCAGGATTGATGATTTGTTTGACCAGTTGCAGGGTGCGAGGTGTTTCTCCAAGATAGACCTGCGGTCCGGTTATCATCATGTCACGACCCGTTCCGGGGCCCGTGACTGGTGCCTTACCGGGGCACCCAAGTAGTCATACATCAGAGTAATCAGCGGAAATATAAAGCAAGACATGAAACAGTTTATAAAATAAGACCACGATTTATGTGAGAAAACATCGCCTTTCGGCGTATATATATATAATCATGGTTTAGCGATTACATCAAACCTTTATCGCAACATGACTACAGACCTCTAAGGAAATATACAACTATGACGGACAGGCCCGCCATACCTGATCATACAAAACTATCTACAACAGGAGATCATACCAAAAGTAGAGCCTCGGAAGAGATGGAGCTCCGACACCAACGTAGAGATCCTAGGATGCGGATCTAGCACTGCTTGCCACTGCGACATGAACGCAGCCCCAAGGAGTCGACAACAAGTACTAAGTATGTGAAATCGTAAAGTACTTAAATGAAATCATAACCCTTTTTAAAACCGGTTTACAAGTATGTATGAAGAAATCAAGGAAACGCGCATAGTGCCACATCACAAACAAGAGCAACAATAGGTAATCGTAATAGGTCTTTTCTAGGCTGCGAATGATTCAAGCAGGCCACTCGCCCGTATTATCATTCAAGCCTAATCCTCGACTCCCGAGTCCGCATGGGCCACTCACGGGCCCGCATGAGGTATAACCCGCATCGAGGGTAGCTACTCCTCGGCATCGCCCCGACTCATTGTCGCATGGCCACATAGACCGCATGAGGCATAACCCGCATACTAACTCGGAACTCGTAGCTCGCATAGGCCCCCTGGACCGCGTGAGGTATTCTCGAATCATGGTCCTGCATCACGCTGAGTCTACCGCGTCGGAGGGCTTAAACCTGTATCATCTCAAGAGGTGAGTTATAGAATACTAACATAAAAACCTAACTTAAAAAAACATAAGCACAACAAGGATACTAACCTATACAAACGTTACAATAAACAAACACACAAAGCATCATAACATGTAAATTTATCAAACCATCTTATTATTCTTTTCTCAATATAAGTTTGTTATAAACACATAGTCAAACTTGTTTCTTTTATCAATCTTAAGTGGTTATACTTACTTCCCATAAAGCTAGTATAACTCTTAAGCTTCGCTTTAAAACCAATTAGTTCTCTTACATTAATATGATTCGGTAGTCTTTGAAATGTTTTGATTCTTTATTATTCAGCTTAAGCGTGAGGCATTCGTAAGTATTATTCAGCTTAAGCCGTGAGGCATTGTCGTAAGTATTATTCAGGGCTTAAGTCAAAGACATTGCCATAGTTATTATCGCTTAACACGTACGCCTACCGTACTATATATATTGTAAAATATCATGCTTTAGGAAGAATCACATACCTTCTCAAATGAAAACCACCGCCAAGTCAATATGTCGCGTGAGAGTCAGCCTATAATAGTCACGTATATCTATCAAAGACTACTCAAGGTCATTCTAAACAGAGGTTCATAATTCTACTGTAAGTCGGGCAGACTTCCACCCGGTGAGCTATATAAGTTCATGTGAAAACAATCCTATGTATGTCTGATTTGATTATTCTTCTTTAAACCCTTCTCTGTAGTAATGGTCAATTCTATTCGTGATATTCTTCAAGTGATTAATACTTATTCTTATACTTCTACAAGATGCATTCTCTAATACAAAAGAGGGTTAGAGTATTACCTGGAAGCCCAATAATATCCTAGAAAAGTCGCTACTGAGCAAGGTTTTGCTCTAAGTTGTATGCTCCAGAACCTTAGAAGTTCTTCACAACTTCTACTAAGTACTAAGGTATTTGGGCTAGGGTATTTTGGGCATTATAACGATACAAGAAGGTAACTTTTCTACCAAGGGAGGGGGGGTAGATTTTTGGCTAGGCTAGGGGGGAGTATTCGGCCAAGGGCCACTTAGGCTAGAGGGGGAAGAGGGCTTGGACGAAATGGCTAACAAGGGAGAAGGGAGGATTTTCAAGACTTGGAAAGTAATTTGTGGATGAAGAACTCTTCATCTTAAGGGGGGTATTTATAGGTCAAGAAGTGGCCAACCAATGGCCAAGATTAAGACAAGTGCAAGGCAAGTGTAGGGTGAGGATTAACTATACACAAATATCCTACCAACTCCTTGACTTGTGCACAAGGCACAAAAAACGTGCTCCCTATTGTTCAAATCGTCCAAATGGACGATTTCAAGTCCATCAATTGGAGGGTGACAAGTGTCGCCCTCCCGTTGGTCCAAAATGTTTCGTCTCTCGGAAAAATCCGCAAAAATTAGAAATGGCATAGCCGGAATTTACCCTACGAAAGTTGTGGAAACGTTCGTCGGAAAACGATTCTTTTAGTGAGTTGTGTACAAATAAAAACGTCCAAGGCTTATCTTTAAGGCTAGACTTTCGTACGTAGTCCCTTACGTACATACTCTGGAAATACGGGGTATAACATTCTCCCCCCCTTAGAAACATTCGTCCCGAATGTTCCTTCCCAAGAGCGATTATCGAAGAAGCTTAAATGATTGTAAATGCCACACACGCCACAGAGCAACACTTAGGCGTAAACGATAACGAAAATTTACAAGTAGGAAAGTGAATTTACCGGAGGTGTGGGGAATAGTGAGGATACTTCTGTCTCATGTACTCTTCAGCTTCCCACGTCATCTCCTCCCTGAGCTCGTTCCGCCACAAGACTTTGACGGAAGCCACGTCCTTAGTCCGCAGACGCCTAACCTGACGATCGACTATCGCTATGGGAATCTCCTCATACGATAACCCCTCGGTCACTGGACATCGCCGATCGGTGTACCCTAGATGGATCCCCGATACATCTCCTCAAAGATAGATACGTGAAAAACCGGATGCCGCTTCCGGATCGGACGGCAGATCCAACTCATAGCAACCTTGCCTACCTCGCGGACAATGAAACGCCCAATGTACCTTGGGTGAGTTTCACCTTCTTCCGAATCTCATCACACCCCATGGTGACACCTTTAGGAAAACCCAATCATGAACCTCGAACTCAAGATGCCGACGACGATGATATGCATACGACTTGCCGACTCGAGTCATTAATAGCCGCCTCGGATAAGCTTCACCTTATCCATCGCTGTACCAAATCTGGTCCTACTAGCCGCACTCGCCCACATCGAACCAACCTATAGGCGATCTGCACTTCCTCCCATACAAGGCCTCATAAGGCGCCATCCGAATCTTTGGGTGGTAGCTATTATTATATGCGAACTCAACTAGAGGCAAATGATCCTCCCAACTACCATGAAGTCAATAACACAGCTCGCAGATATCCTCGCAGTCGGATAGTGCGCTCTGCCTGTCCGTCTGCGTGGATGAAATGCGATTGCTCACTCACTGCGTCCTAAACCTTCGGAAGGATCTCCGAAGTTAGCGAACCGGGCTCCTCGATATGATCAAGTAGGGACTCCATGCATCGACGATCTCTGATGTAAAGTCGGCATAATCCTCAGAAAAAGTCGCCCCGACGGAAGAAAGTGGGCTGATTTCGCCACCGCCGACGATAACCCATATAGAATCATGTCTCCTCCGAGTGCGAGGTAATCCTGTGATGAAATCCATGTTGATTACCTCCCACTTCAGTCGGGATCTCAATCGTGCGCAACAAACCACCGTGCCTCGTGCTCTACCTTCACCGCCGACAACACGGCATCGAGCTACGAACTCGCAACGCCCTCTTGAGCCATCCCACCAATACACGCATCTAAGGTCGTGGTACATCTTGGTCGACTCGGATGGATAGAGTAACGCTGTGTGCTTCCCAAGAACTCGCCAAGTCCTCAAACATCCGGAACACATACCGCTTCTCAAACCTTAGCACCCCATCGTGCTACCTCAAAAGGACCTTGCCTCACGAAGAGTCAGATCACGATATCGAATCAAAGCTGGATCCTCGAACTGTTGCCTCTTCACCTCCTCGACGATGGAAGACTCGGCAACCTCACGAACTCTAACCCCACTGCTATCAGAATCAATCAAACGGACACCAAGGCTCGCTAACTGATGCAAATCACGAACCATGTCCCTTCTCTCTAGCTGCACATCTGATAGGCTCCCCATCGACCTACGACTAAGAGCATCTGCCACAACATTGGCCTTCCCCGGGTGGTACAGGATATCAACATCGTAATCCTTAAGCAACTCTAACCACCGTCTCTGTCGTAAGTTCACTCCTCTGGTCAAGATATACTGGAGGCTCTTGTGGTCTGTATAAATATCCACGTGAACCCCATACAAATAGTGCCTCCAGATCTTCAAAGCGTGAATCACGGCTGCCAACTCCAAATCATGGGTGGGGTAGTTCCTCTCGTGTTTCTTCAGCTGTCGGGATGCATATGCTATAACCCTGCCATGCTGCATCAACACACATCCCAACCCGATGCCTGACGCATCACAATACACGACATAACCATCTGGACCCTCTGGAAGAGTAAGAACGGGGGCGGTCGTCAGTCTCTCTTTCAGCAACTGGAAACCCTGCTCACAAGCATCACCATCGAACTTGGCCGCCTTCCGAGTCAGCCTAGTCAATGGTGCGTAGATAGAAGCAAACTTCTCCACGAACCGATAATAACTGCAAGGCCCGAACCGCGAACCTCACCGGAGTAGTAGGTCTAGGCCAAGTCCTGACTGCCTCGATCTTGGCCGTTGTTATACCCCGTAGTTCCAGGGTATGTATGCGAGGACGTACGTACGAGAATACGACAGAAAGATTGGAAAGGAAGAAAGAGGCGATTTTTCCACGGAAAAGTTTCCGGTTTTTGTGAAGGAAAAGGTTCGTTAATGGGAATTGATTCCCGATTTGGTATTCTGACTTCCCGAATATTAGAGAATTATGGAATTTTATTTTCGAAATGGTCACGTGGGCCCACGAGAAATTTACGCTTTTGTGGCGCTTTGATTTTGAGATTTTGGCGTTTTGGATATTTTCTAAGACGAAATATTTTGGATTTAATCGGGCGACACGTGTCACCCCATGTGGCACCTTTGGGCGAATTATGTTTGTCATAACACGGTTAAGTCGCTTTTAGTGAAACGCTTTCCACAACTTTCGTAGGGGAATTTCCGCTATGTCATTTAGTATTTTTGCGGATTTTTCCGAGAGACGAACATTTTGGACCAACGAGAGGCGCACTTGGCACCTCTCATTGGTGGGCAAGTGGCGATTCTTGGGCGAAAGGATGTCAAGTGGTAGATATTTTGGTAGATATTTTGTGTGCAAGTTGGCTAGGTACACATGGGTGAATCTTGCCCTACACTTGCCTAACACTTGGTGTAATCTTGGCCATTGGTTGGCTTTCACTTGACCTATAAATACCCTCCTCGAAGACTAATTCATTCACAAATTGCCTAAGTCTTGAAAGCTTCTTCCTTCCCCTCGTGGTGTCTTGGCGAGAGCCCCTCCCCCCTTGGCCGAGTTTCCCCCCCCCCCGTGGGGTAGGCCGAGGGGTAGACACCCTCCTTTGAGGTGCAGCTGGTACCCCACTGCTAGTTGCTTTCGTATAATACCCCCCCCTTGTGGTATAGAAATACTCTCCAAGTATTGTTATAATGCCCAAATTACCTTAGCCTTATACCTTGTAGTATTCTAAGGTTATACCTTTACAAAAAGCCCAGTTATACTATTATACTTCCCGTCAGTCAAAACCGAAACCCTAGGAAAATCTCCATAGTCCGTTGGAGTATTGTGTAGAAGTTGGTTAGAACTTCTAAGGGTGGTTTAGAGCGGGTTGGGCGCCGGAGTCGAGCTAAACGATTGCCGTGATCGACTTTATACTTGGATAATTATGGGCTTATCGAGGTAAATATCTTGTCCTCTATTGTAATTGGAAATTACATGTTGTTAGATTATATAGTGGAAGGATACTATATATCGAACTACGCTTAGTATCTGCAATGTCTTTTGACTTACATAGGGCGTAATTCGAATCAGACATAGACTTGTGTAGTAATCGAGTGGAGTAGAATTGTACCCGTTAGTGTTAGATGTATAACCCCCCGTTGGCTTCGTAGCCTACTCGATAGAGAGAGATTTGTCATTTGTTGGGGAAGTCTTGCCGAATTTTCTGTAGAAGTTCTACGATGAGACCTAAATGTTAATAAGCGCCTTGTGGCCTTATAGGTGGATGTACTACGTGTGGCGCGATCTACGTGGCTTAAGGGGTAGCCGACGTTTGGAAGTACTTGGAGCATTTTGCTATGAGTCGATACTCGTCGCGAGGTATGTGAACCTCTTCCTATCTCTCTAGCATGATATGTGTAAACTATGTAGTACGGTAGACGTACATGTGCTAAATGTGTTTGAGTGGTTTAAAACATAAAGTGTTATAACGGCTTTACGGGAAGTTGGTTATAACAGCTTTATGTTAGTAAGAAAATACATGTGGTTTTTAAAAGGTAACTGATTTGAACTATAACTGGCTTGTTATATGGTAAGAAAGAACTTGAAGTATTTTCAAAAGATTTTTGAATCATTTTGAAAGGAGAAGTAATACTTGGTGTTTGAAAACTTAAGAGTTATACTAGCTTTATGGGAAGTTAGGTATAACGGCTTAAGAATGCTTTCTTGATTTAAATCGAATGTGTATCGACAAACCAACGCAGCGTTAATAAAAGGAAATGTTTTGAATAAATTAAGTATTATGAAAACCGGAGAAACTTCCATCCGCATGTGGCTAAGATGAGACAAAATGATATTTCCTAGATCATGGTCACAGAATAAGATTGTTATAAACAAGAATATCCTACTCACACATAAGGCTTATGTTTCTCAGATTGTTTAAAAGAGAATTATATTCTTAAATGAATAAGACTATGAACTACGGAACCTTTCTAAAATAAGAAACGTGAACATTTGAAATTAGGCAAACTTGGACGTTTGGAAAATAATGTTGTTACTTGATTTTACAAAGGTAAGAGTTTTGGGTTTCTTAAAGGAAATACTCTATTTTATACTACGGTATCATGTGACTTATGTGAAAGAAACAGATCTTTTTTAAGATTTTAATGTGTGAAGTACTTTGGGGATAGATACGAACTTGTTAGTAGAAAGTACCTTGTGTGAATAACTTGATTGTATTGGTTTGTGATAGCCTTGTAATACTTTCTTGTTGCCTTGATAAGTAAACGTGTTAGGATGCTACGTGTGTTAGTATCTTGTGATGATTGTGTAAAGGGGTTTCCGCGATTGTGCTTATTAACTATCATCGTTGTGATAGTATTGTGGCATTCATCTCTTGAGATGATTCCGGGTTAAGCCGCCTCCGATGCGGGTAGACTTCAGCGGTGCAGGACCATGATTCGAGAATACCTCATGCGGGTCTGGGGCCTATGCGAGCTACGAGAGTTCGTGTTAGTGTCGTCCTTTACGGGCATGCGGTCCTTGTGGCCATGCGCGGTGCGAAGTCGGGGCGATCTTGCCGGAGTAGCTACCCTCGATGCGGGAATACCTCATGCGGGCGATGAGATTGGCCTATGCGGAGTCGCGGGAAGTTCCAGGACTAGACGCGCATTAGATCTGCGGGCAAGTGGCGGCTTTGATCATGTGGCGGTCTAGACAGATCTTATAATCTGATTTATGACCTTGTTGGTGCTGTAGGTGTTAGTAGTCGGCTATGCCTTCGTGCTACCTGTGCAGTTTTATTAGGACACAGTGGGACACAGTGTTCATGTGTATTCCTTCGTGCTTGTATATCATAAACCGCAGCTGAGGAAGGTATTCCACGCACGATTGATGTTGTGGGCGTGAGACCCATTGTTAAATTAAGTGATGACTTGAGGCGTGAGTCCACGACTTGACATGATCGCTATTTATGGTGATCGTAGTTTGGTTATCATACATGTCTCCGCTTTGTATAGACTACTATGATTTCATTTACTGATTTATTTTTAGTTTCACATACCGGTACTGTTATCGACCTCCCGGGGCCGCGTTCATCCGCAGTTGAGGTACATCGATCGCCGATCCTAGCTCGTGTCCACGATTGCGTTTGGGAAGCTCCGTTTCTCGGAGGCTTATCGGTGGTATAGTCCGCCGTAGTAAGTGTTTACATTCGGGGTTTGGCGGGCCCTGTCGCCATTGTGTCGTATCATTCTTAGAGGTGCAGTAATCTTGTTGTGGCGGGGTTGGTAAAAAGGATTAAGCTGCTCATTTGTAAAAGAGTTGATGGTTATATATATGCGAAAGGCAAGTTTTCGCTGATTATTGTTTTATATTTCGTTATCTCATGTTGTTGTTTTATGTTCGTGATTACTCGATGTTGTGTCACTAGGGTGCCCGGTAAGGCACCATCCACGCCTTTGGTCGTGACAAAGTGGTATCGAAGCGATTAATCCTCGGAAAGTGTCTACGACCGTATCGATGAAGTCTTGATTATCGGTGTGTTGTGCACCACATCAATAATCGTGAGGCTATAGGATATTTAGGATTGGTTTCTATTCTTCTCACTCTGAGATCGTGCCTTAGAGTCATGTTGTAAGTTGAACCCTCTGAAATCCTTTCCTTATCGCTATGCCTCGCGTGGGCAACCGAGCCCGTGAGGGCAAGCGTGCGGAGCTGCGAGTAGAGTTCGGAGGGTGGCGAGGCACAGCCCAATCATTACCTAGGTAGTGCTTCATTCGGGAGTTTTGCGGCGTCACTAGCCCCAGCAGAGTTTAGCACGGCGACGGTTCCTCTGCGGCCATGATATTTGAACCTTCGTTCCACGGCCGAACGATGAATATAGATTGCAAAGAGGCGACCGCATTACTAGCTATAGATTTGGCTACAGAGATTATACCGATGTACCACGAGTCTTGATGACTACCAAGAGAGGTTGTGCAAGAGTAATTCTTGATTAGGCTTGAGCATGGCACGTATGCGGGCTTATGCGCAGCCGAGCAACGTGAGATCGACGGGTTAACGAGGGCGCGAAGAGGGCGAGCGTGAGGCCCTTCGTAACTTTCAGGTGAGTATACCTTAAGTGCTATGTTACGATAGCGGTGTGTTAGTTGTGATTAGAATCATGGTGGGTTAACCGAGTAAGATTTTGGGGATAGAGAAGGTGTGAGCCTTAGAGTGTTATACGTAAAGACCTTAGAGGTAAGGCCATCTCGAGAAAGGTGTAGTGTTATGTTTGACCCTTATAGGAGTGCATAGTGCACGTGAGCTATGTTCGTGGGATAAGTCCCGAGTAGCGTGATTTGAAAGAAGGTAGTCGAGCTAGGAAGACCGCTAGGTTTTCGTAATATGATTTGTGAAATTATTCCTTCGGGAGCTAGTGTTTGGCGCGCAATCCGGGTGGGTTGAGGCCGTGTTGCGGGTCAACCCGCGGCGGTATGGTGGTGGGGTCGGTTGTGGTGGTCCCGCCCGTGGTAGGGTCTTGAGGGTGTTAGGCCCATGTTTAGTTAGCGTGCAAGTTCGTGGATGCGTTCGACTGGTCGGGCGATGGGAAGCACTATCGTGTTCTTCTGGCCGGTCGTTCCTCGGCGGTGTTGATGTTATCCAAAAGGTTGTGAGGTTGCAGGGTGCCTACCTTCACCTTATGACGACGGTGGAGCCTGTGCGGTGCTTCTCTTCGGGAGTTTGTACCAGCGGGGCTAGGAACTCGTGAGTCTCCAGACGCATTCGCCTCGGGCGTTGTTTTGATTTGCGGGGTAGCGAGGATCGTTGTCTCGGTTGGGGTGTTTAAGCTACCATTTCGGTGTTCGGATGTCGCCTTGTACGCCTTGTAGGGCAGAAATGCAAGTTGCGGCCGATTGGTTCGATGTTGGCCGTTCGAATAGTTGGTTGAGCTTGTTCCAACAGATCGGATAGTGAAGCTTGTCTAGAAGAAGTTCTGGCAGCTCAGAGGAATTGTGCGGATAATCGGCGACGACGCTTAGAGTTCAGGTTGACGGTCGGTCTTCTTGAAAGTACCACCCCGGTTAGGGGGTGTCGAGTTTTGGAAACAAGGAACTTAGCGAGTTACTTTGGGCCTTTGTGAGTTCATGTGAAGAATAGGCGGGTTGCCTATATGTTAGCATTCTTGGTCCGACTTAGGAAGAAGGGCGTCCGTCTTTCAGATTGTTATGTTCGAAAGTATCAAGATCCATCGAATGTTCGATTAATGATGACCACGTTAGAGATAGTAACCGAGTTTTGGATACTAAGCGATGTCGAAATGTGGTAAGAATTCGAGTGTCTGGCGAACGGTGATCGCGTGCGGCCGGTACCATTTGTTGGGTCGTTGGAGCAAGGCTCGCGGCAAAGTGACAAAGTGGTATCTCAGGCAAAGTGGCAAAGTAGCATTATTTGTGGTGATGTAGAGGTGTTTCCTCGTGGACTTAGATGTAAGTTTTGCGCAGGTGTTTCCATGGCGGTGTGGCGGGATTGTTTCGTAAGTATAGTAGTGAAGACTATCCGCCACGTGTTCGTTTGAGACTTAGAAGGAACATTCGGACGAATGTTTCTGGGGAAGAATGTTATACCCGTAGTTCGAGTATGTATGCGAGGGCGTGCGTGCGAGAATCTGCAAAGATTGGAAAGGAAGAAAGAGGCGATTTTTCCACGGAAAAGTTTCCGTTTTTTGTGAAGGAAAAAGGTTCGTTAATGGGAATTGGATTCCCAGTTGATATTCGGACTTCTGGAATATTAGAGAATTATGGAATTTTATTTTCTGAAATGGTCACGTGGGGCCCACGGAGAAATTTACTGGTTTTGTAGGCCCGCTTTGATTTTGAGATTTTGGCCGTTTTGGATATTTTCTAAGACGAAATATTTTGATTTAATCGGGGCGACACGTGTCACCCCCGTGTGGCACCTTTGGGCGAATTATGTTTGTGCATAACACGGTTAGAGTCGTTTTAGTAAACGTTTTCCACGCTTTCGTAGGGAATTTCCGCTATGTCATTTAGTATTTTTGCGGATTTTTCGAGAGGCGGAACATTTTGGACCAACGAGAGGCGACAGCACCTCTCATTGGTGGGCAAGGTGGGCGGTTCTTGGACGAAAAGGGGATGTCAAGTGGTAGATATTTTGGTAGATATTTTGTGTGCAAGTTGGCTAGGTACACATGGGTGAATCTTGGCCCTACACTTGCCTAACACTTGGTGTAATCTTGGCCATTGGTTGGCTTTCACTTGACCTATAAATACCCCTCCCTTGGAAGACTAATTCATTCACAAATTGCCTAAGTCTTGAAAGCTTCTTCCTTCCCCCTTGTGTGGTGTCTTGGCCGAGAGTCCCCCCCCCTAGTGGGGTAGGCCGAGGGGTAGACACCCCCCCCTCCTTTGAGGTGCTAGCCGTGGGGTACCCCCCCCCCCTAGCCTAGTTGCTTTCGTATAATACCCCCCTTTTGTGGTATAGAAATACTCTCCAAGTATTGTTATAATGCCCAAATTACCTTAGCCTTATACCTTGTTGTATTCTAAGGTTATACCTTTACAAAAAGCCCAGTTATACTATTATACTTCCCGTCAGTCACAAAACCGAAACCCTAGGAAAATCTCCATAGTCCGTTGGAGTATTGTGTAGAAGTTGGTTAGAACTTCTAAGGGTGGTTTAGAGCGGGTTGGAGCGCTCGGAGTTGGAGCTAAACGATTGACCAGGATCGACTTTATACTTGGATAATTATGGGCTTATCGAGGTAAATATCTTGTCCCTCTATTGTAATTGGAAATTTCATGTTGTTAGATTATATAGTTGAAGTATACTATATATAGAACTAAGCTTAGTCGCGCAATGTCTTTTGACTTAAGCCCAAGAATCGAATCGAATCAGAATTACATAGGGCGTATTACATGAGACTTGTGTAGTAGTACAGTGGAGTAGAATTGTACCGTTAGGGTTAGATGTATAACCCCACTGGTTGGCTTGGTAGCCTCGATAGAGGAGAGATTTGCGGCATTGCCGCGGGAAATCTTTAATTTTACGTAGAAGTTCTACGATGAGACCTAAATGTTAATAAAGCGCCTTGTGGCCTTATAGGTGGATGTACTACGTGTGGCGCGATCTACGTGGCTTAAGGGGTAGCCGACGTTTGGAAGTACTTGGAGCGTTTTGCTATGAGTCGATACTCGTCGCGAGGTATGTGAACCTCTTCCTATCTCTCTAGCATGATATGTGTAAACTATGTAGTACGGTGACGATACGTGCTAAATGTGTTTGAGTGGTTTAAAACATAAAGTGTTATAACGGCTTTACGGGAAGTTGGTTATAACAGCTTTATGTTAGTAAGAAAATACATGTGGTTTTTAAAAGGTAACTGATTTGAACTATAACTGGCTTGTTATATGGTAAGAAAGAACTTGAAGTATTTTCAAAAGATTTTTGAATCATTTTGAAAGAAGTAATACTTGGTGTTTGAAAACTTAAGAGTTATACTAGCTTTATGGGAAGTTAGGTATAACGGCTTAAGAATGCTTTCTTGATTTCGGAAATCGAATGTGTATCGACAAACCAACTGCAAATACGTTAATAAAAATGTTTTGAATAAATTAAGTATTATGAAAACCAAGAGAAACTTCCATCTGCATAGAAGCTAAGATGAGACAAAATGATATTTCCTAGATCATGGTCATTGTAATAAGATTGTTATAAACAAGAATATCCTACTCACACATAAGGCTTATGTTTCTCAGTTGTTTAAAAGAGAATTATATTCTTAAATGAATAAGACTATGAACTACTAACCTTTCTAAAATAAGAAACGTGAACATTTGAAATTAGGCAAACTTGGACGCTTGGAAAATAATGTTGTTACTTGATTTTACAAAGGTAAGAGTTTTGTTTCTTAAAAGGACAATCACTCTATTTTATACTACGTATTGTGTGACTTATGTGAAAGAAACAGATCTTTTTTAAGATTTTAATGTGTGAAGTACTTTGGGGATAGATGCGAACTTGTTAGTAGAAAGTACCTTGTGTGAATAACTTGATTGTATTGGTTTGTGATAGCCTTGTAATACTTTCTTGTTGCCTTGATAAGTAAACGTGTTAGGATGCTACGTGTGTTAGTATCTTGTGATGTTTGTGTAAGGGGTTTCCGCGATTGTGCTTATTAACTATCGGTCGTTGTGATAGTATTGTGGCATTCATCTCTTGAGATGATTCCGGGTTAAGTCGCCTCCGATGCGGGGTAGACTCAGTGATGCAGGACCATGATTCGAGAATACCTCATGCGGGTCACGAGGGCCTATGCGGAGCTACGAGTTCCAGGTTAGTGTCGTCCTTTATGGGCACGCGGTCGCGTGGCCGTGCGGTGCGAAGTCGGGGCGATGCCTTGGAGTAGCTACCGATGCGGGAATACCTCATGCGGGCGATGAGATTGGCCTATCGCGAGTGCGGAAGTTCGGGACTAGACGCGCGCATTAGATCTGCGGGCAAGTGGCGGCTTTGATCATGGCGGTCTAGACAGATCTTATGATCTGATTTATGACCTTGTTGATGCGTGGGTGTTAGTAGTCGCTATGCCTTCGTACTTACCATGCAGTTTTATTAGGACACGGTGGGACACGGTGTTCATGTATTCCTCGTGCTTGTATATCATAAAGCTGGCGGTGAGGAAGGTATTCCACGCACGATTGATGTTGTGGGCGTGAGACCCATTGTTAAATTAAGTGATGACTTGAGGCGTGAGTCCCCGACAACATGGCGCTTATTTATGGTGAATCGTAGTTTGGTTATCATACATGTCTCCGCTTTGTATAGACTACTATGATTTCATTTACTGATTTATTTTTAGTTTCACATACTCGGTTTTGTTGTCTCGACCTCCTTGGGCTGCGTTCACGCCGCGAGTTGAGGTACATCGATCGTTGATCCTAGCTCTCGAGTCACGCATTCAACGTTGGAAGCTCCGCTTCTCGGAGGCTTATCGGTGGTATAGTCCCTGCGTAGTAAGTGTTTACATTCGGGGTTTGGCGGGGCCTGTCCGCCATTGTGGTCGATCATTCTTAGAGTGCAGTAATCGTTGTGGGCGTGGTTGGTAAAAAGGATTAAGTTGTTCATTTGTAAAAGAGTTGATGGTTATATATATGCCAAAGGCAAGTTTTCACAGATTATTGTTTTATATTCTGTTATCTCATGTTGTTGTTTTATGTTCGTGATTACTCGATGTTGTGTCACTAGGGTGCCCGGTAAGGCACCAACACGCCCATTTGGTCGTGATACCGTATCCACTCGAATGCCATCAGCGACAATATGCCCAAGAAACGCATCAAGTCAACCAAAACTCACATTTGGAAAACTTGGCGTAATCGCTGGTCTGAGAATCACAAGTCAAAGCCTCAAATGCTCCGCATGCTCTCCGAGCGAGAATAAACCAAGATATCATCAATGAACACTATCACAAACGTGTCAAAATGATTTGAACACTCGGTTCATCAAATCCATGAATACCGCGAGCATCGTCAACCAAAGACATGACCTCAACTCATAATGCGTCTGCGGTCCGGAATGCAGTCCTAGGGACATCCACCTCTCTGACACGAACCTGATGATAGCCCGAACGCAGATCAATCTTGGAGAAACATCTCGCGCCCTGCAACTGGTCGAACAAATCATCAATCCTGGGAAGGGGGTATCTGTTCTTAATGGTCACCTTGTTCAGCTGCCTGTAATCAACACACATGCGCAGCAGCGTCCCGTCCTTCTTCTTCACGAACAATACCGGCGCCCCCCAGGGGGAAACACTGGGCCTAATGAAGCCCTTCTCCAGCAAATCCCTCAGCTGGTCCTTCAGCTCTCTCAACTCGGCAGGTGCCATTCTGTATGGCGGAATGGAAATAGGCCGAGTATCTGGCAATATGTCAATACAAAACTCAATCTCCCTCTCAGGAGGGATACCCGGGAGGTCATCTGGGAACACGTCTGGGAACTCGCTGACTACGGGAACTGACTGAAAATCTGGTACCGCAGCCTCAGTATCAAACACTCGAACTAGATGGTAGATATACCCCTTCTGCACCATCTTCCTAGCCTTGAGGTAGGAAATAAACCTACCCCTCGGCGATACCGTGCTCCCCTCCCACTCAACAACCGGCTCCTCATGAAATCGAACCGTACTACTCTCTGCGATCTACATTGGCATAGCAAGCTAGCCAATCCATCCCCATAATCACGCGTCAATCATCTCCAACTCTATCAAGTCGGCGGTCGACGATCAGAATGGTCACAGACAAGCCCTATATACCACGAGCTACCACCGACTCACCCACTGGCGTAGCGACCTCGAAAGGGTCTCTGGACTCAGGCTCGAGCCCTAACCTACTAGCCACAAGGGGAGATATATAGGATAGTAGAACCGGATCTATCAAGGTATAAACATCAAACCCGAACCGATAAGGTACGCGGCGACATCGGTGAGGCCTCACGATCCCGCTTACCGGACAAAGCATAGATGCGGTTCGAGGACGCGAATCGACGAGCCACGACCTCTGCGCGACCTGCGACCCATGTGAACCCCGCCTCGGGCGAGCTGTAGGAGATGATGAAGCGGCAATGAACTCAAGGCGTGAGCCTACCACTAGCGCCGCCGGTCGGACAATCCTCGCAAAGTGACCTGCGGCCAATCGTAATAAGCTCCAAAAGTAGTACCACACTTCCCGTAATGGGATCCACCGCGACGGCCACACTGGGGTGGTCCGATCGGCCAGCATCTGCTACTCGGGCGTCAAGCCCTGGGCCCGGTGCGCCTCGAAAACTCGGCGTCTGAGGGCGGTGCAGGAGTGCTCGGTGCGTGGTGCGACCCATCTAGGCCGCCGAGGCCGCCACCACGATAACCACCGTAAGACCCTCCGCCTGGCCTTCCTGCTTCTGTCGTCCACTCGCCGACCTCTGCGCTCGCCGCATCGGGCGTGAGCTCGCGTGCGTAATGACCATACCGGCCGAGAAAACCCGCACACGACTTCGGCCATATAGTCGTCTGGCCGGTGACATAGCGGTGCACCCTATCCTCCATATCGCTACTAATCTTTGGGACATATCGAGCCAATGAATCAAACTCAACATAGTACTCACTGACAGTGCGTCCTCTCTGCCTCAGTTCTAAAAATCTATCAGCAAGCGACCTCATCATCTGAGTAGGAAAGAAGTGAGTGATCAAAGACTATGATAAATAATCTCAATTAGCTGGGGAAGCGTGCTCTCCCCGGGATAACTACCATGAATCAAACCAATCGATCGCGGTATCACGCGCGACTATGTGAACCAAAGATCACAGACTCGGTCTCCGACGCCCTGATCACTCTCAAAATCCTCTGAAGCTGACGGATGAACTCCTGCGGATCATCCTCCGGCCTCGACCCATAAAACTCCGGCGGGCTACAACTCAAGAAGTCTCGTAGCCTCAAACTCTCTGCCCTCGGGTGAACAACGGGTACGACCGAGTGGGTGAACTGAACTACCGTCGGCCTCTCTCCGTGACGGGCCACACTTTAGCCAAAGGTGGGCCATCTCCTTGTACCCTAACTCCTCAGCCGGTGTGGGGCGAGGTGTGGGCGTGGTCTCTTTGGCTGGCGGCGTCATAGAACTCGCCGTCTCTGGTATAGACTGGGCCTGAGCCCTCGTGACTCGGTGTCTGCTAGCGCCTCCTCCGGCTTTGCCTTCGGGCCCGGTTGCCTTACGTGGAGGCATAAGCATTCTAGAAAGGAATACGTTAGAGTGGTACAACCTATACCACCGATCTAAAGCACGATCTCGTAATGAGAAGAATGGAAACCAATCCTAAATATCCTATAGCCTCTCGATTATTGGTGTGGTGCACACCGATAATCAAACTCTACTAGATACGGTGCATGACACTTTCAGAGATTAATCGCTTCGATACCACTTTTGTCACGACCGTTCCGGGCCGTGGGTGCCTTCTGGGCACCCAAGTAGTCATACATCGAGTAATCGAAATATAAAGCAAGACATGAAACGCTTTATAAAATAAGACACGCTTATGTGAGAAAACACGCCTTTCGGCATATATATATAATCATGGTTTAGCGATTTACATCCGACATCGCATAAACATGACTACTGACTTCTAAGAAATATACAACTATGACGGGACAGGGCCCCCATACCCCGATACAAAACTATCTACAACAGGAGATCATGCAAAAGTAGAGCCTCGGAAGAGATGGAGCTCAGACACCAACGTAGAGATCCTAAGGATGCGGATCTAGCACTCGCTTGCCCTTACTGCGGCATGAACGCAGCCCGAAGAGTCAGACAACAGTACTAAGTATGTGGCGTAAAGTACTTAAATGAAATCATAACCCTTTTAAAACCGGTTTACAAGTATGTATGAAGAAATCAAGAAGCGCGCATATAGTGCCACATCACAAACAAGAGCAACAATAGGTAAAGCGTAATAGGTCTTTTCTAGGTCGCGAATGATTCAAGCAGGCCACTCGCCCGTATTATCGTCTGCAAGCCTAATCCTCGACTCGAGTCCGCATGGCCACTCACGGGCGCATGAGGTATAACCCGCGTCGAGGGTGCTACTCCTGCATCGCCTGGACTCGCTGTCCGCATGGCCACATAGACCGCATGAGGCATAACCCCGCATACTAACCTGGAACTCTCGTAGCTCCGCATAGGCCCCCTGGACCCGCATGAGGTATTCTCGAATCATGGTCCTGCATCGCGAGTCTACCCGCGTCGGAGGCGACTTAACCCCGTGATCATCTCAAGAGGTGAGTGATAGTATACTAACATAACAACTTAACTTTAAACAACATAAGCACAACAAGGATACTCACCTATACAAACGTTACAAGATACTAACACACATAGCATCATATCATGTCTACTTATCAAACCATCTTATTATTCTTTTCTCAATATAAGTTTGTTATAAACACATAGGCAAACTTGTTTCTTTTATCAATCTTAAGTGGTTATACTTACTTCCCATAAAGCTAGTATAACTCTTAAGCTTCGCTTTAAAACCAATTAGTTCTCTTCATTAATATGATTCATTAGTCTTTTGAAATGTTTTCGCTTCTTTATTATTCAGCTTAAGCGTGAGACATTCCGTAAGTATTATTCAAAGCTTAAGCGTGAGGCATTGCCGTAAGTATTATTCAGCTTAAGTCAAAGACATTGCCATAGTTATTATCCGCTTAACACGTACGCTCACTATATATATTGTAAAATATCATGCTTTAGGAAGAATCACATACCTTCTCAATGAAAACCACGCAAGTTGAATATGTCGCGCAGAGTCACCTATAATAGTCACAGATATCTATCAAAGACTACTCAAGGTCATTCTAAACAGAGGGTTCATAATTCTACGGTAAGTCGGGCACTTCCTACCGGTGAGCTATATAAGTCTCATGTGAAAACAATTCTATGTATGTCTGATTTGATTATTCTTCTTTAAACCCTTCTACTTGTAGTAATTCAATTCTATTCGTGATATTCTTCTAAGTGATTAATACTTATTCTTATACTTCTACGATGCATTCTCTAATACAAAAGAGGGTTAGGAGTATTACCTCTGTAAGCCCAATAATATCCTAGAAAAGTCGCACTGAGCAGGTTTTGCTCTAAGTTGTATGCTCAGAACCTTAGAAGTTCTTCACAACTTCTACTAAGTACTAAGGTATTTGGGCTAGGGTATTTTGGGCATAATAACGATACAAGAAGGTAACTTTTCTACCATGGAGGGGGTAGATTTTGGGCTAGGCTCGGGGGGAGTATTCGGCCAAGGGCCACTTAGGCTAGAGGGGGAAGAGGGCTTGGACGAAATGGCTAACAAGGAGAAGGAGGATTTTCAAGACTTGGAAAGTAATTTGTGGATGAAGAACTCTTCATCTTAAGGGGTATTTATAGGTCAAGAAGTGGCCAACCAATGGCCAAGATTAAGACAAGTGCAAAGGCAAGTGTAGGGTGAGGATTAACTATACACAAATATCCTACTAACTCCTCGACTTGTGCACAAGGCACAAAAACGTGCTCCCTATTGTTCAAATCGTCCAAATGGGCGATTTCAAGTCCATCAATTGGAGGGTGACAAGTGTCGCCCTCCGTTGGTCAAAATGTTTCGCCTCTCGGAAAAATCCGCAAAATTAGAAATGGCATAGCGGAATTTACCCTACGAGTCGTGGAAACGTTTCGTCGGAAAACGATTCTTTTAGTGAGTTGTGTACAAATAAAAACGTCCAAGGCTTATCTTTAAGGCTAGACTTTCGTACGTAGTCCCTTACGTACATACTCTGGAAATACGGGGTATAACACATCAGGTGCGAGTTATAGAGGCAGATATCCCGAAGACTGCATTCAGGACCTGGTATGGGAATTATGAGTTCAGGGTGATGTCTTTCGGTTTGACTAACGCTCCCACGGTATTTATGGATTTGATGAACCGGGTGTTCAAGCCATTTCTGAATATGTTTGTTATAGTATTCATTGATGACATCCTGGTTTATTCTCGCATAGGCGAGGCGCAGATCATTTGAGCGTGCAGAGTCCTCGGGCAGCTTGATTATGCGCCAAGTTCTCCAAGTGTGAAGTTTGGTTGGCCTCGGTGGCATTCTTGGGGCACATTATGGTGACGGTGTTCAGTTGATACGACAAATATTGAGCGATCAAGACTTGGCGAGACCTACTACTGACGGAGTGCAGCCTTCTTGTGGCGAGTTATTCAAGTAGATTTGTGGAAGCGATTAACCCGATATCAGCGCCTTTGACTAGGTTGACTCAGAAAGCGGCTAAGTTCCAGTGGACGGAAGCTTGTGAGAAGGGCTTTCAGTTATTGAAGGAAAAATTGACGATGGCTCCAGTCCTTACTCTTCCCGAGGGGTTAGAGGGTTATGTGATTTATTGTGATGCCTCGAGTATCGGGCTAGGGTGCGTATTGATGCAGCACGGTAAGGTTATAGCCTATGCTTCCCGGCAGATACGGAAGCATGCGAGGAATTACCCTACTCACGACTTAGAGTTGGCCGCAGTTATTCATGCCTTGAAGATTTGGAGGCATTATTTATACGGGGTTCATGTGGATATTTATACAGACCACAAGAGCCAAAGACATCTTCAGCAGGAGGAGTGAACTGCGCAAATCGTTGGTTAGAGTTGCTGAAGGATTATGATGTTGATATCCTATATTGTTACACCCCGTAGTTCCAGGACATGTGTATACGAGAATAGACGTGAGAGCACAAGACTTATAACTGTGAATGAAGGAAAGATTTGTTATTCTTAAGGAATATGATTTCGAGCCTCGGGAAGGAAAATTGTTCGTTAATGAGAATTGGGTTCCCGAATTTGTTATTTAAGACTTTTAGAATTTATCGGAATTATGGAATTTTATTTTCAGAGTTGGATACGTGGGGCCATCCGAGAAATTTTACATTTTTGTGGGGCCCACGAGGTTTCCGATATTTTGACCAATTATGGAAATTTCAGGAAACGAAATATTTTAGACCAATGGGAGGGCGACACGTGTCACCCTCCACATGGGCTTGTTGGATGAAGAAAATAATGGACCAAGTCAAAAGTCATGGTCAAAGTGATATTATTATCACATCTTAGCCATCCATATGTTTTAATCTAGACCCTTCATTGTAGTATATATCCTATACTAGTGCAAGATGACTTCCATACTTAGAAAAAAAATCAAGATGTTATGTTGCACTCCTAGGTGCTCTCGGCAATAGCAAGAAAATAAGAGAAAATTTTTGCAATCTTGCTCCATAATTCCCAATATTCAAACCCAAGATCCCTTAGGGTATTCTAAGGTTATCTCAATAGAAAAATCCCGGAAAAACCACGTTTTTACGTTAGTCGCAAGATGAAAACATAAGGTGTTCTTCAACTTTGAAGTTGGAACTTGAAGTGGAGTTTTCATGAGATTCTAAGGAGTGCTTGGAGCGGATTGGAACGTAAGAAGAGGAGCTAAAAGTTGCTAAGGATCGACTTTGACGCTTGGATATTATTAGGGCTTATTGAGGTAAAATCTCCATCTTCTTAATGTGATTAAAGATTACATGTTATAGTAGTGGATATGAGCATGTGATATATATAGATTGAAGTTGAAAAGATTTGGATCATGTCGACATGTTAAAAACCGAAAATGGGCAAGTTAGCCATTAATGTTGTAATCAATTTGGTCGATAGTTACAATCGTCGCATGTTAAGAAAGAAAGGATTTATAGTTGTTATAATTGTTATAAGGTATATAACATATTAGAATAACAACTTGGATTGAAAAGGAAATTGAAAGAGAATTGATATCATTATGGCATTGCTTGTAGCCGAGAATGGCTTTGGATTTAATGGACAGTTTTATATTGATTGTGGGGCAGAATTTTACACGTCCTGTTAGGCGTGTAATCCCCTTTGGTTAGCTGAATTGTTGAGCCTTAAATGTGGCATTTGGTTATTGTTTTTCGGGCCTTGAAAAAGGTGGAAAAGTACGTAGAAACAAAGGAAGTGCTGCCCGATTTTCCGTAGAATTAGAGTCCTTATACTTAGAAATATTCTACGTCGAAGGCTAGAAGTTGATAGGCGTATTGTGGTCATTATAGGTTGACATTCTACGCGCGGCGTATTCAACTTAGCAAGTGGATTGAGCCGAAGAGGTATGTGAACCATCTCCTCTTCTTCTAGCATGATTCCTTATGGTAAAGAAAGTAAATCCTACTCCTTAAATGATCCACTCCTTGATTTTACTTGGATTGCCTAATATAGAAGTTGTTCTATATACTTCCTTGATTGTACTTTGGATGTGTAAATTGGAAGTTGTTGTAGTCCATTCCCTTGATGAAGTTTGGATTTTCAAAAGTGAAAGTGTTTTACTTGAAGTACTTAGAGTCTTAAAAAGGAAGTGGTTCCTAATCTCTTGGATAGTGTCTTAGTTCCAAAACCTAAAGGTTGTTATAACGGCTTTAGGGGAGTCAAAGGAGTGATTTACTTAATTTATTTAAAAGAGGAGAAATGACATGATTTAAAGAGAAGTAACTTGTTTTAAAGGTGTGAGTTACTTGGGATTTAAAAATAGAAGCAACTTGATTTCTAAAGTTAAGACACTTGAAGTATTTTGAAAGTTATGTAACTTGATTTGAAAGTATATGATACTTGGTTTTAAAAGTATAAGTCTCTTGGTTATACAAAGAATGAATTTGCCTAAACCATAAAGAGTTATAACGGTTTTATGGGAAGCTAGTTATAACGGCTTTATGGAAGGTTAAGAGAGTTGTCTATTTTGATTGATAGGCATGAGTTGCCTAGGTTGTGAAATTAGAAGTTACTTAGTTTCAAAGTCTTGAAATGAATTTCTAAAGGTGTAGTAACTTAATTTGAAAAATAGCCATGCCTTGATACTACGGGTGTTAGTATCTTGGGGTTTTATATAAAAAGGAGTCTTTTGAAAAGAATGGAAGTACGTAGTACTTTGGGTTAAATTCCCGGATTTTTATGTGAAACGAAAGTATCTTGAGTTTATAAAATGAAATTCATTTTTGTATGATAATGAAAGTCTAAAGATTTTATGAACTTGCCTATGCTTGCTTGTGATAGCCTTTGAGTGCAAGTATTATATTTTTACGATGCCGTGACTCTCAGTTGCAGGGCCGGCTGTCTTGTTGTGAATTTACTTGGACATACCAACAGTGATGAGGGATTTCACGGGTATGCTTCCATTGTGATGGATCTATAGACATGCTTATACGATGAAGGATTCCGGGGCATGCGACCATTATGCGGGTTAAATCCCCGGATGATATTGTTATTTCATGGACTATGTTACACCCCGTAATTCAAGGACATGTTTAAGAGAATGTACATAAGGAATCAGGACTCTAAATTGGTACGAAAGAAAGAATTGTTTTTTCCGAAGGAAAATCTTCCGAACGTCGGAAAGGAAAAATGTTCGTTGATGAGAATTAGATTCTCAAAATACATTATTTGAGGAGTATGGAATTTAATAACATTGTGGAAATTTATTTTACGGATTTGGTCACGTAAGGCCCTGTCACGCCCCAAATCCCGGGCCCGTGACTGGTGCCCCTACCTGGGCACCCTTCTACCCATACAACATAAATAAACCGCGGAAGATAAATATCACTCATTTTTTTTAAAACAAAGGCAAAGCCGGAAAGGCTTCCGTATAAATATAAATCACCCGAAAGGGTCTACGCTGTACAACAATGTAAATACAACTTACACCAGTCCAACCCACATATGAATACAGACCTCTAAGAAGGTGACAACAACTATGACGGGACAAGGCCCCGCCGTACCCCTGAATATACCTAGCCATAATGACAAACTCCGGAACTTGGAGCCATCTCAAAATGGTGAACAAGGATCCTAAGCTCGCGGATCCACAACTGTGTACCTAGACCTGCGGACATGAACGCAGCCCCCCTAAGGGGGTCAGTACAACAAGTACTAAGTATGGAACGGAAATAAAGTATATTAAACAAGATCATAACTGTACAAAAGAATGACAGGGGCAAGTATAAAAATTAAAATATCAGATCCTACCGTGCCATTTTAACTCATGAAATCAATCGTACATTAATCATTATTTTCCTTCTTTCAATAAGAATTAACATCATATTCTTACATACATACTTAAGAATTCGATCAAGTTTTTCCACATAACTTACATATCTTACATAACATAATCCGGCCCTTTATGGAGGGACTTCTTATTTGGGAGCTTACTTTGATTATCCATACGTGATAACGTAATCCGGCCCATTTGCGGGACACGGTGTACTGATGAATCATGTGGCATAATCCAGCCCACCTGTGGGGCTCGGTGTACTGTGGAATCATGTAGCATAATCCGGCCCTCCTGTGGGGCTCGATGTACTGTGGAATCATGTAGCATAATCCGGCCCGCCTGTGGGGCTCGATTATCTTGTGGAATCACGTAGCATAATCCGCCCGCTGTGGGGCTCGGTGTCTTGTGGAATCATGTTGTCACGACCAACCGAGGCAGTGGATCGTGCCTTACCAGGCACCCTAGTGATACAACATCGCAGAAAATCAGCGGAAATAAAAACATGAACATGAAACAAGAGATATGATAAAAACAAAGCAACCAAAGCGGTTGCCTTCTTACATATATACTGAGAATCTGAAGAACATCCTTTACAACCACCGCCTACAACAAGACCTCTAAGAAAGTGACAACAACTATGACGGACGGGGCCCCGCCATACCCACGAATGTACAAGAACTCTGCACTGTGGTAACATACCACAAGATAAGCCTCAAGAAACGGCTTCCTAACACGCTGACGTGATCCTATGGCGAGGATCCATGGCCGATGTACCTCTACTGCGGCATGAGCGGCCCCGGAGGTCGATAACAGTACCAAGTATGTGAAATCAGTAAATGAAATCATGACAGTCTATATAAAACAGGAGACATGTATGATAGCCAAACTACAATTTACAACATAAAAGTAGTCATGTCAAGTCAGGGACTCACACCCTTGAAGTCATCCCTCATGCCCGTGGAACTCCTTCCTCACTGCCAGATCTAGGTATAAATCGTGATCGTATAACATTTCTCGGCCCATCCCATGGGAATCGATAAGAAACGTGTGGAATACATGTCTCGGCCCATCTCATGGGACTCGATAAAGAATCGGATGAAATCGTGTCGACCCATCTCGGGACTCGGTAAAGAATCGGATGAAATCGTGTCGGCCCGCCGTGGGACTCGATGAAGTATGGAATACATGTCCCGGCCCATCCCGTGGGACTCGGTGAAGAATCAGATGGAATACGTGTCCCGGCCCATCTCATGGGACTCAGTGAAGAATCATTCATAACAAATCAGCCGGCCCTCCATCGAGAGATGCGGTGGTATAGAAATACAGTACTTGCACAACAAGGCTATCCCACACAAACATAGGCAAGTTACACACAACTCAAGGTACTTTCATTTTATGACAAGTCCAGGTTCTGACCCCAAAGTATTACGTACGTTAAATTCCTTTTAAAAGATCCATTTCTTTTATAAAGGTCACCCGATACCCGTAGTATTAAAATGGAGTGACTCACATTTTTAGGTAAACCAAAACACTTTCCTTTTTAACATCAAGTAACAACATTCTTTTCCATAAGTTCAAGTTTGCCTAATTTCAAGTACTTAAGTCTCTTATTTTAGAAAGGTTTCGTAGTTCATAGTCTTAATCACTTAAGAATATAATTCTCTTTTAAACAATTTGAGAAACATATGTCTTATATGTGAGTAGGTTATTCTTGTTCATAATCAATCTTATTAAAACAGCCATGATCTAGGAAATGTAATACAATTTTGCCTTATCTTAGCTTCTATGCAGATGGAGGTTTCTACTGGTTTTAATATAATTCATTAGTCAATAAATTTCCTTTATTAACGCTGCAATGGTTTGTTCGATACATATTCTCATTTCCGAAATCAGTAAAACATTATTCTTTAAAAGCCAAGTACTCATTACTCCCGAATGAGGTTTCACAACTTTTTAACAAAATTCATAGTCCTTAATCATTTCATAAAACGTCATTTATGAGTTAAGTCTCTTATCTTTTAAGATCAAGTCTCTTAACTTCTAAAATCAATAAACCATTCTTTTACCTACATAAAGTCGTTATAACTAACTTCCCATAAAGCTATTATAACACCTTATGTTTTTAAACCAACCAAAACTCGTTTAGCATACGTACGTCTACCGTACTACATAGTTCACAACAATCATGCTAGAAAAGATAGGAAGAGGTTCACATACATCGCGACGATTATCGACAAATAGCAAAACGCTCCGAGTACTTCGACCCGTCGGCTACTCCTTAAGCCAAGTAGATCACGCCACACGTAGTACTCCACTCCTAAAATGGTCATAGTACTTCTATTAAACCTTTCTTACCATTGAAGACTTATACCAATAAAATCCCTCTAATTCTACGGAAAATTGGGCAGCACTTCCCCCGTTTTTACTCACTTTTCCATCTTTCTCCAAGGCCCGAATAACCGTAATATATATACCATATATATGGCGTAATAATTAAACAACATAAAGAAGGGGATTACACGCCCAAACGGTAACGCGGTTTACTATCACGCCATAACAACAATAAGTAAAAGAAGGGGATTACGCCCAACCGTAACGCGGTTTACTATCACGCCTTCATAACAATACAATAATTAAAAAGGGGATCACACGCCCAAACGGAACGCGATTGAACAATCTTCCCCTTAACAGAAATGTAAATACAGTCCAAAGTAAATACAGTCCAAAGTAAATACAGTCCTTAAGTTGGGGTCCTTGGCCAACTTTGTCCATTTTACTTATCCAAATTACTCATTAGTCATCCAACTTATATTTCCATTCTTAATATAAGTTATAGTTACTTTGTTATTAGCTTCTTAGCAAGTAAGATACGTTTTTAACATTTTAATGGCTAACGACCAATCCTTTCTTTTAACAAGTTAACAAGATCCAACTCTTCCAAACTTTACTCCATATATTATATAATCCATAATATACTTATAATATATGTATATTGACCAAATCACAAAGAGGTTTAAGTTTCACTACCTCAAATAGCCCAAGAATATCCAAGTTCTTAAAGTCGCTCCAAGCAAGTCTTAGCTCCAAATCTTTACGTTCCAATCCGTAATAGCCCAAGAATGTCCAATAATTCCTAAGCTCCTAACCATCATCTCTTCAAGAACCAACTCAAACAAGTGAAGAACACTAAGGTTATCCTTCCAAGAGCTCTCGGCCAAGGTGGCTTTTTGTGGCTAGGGATGTGAAATCTTTCCTAACTTTTGGTTAATAGTCTTCCTAATACACTAGGGAAGAACACTTAGGAGCTTAGGAATTATTGGACAAAGTTAGGTTAGAGAGGGAGGGGTTCGACGAGAGCTAGGAGAGAGGGAGGGAGATGAAAATATTTCTCAAGTCTTGAAATATCTAAGTGTGCAAGATTTCATCAACAAAGGGTGCATATATAGGACAACCAAGGGCTAGGATGAAGGCAAGTGTGTGGTTGAGATTGGGGACAAGTGTGTGTGGGCCCCACAAGCCACTTGTCCAACTAAAATATCTTGCAAGACTTGGCCACTTGTCTTGGCCACTTGTCATGAATTTCGCCAACCTAGCCCACCTAGGGTGACACGTGTCGCCTCCTATCGTCCAAAACATTTCATCTTCGAAAATATCCATAAAGGCCAAAATCTAAAACAAAGTGGGCCACAAAAGCAGTAAATTTCTCCGTGGGCCCACGTGACCAATTCCGAAATAAAATTCCATAATTCTAATATAATTCAAGAAGCCCAAATACCAAATCTGGGAATCAATTCCATCAACGAACCTTTTTCCTTCACAAAACCCGGAAACTTTTCCGTCGAAAAATCACATCTTCCTTTCTTTCCAATATTTATGTCGTATTCTCGTACGTACGTCCTCACATACATACCCTGGAACTACGGGGTATAACATTCTTCCCCAGAAACATTCGTCCGGAATGTTCCTTCTAAGTCTCCAAAGCGTACTTGCGTCGGTATAGTCTTCACTACTATACTTACAAAACCGATCACGACACGATGGCGGGATATAACATGTGCGCAAAACTCAAATCCAAGCCAACGAGGAATCATTTCTAATCTCACAACAGCTCCACTAGCTTGATTTACTCTAAGGCCATTCCGGCCTTCGCAATCCGACTCGGTCGAATCGTCCACGAACCCGTCTGATGGTTACCTAAACTCGGGCCTAGCGCCTCGTGACCTACCACCGGCGAGACCGCACGAACCGACCCCACTCTGTACACTGTCATGCATGCGGCCGAATAACCTCTCGAGAAAGCGTAGCATTGCTATCTTGGTCAATAACATAATGGCTTCCTTGACCCTAAAGTCTGCCCTGGCGAGAAAGCAGAGGCTCGTGCGTGTTCTCAAACACAGCGAAGAAGAACTTCATTGTGGAACCACATCCGGTATAACACAGGCATAAGCCCTATCAACTCTCTGAGTCGACTAGTAGCTCCTGCTACTCCTTTGCCTTCTCTTTGTTGCCCTCTCGAGGCATAATCGTAACACAACAATACGTCGAGGAATTATCTTACTAACACAGCTCTATGGCACGATCTTAGAGTAAGGAGAATAGAAACCAACTCCTAAATGTCATGTAGCCTCCTGTTTATGGGTGTGGCGCGCAACACACCGATAATCAAGACTCTACTAGACACGGTGCGTAGACATTCAGACCGATCGCTCGATACCACTCTGTCACGGCCGAACCGGGCGTGGTGTGCCCTACAGGCACCGCCTTCTGCCTTAACAACTAAGTAAAACTGCGGAATTTAAATAACACCCTTTTTTTTAAAAAAAACCAACGTACGTGCAAGGCAAAGCCGACAAGGCTGCCATATATATACATAAACAAAAGACACTACACCGCATTTCTGAGTCCAATCCACATATGAATACAGACCTGCAGGAGTTAATCGAAATATGACGGGACAAGGCCCCATGTACCCAAAGCGTACAAAGCACATCTTGAAGGATATATACCAAAAGATAAACTCACGGACAGAGGAGCTATCCAAAAATCACGAGCAGGATCCTACACTGCCGATCACCAAAGCAGCGTACCTATACTGGCGTGAGCGCGCCCGAAGGAGGTCGATGCGAAGAATGTACCAAGTATGTAAGCGATGAAATCGTAATAAAATCATAACGATCTAAACAAAGCAGAGAAATGTATGATAACCAACCTACGATGCATAACACATAAGCGATCATATCAAGTCGTGGGCCAAGCCTCAAAGTCATTACTCAAATATAACCATGGGTCTCACGCCCATAATATCATTCATGCCCGTGGAATCCTTCCTCACTGCCGGCAGTCCATGATGTAATAACACCAATAAGGATACATGAACACCAAGTCCCACCTGTGTCCTAAATACCTCGTGGTCTCATGCCCCGGAATCCCACATCGTAAAAGCATGACCATACGGTAACACAAACAAATCCGGGGACATATATGATAATCAATTTACAACACATTGTGCCTTACTAACAATTAGAGTAAACAGTAGTATCCTTACAATATAAAACAGGAAGTTTACGATCAAAGCAGGACCACCCGCCCGCAGTATCATTTAGCAATCCTTTTCCTGGGACTATTTCACCCGCATAGGTCACGTGGACCCGCGTGAGGTATTCCTCGCATGGGACTATTTCACCCGCGTAAGCCCGCTGCACTGCGCGAGGTATTCCTCGCATAGGCTGGACCCGCCCGCATGGGACTATTTCACCCGCATAAGCCCTACGGACTCGCATGAGGTATTCCTCGCATCGTGGGTAGCAAATCCACGGAAATATGCAATGCCACAACCCCGGGGAATGACCCCAGAACGACTGATATACCAATAGCACACAACCGGCTATTTCCAGCACACATAGGCAAATCCTCAATTAACAAGCCAAAGTCCTTACCAAGGCACACTTAGAATAATTCTCAATTAATCAAGCCAAAGTACTTATCAGGGCACACTTAGACTAATTCTCAATTAATCAAGCCAAAGTACTTATCGAGGAACCAATAGAAAAAATTTCATTTAACAAGCCAAAGTACTTATCAAGGCACACTTAGACAAATCCTCAATTTATCAAGCCAAAGTACTAATCAAGGCACACATAGAATTATTCTCAATTAATCAAGCCAAAGTACTTATTAAGGCACACTTAGACAAATCCTCAATTTATCAAGCCAAAGTACTAATCGAGGCACCAATAGAATAATTCTCATTTAACAAGCCAAAGTACTTATTAAGGCACACTTAGACAAATCCTCAATTTATCAAGCCAAAGTACTAATCAGGGCACACATAGAATTATTCTCAATTAATCAAGTCAAAGTACTACGTACGTACATTCTTTTCGAAAGACTCTTTTTTATGTAAAATCCCAAGATACTAACACCCGTAGTATCAAGGCATGTCTATTTTTCAAAGTAAGTTACTACAAGTTTAGAAAACTCATTTCAAGGCTTGAAATCAAGTAACTTCAAATTTTCACAATCTAGGCAACTTATGCCCTTTAATCAAAATAGACAACTTTCTAAACCTTCCATAAAGCCGTTATAACCAACTTCCCATAAAGCCGTTATAACCCTTTATGGTTTTAGACATATCCATTCCTTTTATAACAAAGAGACTTATACTATTAAAACCAAGTATCACATACTTACAAATCAAGTTCTTAACTTTCAAAACACTTCAAGTCTCTTAATATATAGAAAACAAGTTTCTTCTACTTTTAAACCTCAAGTAACTCACTCCTTTAAAACAAGTTACTTCTCTTAAATCATGTCATTTCTCCTCTTTTAAAACCATTAAGTAGATCACTCCTTTGACTCCCCTAAAGTCATTATAAAGACCTTTAGGATTTTGGGACTAAGGCACTAGCCCAAGAGATTTGGAAACCACTTCCTTTTCAAGACTCTATGTACTTTAAGTAAAATACTTTCACTTTTAAGAATCCAAACTTCACTAAGAAAATGGATTTTACAACTTACAACTTAAACATCAAAGTACAATCAAGGAAGTACATAGAACAAATTCTATTCTAGACAATCAAAATACAAACAAGGAATGGATCATTTAAGGAGTAGAACATACTTTATTAATCTTAAGGAATCATGCTAGAAGAGGAGATAGTTCACATACCTTTTCGGCTAAATCCACAAGCTGTCGAATACGCGTGCGTGAAGTGTCAACCTATAATGGTCACAACAAGACTATCAACTTCTAGCCTCTAACGAGAATAATACTAAGTATACGGTCCCTAATTCTACGGAAAATCAGGCAAAGACTTCCTTTGTTTCTACTCACTTTGCCACCTTTTCAAGGCCAATACAATAACCAACAAGCCACATTTAAGGCTCCAAACAACAACCAAACAAAGGGGATTACACGCCTTACAATACGTGTAAAATTCACCACAATTCATACCAAATAGTATAATACTTCACTAGCCATTCTCGGCCAACATATAACCAATAACACTACGTCTTTTCCAATCCTTTTCCAATTCCAAGTTCTAAGGTCAACATGTTATTTGGTCATAACTACTTCAACAACTACAATTTCCTTCTTTATTCAACATGCGACGACTTAAACTAATAATCAACTTGAATTCCAATCTTAAAGCTAAACATGCTAGTTTTCGGATTAGGGTTCCAATTGCCAATAAACATATCAAACTTCATACTATATAACACATGCTTGCTAATAACCATGGCTACAATCAATAAGTAAGCTTAATTGCTAAAACGACAAAATTTATACCTTTCAAAGCCCTTAAAATTTCCAAGATTCAAAGTCGCGCCTTAGCAATTCTTAGCTCCTTTCCTTAGGTTCCAATCCGCTCCAAGCACTCCTTAGAGGCCTATGAAGAACCCATCTTCAAGTTCCATCTTCAAAGTTGAAGAACTCACTTAGTTTCTGCCTTGCGACTAACGTAAAAATACGTTTTTTCTGAAATCTTTCTATTGAGATAACCTTACAACACTCTTAGGAACCTTGGTTTAAAGTCTTGTGGCTATTGGATCAAAACTAAAAAATTTCTTGTGAGCTATTGTGACAAACCCGAGAGCTATTTGTGGGAGCACAAAGTGTGTGATTTTTTTCTAAGTCTTCAAGACCTTGTCTTGCTACTAGTAGTATACTTATAACACAATGGAGGGTTTAGATGTCCACAAATGTGAGGTTAGGATGATTATCACAAGGATTAAGCCCATGTGGACAAGTTGACTTGGTCAAATATGTCAAGCTTGCAAGACTTATCAACTACATAGGTCAAATGACCATTCTACCCCTTGCATTTTCGTCCAAGACCACATGAGGGGGTGCCACGTGTCGCCCTCTCATTCGTCCACAAATTGCAGAACCTCGTGGTCCCCACAAAAATGTAAAATTCCTCGGGTGGGCCCCACGTGACCAAATCCGTAAAAATAAATTTCCATAGTGTTAATAAGTTCCATATTTTACAAATATTGTCTTTTGAGAATCCAATTCTCAACAACGAGCATTTTTCCTTTCCGTCGTCCGGAATATTTTCCGTCAGAAAAACAATTCTTCCTTTCGTACTAATTTCCAAGTCTTGTTTCCTTTCGTACATTCTCTTATACATGTCCTGGACTTACAGGGTGTAACATATAGTCTGCCCATAAAGGTATACTGCCCGGCCCATTTCTGGGATGCGATAATGTCATATAGTCTGCCCATAAAGGTATACTGCCCGACCCATTTCTGGGATGCGATAATGTCATATAGTCTGCCCATAAAGGTATACTGCCCGGCCCATTTCTGGAACGTGATAATGTCATATAGTCTGCCCATAAAGGTATACTACCCGGCCCATTTCTGGGATGCGATAATGTCATATAAAAATCCGGGAATTTAACCTAACGTACTACGTACCTCTACTCCTTTAGAATGACTCTTTTTCAAATGAAACTTTCAAGATACTAACAACCGTAGTATCAAGTCATATCTACTTTTCAAGACAAGTCACAATACCCTTTTAGAAATACATTTACCGGCTTCTAAATCAAGTGACTTCTTTCTTAAAAACCTTAAGCAATTGGTACCTTTAAAACAATTTGCCCTTCTTTATTTCAAATCATTTCTTTGCTTACAATACTGAAGAAAACCATTCTTTTAATCTTCCATAAAGTTGTTATAACCAACTTCCTATAAAGCCGTTATAACTCTTTATGTCGTAGACAAATTCATTCCTTTTATAACCAAGAGACTTATACTTTCAAATCAAATCACATAGCTTTCAAAATACTTCAAGTCTCTTAACTTTTAAGAAAACAAGTTTCTTAACTTTAGAATGGCAAGAAATCAATACTTCCCAAATCAAGTATTCTATACTTTTAAATCAATTCATTTCTTCCTTTAAGAATCAAGTCCCATAACTTGAAAAATAAAGTCTCTTAACCTTTTAAAAAAATTGTGGTTCATAGTCTTAAAACTTCATACGTAAATTCTTATAAATTGAGTAACATATACTTTGGTGCGTTGTGAATAAATTATACTTATTTATAACGATCTTAATCAAGTAGCCATGATCTAGAAAATGTAATACGATTTTGTCTTATCTTAGCTTCTATGCAGATGGAGAATTCTACTCATTTTAACTTAATTGATTGTCATTACACTTTCCTTTATTAACGCTGCAGTGACTTGTTCGATACTTATTCTCATTTGTGTCGTAACTTAGCCAAGTCAACTTGGCTCCAAATACCTCCTAACGACTCTTACCAACATCCCCCATAAGACTTGGTAAGAACTTAGGATAACCTAGACATAACCTTTACGTAGAGTAAAACAACATACATACCTCTTAACTTCTAAGAGTAGAAGGAATCATGAAATAGTACTACATGTATTTTCCATACATAGAATCATGTCAAAAGAAGGAAGAGGTTCACATACCTCGCGACGATTATCGACAAATAGCAAAATGCTCCGAAGTACTTCAACCTTGATAGCTATTTCATCCTTCAAGTAGAATACACTATTCTTAGTACTTCAACCTATAATGGCCATAATACGTCCATTAAACCTCTAGCTTCAAACGTAGAATATTCTAAGTGCAAAGTCACTAAATTCTACGGAAAATCGGACAGCACTTCCTTTGTTTCTACATACTTTGCCACCTTTTTCAAGGCCAAATTCAATAACCAAACACGCCACATTTAAGGCCCAATACAACAACCAATCAAAGGGGATTACACGCCTTACAATACGTGTAAAATTCCACCCCACAATTAATACGAAACTAGTTCCATAATTAAAGCCATTCTCGGCTATCATAAACAACAACTCAAAGTCTTTCCCAATTCTTTTAATCCAAATTCATTGGTCTAACATGTTATATAGTCATAAACAACTTCAACAACTACAATTTCCTTCTTTATATAACATGTGACAACTTAAACTAATAATCAAATTGAATTGTAATCTTAAGGGCTAAACATGCTAGTTTTCGGATTAGGGTTCCAATAGCCAATACACTTATCAAACTTCATACTATATACCTCATGCTTGCTAATATCCATAGCTACAACAATAAGTAATCTTTAATTGCTAAAACGACAAAATTAATACCTTTACAAGCCCTTAAAATTTCCAAGATTCAAAGTCGCTCCTTAGCAATTCTTAGCTCCTTTTCTTATGTTCCAATCCTCTCCAAGCACTCCTTAGAAGCTCATGAAGAACTCCTCTTCAAATTCCATCTTCAAAGTTGAAGAACATCTTAGGGTTACGCCTTGCGACTAACGTAAAAACATCGTTTTTCCGAAATCTTTCTATTGAGATATCCTTACAATACCCTTAGGGACCTTGGGTTAAAGTCTTGTGAATATTGGACAACAATTGATAAAATATCTTGTTCAAAAGAGCTCAAAGCCGAGAGCATCATCTCCCTCTCTCAAGTTTTCTTAAATTTTTCTAAGTTTTGGAAGACTTGTCTTGCTACTAGTGTGCTTATATAATACATTGGAGGGTCTAGATTATAACACTTGTTAAGTTTGGAGGGAAGAGATCAAGCCAAGTGGCCCTTGGACTTAGTCAACAATATCAAGCTCATTAATTAGCAGGACTTGGTCTTCTACCATGGTCAATGACCATAATACCCTTGCATAATTTCGTCCAAGACCATGTGGGGGAGGTTCCACGTGTCGCCCTCCCATTCGTCCATAAAATTTCGTAACCCTCGTGGGCCCCACAAAACGCAAAATTACTCGGGTGGTCCTCACGTGACTAAATCCATAAAAACAAATTTCCATAATGATAATAAGTTCCATACTCTTCAAATAATGCATTTTTGAGAATCTAATTCTCACCAACGAACATTTTTCCTTTCCGACGTTCGGAAGATTTTCCGTAGGAAAAACAATTCTTCCTTTCGAACCCTTTTCAAGCCTTGTGTTCCTTACTTACATTCTCTTAAACATGTCCTTGAATTACGGGGTGTAACACATATACACTCTCATTTTAGTTTACTTAAGGCACTAACATATCTTTATAACAATCCGGGAATTTAACCCAAAGTACTACATACTTCTATTCTTTTAAAATGACTATTTTTCATATAAAACTTCCAAGATACTAATAACCGTAGTATCAAGTCACAATTACTTTTCAAGACAAGTCACAATACCTTTAGAAATACATTTTCAGGCTTCTAAATCAAGTGACTTCTTTCTTTTAAAACCTTAAGCAATTGATGCCTTTAAATCAAGTTGCCTTTCATTATTTCAAGTCATTTAACATACTTAAATTACTTAGAGTAAACCACTCTTTTTAACTTTCCATAAAGCTATTATAACCAACTTCCCATAAAGTCGTTATACTAGCTTTATACTTTAGAAACTTACATTCTTCTTTATAACCGAGAGACTTAAACTTTCCAAACAAAACAAGTGTCATATACTTTCAAAAATACTTTAAGTCTCTTAACATTTAGGAAGTAAGATATCCTTAATATTTTAAACAAGTGAGTTAATTTCCTAACTCAACCAACTTGGACATTCTTAAAAATAAGCTAAGGATATCAAATGGACTAGATTGTCAAAATCTTGTACGTCTACCGTACTATACATTTACAACTTATTCATGCTCAAGAGAACCTAAAACCATTCTAGGAAACACGCGTCCGACCCTCATACAAAAATCCGTATAGCTGTATGTCACAATACCAACTATACTACAAACATTACCAACCTGGATACGCAATCCACATAATCTTTCCTGGGCCACTGCTGTCTTTCTCGTAGCTGTAAACAACATAACTTGTTAGGGAGAGACGACCCTAACCATACAGCTCTATCGCACGATCTCAGAGTGAGAAGAATGGAAACCAATCCTAAATGTCCTGCAATCTCCTGATTATAGATGTGGTGCACAACACACCGATAATCAAGACTCTACTAGACACGGTCTGTAGACACTTTCCGAGGACTAACTGCTCTGATACCACTTTTGTCACGACCCGACCACACGGGCGGCGGTGCCTACACAGGAACCCCTTACGGTATCGTCGAGAATAGCAATGAACATACACAACTCATAAAAACACTTAGACATAATACATCAACAGGCTAGCCGATAAGGCCACCTTCCGTAAAACATACATAATAAAATAAACATCAGTCACAATTCTTTCTTTACAACCCAAACCACTAGACATGACTACAGAACTCTAAGAATAACAACAGTGACGGGACAGGGCCCCGCCATACCCCTGAATGTACAACATCCGACAATACCAGGGATAAGCCTCCAGAGTAATGAAGCTTCTCAACAGCTGAATCAGTGATCCTAATAGTGAGGATCATCAACTCAGATACTCTACTGCGGCATGAGCGCAGCCGAAGAAGTCGATCTAACATGTACCAAATATGTGGCCAGAAATCAGTAATGAAATCATAAGTCTATAATAAAACTGGAGACAGGTATGATAACTCAATTAACAGTACCCTGTGCCTTACTAACAATGAGAGTAATCAAGAGTATACTTTACTGCATAAAAATAGGAGGCTCATGATCAAAACAGGGCCACCCGCCCACAGTATCATTAAGCAATCCTACTCTTGGGACTATTTCACTCGCAAGGGTCGTATGGACCCGCATGAGGTATTCCTCGCATAGGACTGGTCTGCCCCGCATGGGACTATTTCACCTGCATAAACCCTTTCGGACCCGCATGAGGTATTCCTCGCATCATGGGTAACAAATCCATGGAGTGGTATAATGTCTTGGGGGTTTACCCCTTAATCATACTCAGAAGGTGGTATAACGTCTTGGGGGTTTACCCCTCATTTATACTCTTACCCTGGAGAAGGTGGTATAACGTCTTGGGGGTTTACCCCTCATTTATACTCTTACCCTAGCTCAAACGACCATCATACATAACATAAGCCCTACCGGCTTATCATACATAACATAAGCCCTACCGGCTTATCATACCTAACATAAGCAAGTTAAGAATCCCCTAACTTCTTATTAGTCTTGTTCATATACACTCTCATTTTAGTTTACTTAAGGCACTAACATATCTTTATAACAATCCGGGAATTTAACCCAAAGTACTACGTACTTCTATTCTTTTAAAATGACTATTTTTCATATAAAACTAACAAGATACTAATAACCGTAGTATCAAGTCACAATTACTTTTCAAGACAAGTCACAATACCTTTAGAAATACATTTTCAGGCTTCTAAATCAAGTGACTTCTTTCTTTTAAAACCTTAAGCAATTGATGCCTTTAAATCAATTTGCCTTTCATTATTTCAAGTCATTTAACATACTTAAATTACTTAGAGTAAACCACTCTTTTTAACTTTCCATAAAGCTATTATAACCAACTTCCCATAAAGTCGTTATACTAGCTTTATACTTTAGAAACTTACATTCTTCTTTATAACCGAGAGACTTAAACTTTCCAAACAAAACAAGTGTCATATACTTTCAAAAATACTTTAAGTCTCTTAACATTTAGGAAGTAAGATATCCTTAATATTTTAAACAAGTGAGTTAATTTCCTAACTCAACCAACTTGGACATTCTTAAAAATAAGCTAAGGATATCAAATGGACTAGATTGTCAAAATCTTGTACGTCTACCGTACTATACATTTACAACTTATTCATGCTCAAGAGATAAGAAAGTTCCACATACCTCTTCGGTTCAATCCACTTGCCAAGTCCAATATGTCGTACGTAGTATGTCAACCTATAATGACCATAGTACGTCTATTAACTCCTTACTTCAAACGTAGAATATTCCAAGTGCAAAGCTACTAAATTCTACGGAAAATCGGACAGCACTTCCTTTGTTTCTACATACTTTGCCACCTTTTTCAAGGCCGAATTCAATAACCAAACACGCCACATTTAAGGCCCAACAATGTAGTTAAAAATAGGTGATTACACGCCTACAAGACGTGTAAAATTCCGCCCCACAATTGATATCACACTAGTCCAAAATATATTGTCCATTCGGCAATTTGAGAGGCACTAATACAAATTTGTTTCCAATTCCTTTTTAATCCAAGTTGTTTAGTATAACATGTAATCAAGCCGCAATCGATTATAACTACTACATTATTCAAGTAGGTAACATGCGACAATTCTAATTATCGACCAAATTGGATTTCAATTTCAAATGGCTCAACATGTCATTTTTGGATTTGAACTTCCAAATTTCCATAACACTTATCAATCTTCATAACACATATCACATGATCATTTCTAACTTATAATAACATGGAATCTTCAATTACAAAAGTAAGACGAAGATTATTACCTCATTTAGCCCAAATATGATCCAAGATTACAAGTCGATCCTTTGCAACTTTAGCTCATCTTTTCGACGTTCCAATCCACTCCAAGCAACCCTTAGAAGCTTATGAAGATCTCCTCTTCAAGTTCCAACTTCAAAGTTGAACAACTCCTTAGGTTTTCGCCTTGCGACTAATACGAAAACACCACTTTTCCGGGATCTTTCTATTGAGATACACTTACAATACCTTAGGTACCTTGGTTTAAAGTATGGGGCTTATTGGATAACAAACAAAAAAATTTCTCTCCTAAAGGATGCTAAAGTCGAGAGCCCTCAAAGGTTTTCTTCAAATTCTTGAAATTTTTTCTAAGTGTTAAGCCTTGTCTTGCTACTAAGGAAGCTTATATAACCAAATGGAAGGTCTAGATTAAAACAAATGGGTGGCTTGGATGCATTTTATTTAAATATCATGCTATGTGGGCTCATTGACTTGGTCAATGTTGTCAAGCTCCTAGTCTAGCAAGACTTTCATCATAAATATGGTCAAATGACCATTCTACCCATGCACAAATTCGACCAAGACCACTAAGGGGGGGTGACACATGTCGTCATCCCATTCGTCGCAATATTTCATTTTCCGACAATTCCATAATTCCGATAAATTTTTACTCGTCTCAAATATTAACATTTTTGGGTTCTTATCTTCGTTCTTATAAACATATCCTGAAATTCCGGGGTGTAACACATCTGTTCAGGAGTTTATCATTTTGGTATAGATCCTACAAGATGTGCTTTTATGCAGTTATGGTATGCACGGGGCCTTGTCCCGTCATAGTTCAGTAAAACTCTTAGAGGTCTGTATTCATATGTGGGATTGGACTCATGTACAATGTAGTGCCTTTTAATTATGTATATTATATGGAAGCCTTGACGGCTTTGCCCTTGCATGTTCGTTGGTTTTTTTTAAAAAAATGAGGTATTATTTAATTCCGCGGTTTAATTGTGTCATTAAGGTAGGAGGGTGCCCAGGTAGGGCACCAGTCATGAGCCCGGGGTTCGGGTCGTGATAGAGTGGTATCAGACCAGTCAGTTCTCGGAATGTCTACAGACCGTGTCTAGTAGAGTCTTGATTATCGGTGTGTTGCGCGCCACACCCATAAACAGGAGGCTACAGGACATTTAGGAGTTGGTTTCTATTCTTCTCACTCTGAGATCGTACATAGAGTGTGTTATTAAGATAATCCTCTCGACGTATTATTGTTACGGTATGCCTCCAGGAGAGGGCAACAATTGCCCGAAGGGCAAAACAGATGGTGAGCTACGGTCGGACTCGAGAGAGTTGATAGGGCTCATGCCTGGTATAGAATATCAGGTCGCAATCGATAAGTTCTTCTACGCCGTGTTTTGAGGCCCCGCACGAGCCTCCGCTTTTGATTAGGGAAGACTATAGGTCATAAGGAAAGCGATTATGTTATTGACCAAGATAGAGGTGCTACGATTTCATTAGCGAGGTTATTTGGCGATGCAGATAGGTGTCTGCAGGGTAGAGGCGTCGGAAATCAGCGTAAGAGGCTAGACCGGTTGGTTATCCGGTGAGTTTTGGACGAGCAGCCTCAAAGAATGAGTGAGATATTCGTCCCAGCCTACCCAGGACATACCCTCACAGCTCACAGGTGGGATATTGGACCCCACAATGTATTTAGGAGCCGGTCCGAGCTCCAGGGTTCGAGGTTCTCAGAGGAGCAGAGGATTTTCTCAGTCGAGGCCACCTATTCCTCAGTGTTTCCGATGTAGTAAGCGTCATTTGGAGAAATGCCGTTATGGCATAGGTGTTTGTTATTATTGTGACTGTCCGGGCCATAAGCAGTGGGAATGTCCTTTTAGAAGGAGCACTTGTGTGGTGGCTCAGCCTATGAGGCCGGTGGTTGGTTCCTTTTCCTCTACAGCTGTGCGCCCCCCAGGGTGGGGTGTTCAGATATCAGCCAACCGTGGTAGAGGTCAGGGTGGAGTTTATAGTTCTGGCGGTCCTTCGAACCGCATAGATGACGTGGCTACTGGGCAGGATCAAGAGGCAACATCGCATGGGGTTACAGGTATATTTCGATTCTTTTGAATCATACATGCATTGATAGATTCAGATTTCGCCCTAGCGTATATATTTCCCTTTGTTACTAGTAGTTGTAAATTGATAGCACCAGAAGTTGAGATACTTTGATTAGTAAAGTGAAAAGTGAAGAATGTTGACAAAAATGATAAAGTGAACTGAGACTATAGTTGTGTAGGGTTCACAAGTTGTAATTACCCCATAACAGTGTGAAGACCGATAGTGGAGGATGTACAGTAGAAATACTTCGGCCTAGGTGACGAACCTCTAGTGAATGGGAGGATAGGGTGAGAAGTACCTTGAGATAGGAGAATTATTTCGCACTAAGAATGAAGTTAAGTGTGATGATGGGTCGGGTTGTGGACCCATTTCGGGTCAGCCGGTAGTATGGAATGGGGTGATGTCAGTTGGATATGGTCCCGCTATGTGATAGGGTCACGAGGATGCAAAGCCCAAGTCTAGATAATCATTGTACGAGTTCGTGGACGCGTTCCACCAGAACCAAGTCGTGAGGGCCGAGAAGGGCCTTAACGAAAATTCTAATAGCACGATGGCCAAGTTTGGATAGTAACTCCAAGGATTGGAGAGCAGAAACAATATTTGAAATTTTGTACATGTACTAATATAAGTTTGGAAGTACGAGAAAGTATGACAAGTAAGAAAAGGAAGGAACCTCTAAGGATCCCGTTTTGAAGATTGTAACCTTCGAGTTTTGTGAGAAGGGACCGCGGATTGTAGGTCTATTGATATGTATACATACGATATATGGTGGCCATGTGTGGCATCGTTGGTCTTATGGAGTATTGATTGATAGGCATAGTAAGGAGACTATGCCAGAGTTTTTATAACTTGAAAACCGACTAAGAACATTCAGGGACGAATGTTTCTAAGAGGGGAAGAATGTTACACCCCGTAATTCAAGGACATGTTTAAGAGAATGTACGTAAAGAATCAGGACTCTAAATTGGTACGAAAGAAAGAATTATTTTTCCGAAGGAAAATCTTCCGAACGTCGGAAAGGAAAAATGTTCGTTGATGAGAATTAGATTGTTATACCCCGTATTTCCAGAGTATGTACGTAAGGGAATACGTACAAAAGTCTAGCCTTAAAGTTTAGGCTTGGACGTTTTTTTTTGGGCACAACTCACTAAAGGAATCGTTTTCCGACGAAACGTTTCCACAGCTTTCGTAGAGTAAATTCCGGCTATGCCATTTCTAATTTTTGCGGATTTTTCCGAGAGACGAAACATTTTGGACCAACGGGAGGGCGGCACTTGGCACCCTCCAATTGGTGGACTTGAATCGTCCATTGGACGAAATTGGAGAAACACGTTTTTGTGCCTTGTGCACAAGTCAAGGAGTTGGTAGGATATTTGTGTGGAGTAAATCTTCACCCTACACTTGCCTTGCACTTGTCTTAATCTTGGCCATTGGTTGGCCACTTCTTGACCTATAAATACCCCCCTTAAGATGAAGAGTTCTTCATCCACAAATCTTTCCAAGTCTTGAAAATCCTCTCCTCTCCCTTTGTAGCCTTTTCGTCCAAACACCCCCCCCCCTCCCCTTGGTAGAAAAGTTGCCTTCTTGTATTGTTATAATGCCCAAAATACCCTAGCCCAAATCCCTTAGTACTTAGTAGAAGTTGTGAAGAACTTCTAAGGTTTCCTTGGAGCATACAACATAGGAGCAAAACCTTGCTCAGGCGCGACTTTATCTAGGATATTATTGGGCTTACCGAGGTAACTAATCCTAACCCTCTTTTGAATTAGAGAATACTTACTGTAGTAGTATAAGAATAAGTATAAATACTTAGAAGAATATTGCAGAATAGAATTGAATTGTTATCACAGTAGAAGGGTTTAAAGAAGAATAATCAAACAGATTTACATGGAATTGTTTTCACGATGACTTGAGTAGCTCACCGGTAGGGAAGTACGCCCAATTTTCCGTAGGATATAGAACCCTCTGCTTAGAACTATTTACAAAGTAGTCGAACGTTGATAGGCGTGTCGACTATTATAGGTGACTCTCTGTAGCGACATATTCAACTTGGCGGTGGTTTTCAGAAGGTATGTGATTCTTCCTAAAGCATGATATTTTACAATATATATATAGTGCGGTGACGACATGTGTTAATCGAATAATAACTACGGCAATGTCCTCGACTTAAGCTGAATAATACTTACGGCCATGCCTCACGCTTAAGCTTTGAATAATAAAGAATCAAAGCATTTCAAAAGAATATCGAGTCATTTTTAATGTAAGAGAACTAATTGGTTTTAAAATGAAGCTTAAGAGTTATACTAGCTTTATGGGAAGTTAGGTATAACCACTTAAGAATGATAAAAGAAAGCAGTTTGCCTATGTGTTTATAATGTACTTATATCGAATTGTGAAAAGAATAAAATGGTTTGATAAGTAGACATGATATGACGCTACGTGTGTTAGTGTCTTGTAACGTTTGTGTATTGTTGTGCTTATGTTGTTTAACGATAAGTCGTTAGGTTAGTGTAACATCACTCACCTCTTGACATATTTGGGGTTAAGGCGCCTCCGTCACGGGGTAGACTCGAGCGATGCAGGACCATGATTCGAGAATACCTCATGCGGGTCCAAGGACCTATGCGAGCTACGGAGTTCCGTGTTAGTGTGCGGGGTTATACCTCATGCGGTCTATGTGGCCATGCGGACTACGAGTCGGGGCGATGCCGAGGAATAGCTACCCTCGATGCGGGTTATATACCCTATGCGGGCCTACGTGATTGGCCTATGCGGACTACGGAGTCGTGATTAGGCTTGCATGGTGATACTACGGGCAATTGGCCTGCTTGATCATTCGCAGCCTAGAAAAGACCGGTTCTGATTTACCTATTCACGCTCTTGTTTGTGATGTGCACTATGTGCGGTTTCCTTGGTTGTTTCATACATACTTGCAAAACCGATTTTAAAATGATATGTTTTCATTTAAGTATTTTCTGATTTCATATACTTAGTACTGTTATCGACCTCCTTGGGTGCGTTCATGCCGCAGTAAGGGCGGCAGTGCTAGATCCACATTCTTAGGATCTCTACGTTGGTGTCGAGCTCCATCTTTTCCGAGGCTCTACTTTTGGGTATGATCTCCTGTTGTAGATAGTTTTGTCTGATCAGGTATGGCGGGGCCTGTCCCGCCATAGTTGTATATTTCCTTAGAGTGCAGTAGTCATGTTATGCAATTGTCGGATGTATCGCTAAACCATGTTTTTATATATATGCCGAAAGCGATGTTTTCTCACATAAAGCGTGTCTTATTTTATAAAAGCTGTTTCATGTCTTGTTTTATATTTCCGATTACTCGATGTATGACTACTTGGGTGCCGGTAAGGCACCAGTCACGGGCCCCTGAATGGTTCGTGACAAAAGTGGTATCAGAGCAGTTAATCCTAGGAAAGTTTCTACAGACCGTATCTATTAGAGTATTTATTATCGGTGTTTTGTGCACCACCAATAATCGTGAGGCTATAAGATATTTAGGATTGGTTTCCATTCTTCTCACTCGAGATCGTGCTTTAGAGTCGTGTTAAAGTTGGACCTCTAACGTATTCCTTTTACATGCGATTATGCCTCCACGTAAGGCAACCCGGCCCGAAGGGCAAGCGGCCGAGGAGCCGCCATTCGATACACCGAGTTACGAGGGCTCGGGCCCGATCTATACCGCAGACGAGTTCTATGACGCCGCGGCCCAGCCGAGACCAGTACCCACTCGCCTCCCCCACGGCTGGGCGGAGAGTTAGGGTACAAGGAGATGGACTATTGGCTAGATTTGTGGCCGATACGAGATAGCCGGATCTGGCAGCTCGATTCAGCTCAGCCTCCGGCCGCACCGTGGTACACCCGAGGCGAATAGTTTGAGGCTACGAGATTTCTTGAGTTGTAGCCCGCCAGAGTTTTACTGGTCGAGGCCGAGGATGATCCGCAGGAGTTCATCCGTCGGCACTGAAGAGATCATGCGGGTGATCAAGGCCTCGTGAGACGAGTTTGTGACCTTCGGTTCGCATAGGTCGCGTGATACCGCAATCGATTGGTTTGATTCATGGGAGTTATCCGGGAGAGCACGCGTCCCGCCTACTTGGGATGAGTTCTCGCAGGCTTTCCTCACTCACTTTGCCTCCACAGATGAGGAGGCGCGGTGATAGATTTTTCTGCGAGGCGAGAGAGGACGCACGGTCGGGAGTACAATGTCGAGTTTGATTCTTTGGCTCGATATGTCCCGGCGTTGTAGCGGTATGGAGGATAGGGTGCACCGCTACGCCACCGCTAGATGACTATATGGCGAGTCGTATGCGGGTGTTTCTCTTCACCGTATGGACATTACCCGCACGCAGCTCATGCTCTTGGATGTGAGGCGTAGAGACCGCGGGTTGGAGTAGCGGCAGAAGGCCAGGCGGCGAGGTCTTTTGGTGGCTATCGTGGTGGCGGCCTCGCAGCGATCTAGATTTGCACCACGGCCCGGCTCGAGCACTCACTGCACCGTCCTCAAGACAACCAGATATTCGAGGCGCACGAGGCCCCGTGACTTCGTGACGTCGAGCAGCAGAGGTGCGGCGACGGGACCACCCGCCGGTGTGGCGATGCGGTAGATCCCACCGGGAGTTGTGGTGCTACCGAGTTTGTTTGATTGTGGCAGCAGGTCACTATGCGCGGCTTGTCCGACCAAGGCGATCTTGATGGTAAGTCACCACTGAGTTCTTTCGCCGTCTTCTTCATCCCGGCGATTACTCGCCCTGAAGGCAAGGTACTCATGGACCAGCGGTCGCGGCAGGTCGTGGCGCGGGTCGATTCTAGCGGTCCTCGAACGCATTTATGCTTTGTCCGGCCATCGGATCGTGAGGCCTCACCGATGTCGCCGCAGTACCTTATCGGTTCGGGTTTGATGTGTATGCTTTGATAGATCCGGTTCTACTCTGTCTATATATCTCCCTTGTTGCTAGTAGGATAGGGATGAGCCCGAGTCCATAGACCCTTTCGAGGTAGCTACGCCATGGGTGATTCGGTGGTAGCTCGGCGGGTATATAGAGCTTGTCCTGTGACTATTCTGATCGTCGGACCAGCCGACTTGATAGAGTTGGAGATGATTGACTTCGACGTGATCATGGGGATGGATTGGCTAGCTTCTTGCTACGCCAATGTGAAGCGCAGAGAGAGTAGTACAGTTCAGCTTCGAGGAGCCGGTTGTTGAGTGGGAGCACGGTAGACGCTGAGGTAGGTTTATTTCCTACCTCAAGGAAGATAGTGCGAAGGGTATATCTACCATCTCGTTGGGTGTTTGATCTCGAGGTCACGGTACCAGATTTTCCGTCAATTCGGTGGTCGAGAGTTCCCGCACGTGTTTCCGCACGACCTCCGGGTATCCTCGAGAGGAGATTGAGTTTGTATTGACATATTACGGACACTCGGCCTATTTCCATTCCGCCATACGTAATGGCACCGCCGAGTTGAGAGAGTTGAAGGATCGGCTTAGGATTTCTTTGGAGAAGGGCTTCATCGTGCCTAGTGTTTCTCCGGGAGCGTGATTGTTCGTGAAGAAGAAGGACGGGGCCGCGCATGTGTGTTAATTACGGTGAACAAGGTGACCATTAAGAACGAATACCCCTTCCCGTGATTGATGATTTGTTCGACCCGGTTGCGAGTGCGAGATGTTTTCCAAGATTGATCTGCGATCGGGCTATCATCAGTGCGAGTCGAGAGGTGGATGTCCCTAGATCGCATTCGTGACGAGACGCATTATGAGTTCGTGGTCATGTCTTTCGGTTGACCAATGCTCGTGGTATTCATGGATTTGATGAACCGAGTGTTCAAACCATTTTGGACACGTTTGTGATAGTGTTCATTGATGATATCTTGGTTTATTCGCTCAGAGCGGGAGCATGCGAGCACTTGAGAGGCCGACAGCTTCTCGAGACCAGCGGATTGACGCCAAGTTTTCCAAATGTGAGTTTTGGTTGACTTGATGGCGTTTCTTGGGCATATTATCGGGCCGATGGCATTCGAGTGGATACGCCAAGATCGAAGCGATCGGGACTTGGCCTGAACTCTTACTCCGTGAGGTTCGCGATTTTCGGGCCTTGCAGATATTATCGGGCGGTTCGTGGAGAAGTTTGCTTCTATCTCGCACCATTGACTAGGTGACTCGTAAGCGGCCAAGTTTGATGGTGATGCTTGTGGCGTGGTTTCGATTCTTTGAAAGAGAAGAGGCGACCGCCCCGTTCTTACTCTTCCGCAGGTCGGATGGTTATGTCGTGTATTGTGATGCGTCGGGCATCGGGTTGGGATGTGTCTGATGCAGCATGGCGGGGTTATAGCATATGCATCGACGGTGAAGAAACACGGAGGAACTACCCCACCCATGATTTGGAGTTAGCGGATGTGATTCACGCTTTGAAGATCTGGAGGCACTATTTGTATGGGGTTCACGTGGATATTTTTACAGACCACAAGAGCCTCCAGTATATCTTCAGCCAGAGGGAGCTGAACTTACGATAGAGACGGTGGTTAGAGTTGCTTAAGGATTACGATGTTGATATCCCGTACCACCGGAAGGCCAATGTTGTGGCGTATGCTCTTAGTCGTAGGTCGATGGGAGCCTATCGGATGTGCGGCTATAGAGGAGGGACATGGTTCGTGATTTGCATCGATTAGCGAGCCTTGGTGTCCGCTTGATTGATTACGATAGCGATGGGGTTAGAGTTCGCGAGGTTGCGAGTCTTCCATCGTCGAGGAGGTGAAGAGGCGATTCGAGATCGATTTTGACACGTTATCGTGATACGCCTCTTCGTGAGGCAAGGGTCCTTGAGTAGCACGATGGGGTGCTAAGGTTTGAGGCGGTTGTGTGTTCGGATGTTTGAGACTTGCAGAGTTCTTGGGGAAGCACACAATACGCGTTACTCTATCCATCCGGTCGACCAAGATGTACCACGACCTTAGATCGTGTATTGGTGGGATGGCTTGAAGAGGGCGTTGCGAGTTCGTAGCTCGGTGCGTGTTGTCGCAGTGAAGGTAGAGCACCGCAGGCCGGTGGTTTGTTCTGACGATTGAGATCCCAACTCGGAAGTGGGAGGTAATCAACATGGACTTCATCACAGGGTTACCTCGCACTCAGAGGATACATGATTCTATATGGGTTATCGTCGACAGGCTGACGAAATCAGCCCACTTTCTTCCCGTCAGGACGACTTTTTCGGCTGAGGATTATGCCAGACTTTACATCCGAGAGATCGTCAGACTGCATGGAGTCCCTACTTCGATCATATCAGACAGAGGAGCCCAGTTTACGGCTAACTTCTGGAGGTCCTTCCAGAGGGGTTTAGGGACGCAGGTGAGCCTGAGTACTGCATTTCATCCACAGACAGACGGACAGGCAGAGCGCACTATCCAGACTCTTGAGGATATGCTGCGAGCCTGTGTTATTGACTTCAGTGGTAGTTGGGAGGATCATTTGCCTCTAGTTGAGTTCGCGTATAATAATAGCTACCACTCCAGTATTCAGATGGCGCCTTATGAGGCCTTGTATGGGAGGAAGTGCAGATCGCCTATAGGTTGGTTCGATGTGGGCGAGGTGCAGCTAGTGGGACCAGATTTGGTGCAGCAGGCAGTGGATAAGGTGAAGCTTATCCGAGAGCGGCTATTGACAGCTCAGAGTCGACAGAAGTCGTATGCAGATCATCGTCGTCGACATCTGGAGTTCGCAGTTGATGATTGGGTTTTCCTGAAGGTGTCACCCATGAAGGGTGTGATGAGATTCGGGAGGAAGGGGAAACTCAGCCCAAGGTACATTGGGCCGTTTCAGATTGTCCGCAGGGTAGGCAAGGTTGCCTATGAGTTGGATCTGCCGTCCGATCTGGAGGCAGTGCATCCGGTTTTTCACGTATCTATCTTTGAGGAGATGTATCGAGGATCCATCTAGGTACACCCGTTGGCGATGTCGGTGACCGAGGGGTTATCGTATGAGGAGATTCCCATAGCGATAGTCGATCGTCAGGTTAGGCGTCTGCGGACCAAGGACGTGGCTTCCGTCAAAGTCTTGTGGCGGAACGAGCTCAGGGAGGAGATGACTTGGGAAGCCGAGGAGGACATGAGGCGGAGGTATCCTCACCTATTCCCCACACCTCCAGGTAATTCACTTTTCCTACTTGTAAATCTTCATTATCGTTTATGCCTAAGTGTTGTTCTGTGGCCGTGTGTGGCATTTGCAACTGTTTAAGCTATGAAGAATCTTATCGTTAACTGTCTTGGGAAGGAACATTCGGGACGAATGTTTCTAAGGAGGGGAGAATGTTATACCCCGTATTTCCAGAGTATGTACGTAAGGGAATACGTACAAAAGTCTAGCCTTAAAGTTTAGGCTTGGACGTTTTTTTTGGGCACAACTCACTAAAGGAATCGTTTTCCGACGAAACGTTTCCACAGCTTTCGTAGAGTAAATTCCGGCTATGCCATTTCTAATTTTTGCGGATTTTTCCGAGAGACGAAACATTTTGGACCAACGGGAGGGCGGCACTTGGCACCTCCAATTGGTGGACTTGAATCGCCCATTGGGACGAAATTGGAGAAGCAGCACGTTTTTGTGCCTTGTGCACAAGTCAAGGAGTTGGTAGGATATTTGTGTGGAGTAAATCTTCACCCTACACTTGCCTTGCACTTGTCTTAATCTTGGCCATTGGTTGGCCACTTCTTGACCTATAAATACCCCCCTTAAGATGAAGAGTTCTTCATCCACAAATCTTTCCAAGTCTTGAAAATCCTCTCCTCTCCCTTTGTAGCCTTTTCGTCCAAACACCCCCCCCCCTCCCCTTGGTAGAAAAGTTGCCTTCTTGTATTGTTATAATGCCCAAAATACCCTAGCCCAAATCCCTTAGTACTTAGTAGAAGTTGTGAAGAACTTCTAAGGTTTCCTTGGAGCATACAACTTAGGAGCAAAACCTTGCTCAGGCGCGACTTTATCTAGGATATTATTGGGCTTACCGAGGTAACTAATCCTAACCCTCTTTTGAATTAGAGAATACTTCTGTAGTAGTATAAGAATAAGTATAAATACTTAGAAGAATATTGCGAATAGAATTGAATTGTTATCACGATGAAGGGTTTAAAGAAGAATAATCAAAGCTGTACTTACATAGAATTTGTTTTCACGATGAACTTGAGTAGCTCACCGGTAGGAAGTCGCCCAATTTTCCGTAGGATATAGAACCCTCTGTTTAGAACTGTTTACAAAGTAGTCTGAACGTTGATAGACGTGTCTGACTATTATAGGCTGACTCTCTGCGCGCGACATATTCAACTTGGCAGGTGGTTTTCGCTGAGAAGGTATGTGATTCTTCCTAAAGCATGATATTTTACAATATATATATAGTACGGTAGACGTACATGTGTTAACTGAATAATAACTACGGCAATGTCCTTGACTTAAGCCTGAATAATACTTACGGCCATGCCTCACGGCTTAAGCCTGAATAATAAAGAACTGAAAGCATTTCAAAAGAATACTGAGTCATTTTTTAACAGAAGAGAACTAATTGGTTTTTAAAACAGAAGCTTAAGAGTTATACTAGCTTTATGGGAAGTTAGGTATAACCACTTAAGAATGATAAAAGAAACAGTTTGCCTATGTGTTTATAACAGACTTATATCGAATTGTGAAAAGAATAAAATGGTTTGATAAGTAGACATGATATGATGCTATGTGTGTTAGTGTCTTGTAACGTTTGTGTATTGTTGTGCTTATGTTGTTTAACGATAAGCTGTTAGGTTAGTGTAACATCACTCACCTCTTGACATATTACCGGGGGTTAAGCTGCCCTCCGATGCGGGGTAGACTCAGGCGGTCTGGGACCATGATTCGAGAATACCTCATGCGGGTCCAAGGGACCTATGCGGAGCTACGGGAGTTCCAGGTTAGTGTGCGGGGTTATACCTCATGCGGTCTATGTGGCCATGCGGACTACGAGTCCAGGACGATGCCGAGGAGTAGCTACCCTCGATGCGGGGTTATATACCCTATGCGGGCCTATGTGATTGGCCTATGCGGACTACGGGAGTCCAGGATTAGGCTTGCATGGTGATACTACGGGCAATTGGCCCTGCTTCGATCATTCGCAGCCTAGAAAAGACCGATTCTGATTTACCTATTCTTTGCTCTTGTTTGTGATGTGGCACTATGTGCGGTTTCCTTGGTTGTTTCATACATACTTGCAAAACTGATTTTAAAATGATATGTTTTCATTTAAGTATTTTACAGTTTCATATACTTAGTACCTGTTGTACTGACCTCCTTCGGGGGGCTGCGTTCATGCCGCAGGTAAGGCGGCAGTGCTAGATCCACATTCTTAGGATCTCTACGTTGGTGTCGGGAGCTCCATCTTTTCCGAGGCTCTACTTTTGGGTATGATCTCCTGTTGTAGATAGTTTTGTCTGATCGGGGTATGGCGGGAACCTGTCGCCATAGTTGTATATTTCCTTAGAGTGCAGAGTCATGTTATGCGATGTCGGATGTAATCGCTAAACCATGTTTTTATATATATGCCGAAAGCGATGTTTTCTCACATAAATCGTGTCTTATTTTATAAAACTGTTTCATGTCTTGTTTTATATTTCCGCTGATTACTCTGATGTATGACTACTTGGGTGCCCCGGTAAGGTACCAGTCACGGGCCCCGGAATGGGTCGTGACATAGATTCTCAAAATACATTATTTGAGGAGTATGGAATTTATTAAAATTGTGGAAATTTATTTTACGGATTTGGTCACGTAGGGCCCACCCGAAATTTTTTACGTTTTGTGGGGCCCACGAGGGTTACGAAATTTTATGGACGAATGAGAGGGCGACACGTGTCACTTCCCCACACGGGCTTGCTCGGGTGGACCAAGGGTATTATGGTCAATGTCGAGGAAGATGATCAGTATTGTGAGCTTGAGATTATTGACTAAGTCAACTTGCCCGCTTGACTAGATATTAAATATTCTTCATCCTAGCCACACAAATGTTGAAATCTTGACCCTCCATTGTTTTATATATACTACACTAGTAGCAAGACTTATCTTAACACTTAGAAAATTTCAAGACCTTGTTCTTGTTCATTAAGGTGCTCTCGACTTTGTGCCTCCTCATACAAATTTTTTTGAAATTGTGGTTCATAATTTACAATACTTTAACCCAAGGTTCCTAGGAGTATTGTAAGGATATCTCAATAGAAATATCCTGGAAAAATGACATTTTCACGTTAGCCGCAAGGCGAAAACCTAAGGTGTTCTTCAACTTTGAAGTTGGAAATTGAAGGAAAGTTGTTGGTGAACTTCTAAGGGCTTCAAATAACGGATTAGAGCGTGAAGGAAATGAGCTAAGATTGCTAAGGAGCGACTTTAAATCTTGGAATTTTTTAAGGGCTTATCAAGGTAACAATCTTGTCGTTTTAATGATTGAAGATTACTTATTGTTGTAGTTATGGATATAAACAAGCATGAGATATGTATAATAAAGTTTGACAAGTGTTATGGATATTGGAACCACTAATCCGAAACTAGCATGTTTAGCCCTTGAAATTGGAATTCAATTTGGTTATTAGTTTAGTCGTCGCATGTTATATAAAGAAGGAATTGTAGTTGTTAAAGTTGTTTACGACTATATAACAAGTTAGACTTAACAACATGGATTGTAAAAGAATTGGAAAGGACTTTGTGTTGTTGTACATGTTAGCCGAGAATGGCTTTGGATATTGAACTACTTGGTATTAATTGTGGGGCAGAATTTTACACGTATTGTAAGGCGTGTAATCCCATTTGATTGGTTGATGTGTTGAGCCTTAAATGTGGCATGTTGGCTATTGATTTTCGGGCCTTGAAAAAGGTGGAAAAGTACGTAGAAACAAAGGAAGTGCTGCCCAATTTTCCGTAGAATAAGAGACCGTATACTTAGTATCATTCTACATTGGAAACTAGAAGTTGATAGTCGTATTGTGGCCATTATAGGTTGACAATTCTACGGGCGGCGTATTCGACTTAGCTTGTGGATTAAGCCGAAAAGGTATGTGAAACATCTCCTCTTCTTCTAGCATGATTCCTTATGGTAAAGTGAGTAAATCCTACTCCTTAAATGATCCACTCCTTGATTGTACTTGGATTGCCTAATATAGAAGTTGTTCTATATACTTCCTTGATTGTACTTGGATTGCCTAATATAGAAGTTGTTCTATATACTTCCTTGATTGTACTTGGATTGCCTAATATAGAAGATGTTCTATATACTTCCTTGATTGTACTTTGGATATTTAAATTGGAAGTTGTTATTGTCACGCCCAACCGGGCGTGGATGGTGCCTACACAGGCACCCTTCTACCTTAACTAAGTAAAGCTGCGAATTTAAATAACAGCCTTTTTTAAACCAACATACGTCTAAGGCAAAGCGACAAAGGCTGCCATATAATATAAATAATAAAAGACACTACACTGCATACATGAGTCCAATCCAGCATATGAATACAGACTCTAAGAGTTTCTTGAACTATGACGGACAAGGCCCCACCGCATAATCGTACCAAAGCACATCTTGAAAGAACTTATACCATAAAGATAAACTCCCGAACAGAAGGAGCTATCCAAAACTCTGAGCAGGGTCCTACACCTGCCGATCACCAAACAGCGTACCTAAACCTGCGGCATGAACGCAGCCCCCCGAAGGAGGTCAGTACGAAGAATGTACCAAGTATGTGAAGCGATGAAATCGTGAATGAAATCATAACGATCTAAACAAAAGCAGAGACATGTATGATAGCCAACCTACCGTACACAATACATAAGCAGTCATATCAAGTCAGGGACGTATGCCCTCAAAGTCACTACGCAAATAACAGTACACAGTGCCTTACTAATAATGAGAGTAATCAAAAGTATAGGTAGCAAATCCACGGAAACAGGTGGTATAACGATCTTTGGGGATACACCCCTCATTTATACTCTTACCCTGAAGAAGGTGGTAAAACAGGTGGTATAACGTCTTGGGGGTTTACCCCTCATTTATACTCTTACCCTGGAGAAGGTGGTAAAGCAGGTGGTATAACCTCTTGGGGGTTTACCCCTCATTTATACTCTTACCCTGGAGAAGGTGGTAAAGCAGGTGGTATAACCTCTTGGGGGTTTACCCCTCATTTATACTCTTACCCTGGAGAAGGTGGTAAAGCAGGTGGTATAACGTCTTGGGGGTTTACCCCTCATTTATACTCTTACCCTGGAGAAGGAGCAGGTGGTATAACGTCTTGGGGGTTTACCCCTCATTTATACTCTTACCCTGGAGAAGGTGGTATAACGTCTTGGGGGTTTACCCCTCATTTATACTCTTACCCCATCTCAACCGTGTCACAATAAATAAGCAAGTTAAGAAATCCCCCTAACTTCTTATTAGTCTTATTCATATACACTCTCATTTTAGTTTACTTAAGGCACTAACATGACATTATAAATCCGGGAATCTAACCCGCCTCCTGGTCACATGCCCCGGAATCCCACATCGTATAAGCATGTCCAAGGAGTAACACAAATAATGGAAGCATACCCGTGGAATCCCACATCACTATCGGTACGTCCAAGTAAACTCACAACAAGACAGCCGACCCTCCAACCGAGAGTCGCGACAACGTAATAAAACATAATACTTGTACTCAAATGCTATCACCAGCACACATTGGCAATTCTCAATTAAACAAGCCAAAGTACTTATCAAGGCACACATAGCATAATTCTCAATTAAACAAGCCAAAGTACTACGTACGTACATTCTTTTCAAAAGACTTCTTTTTATGTAAAACCCCAAGATACTAACACCCGTAGTATCAAGGTGTGTCTATTTTTCAAAGTAAGTTACTACACTTTTAGAAAATTCATTTCAAAGCTTGAAATAAAGTAACTTCAAATTTTCACAATCTAGGCAACTTATGCCCATTAATCAAAATAGACAACTTTCTTAACCTTCCATAAAGCCGTTATAACCAACTTTCCATAAAGCCGTTATAACCCTTTATGGTTTTAGACATATTCATTCCTTTTTATAACCAAGAGACTTATACTTAAAACCAAGTATCACATACTTACCAATCAAGTTTCTTAACTTACAAAATACTTCAAGTCTCTTAATATTGAGAAAACAAGTTTCTTCTACTTTTAAACCTCAAGTAACTCACACCTTTAAAACAAGTTACTTCTCTTAAATCATGTCATTTCTCCTCTCTTAAAACAATTAAGTAAATCACTCCTTTAACTCCCCTAAAGTCATTACAACAACCCTTAGGTTTTGGAACTAAGGCACTAGCCAAAAGGTTTGGAAACCACTTCCTTTTCAAGACTCTATGTACTTTAAGTAAAATACTTTCACTTTTAAGAATCCAACTTCACTAAGGCAATGGATTATACAACTTACAATTTAAACATCAAAGTACAATCAAGGAAGTACATAGAACAAATTCTATTTTAGGCAATCCAAATACAACCAAGGAATGGATCATTTAAGGAGTAGGACATACTTTCTTTATCTTAAGGAATCATGCTAGAAGAGGAGATAGTTCACATACCTTTTCGGCTAAATCCACAAGCTAAGCCGAATACGCCGTACGTAGAAGTGTCAACCTATAATGGTCACAACAAGACTATCAACTTCTAGTCTCTAACGTAGAATAATACTAAGTATACGGTCTCTAATTCTACGGAAAATCGGGCAGCACTTCCTTTGTTTCAACTCACTTTGCCACCTTTTTCAAGGACGAATACAATAACCAACCATGCCACATTTAAGGCTCAAAACTACAACCAACCAAAGGGGATTACACGCCTTACAATACGTGTAAAATTCCGCCCCACAATTCATACCAAGTAGTTTAAAACTCACTAGCCATTCTCGACCAACAATAACCAACAATTCAAAGTCTTTTCCAATCCTTTTCCAATTCCAAGTTCTAAGGTATAACATGTTATATAGTCATAAACAACTTCAACAACTACAATTTCCTTCTTTATACAACATGCGACGACTTAAATGAATAATCAACTTGAAATGTAATCTTAAGGCTAAACATGCTAGTTTTCGGATTAGGGTTCCAATAGCCAAAACACTTATCAAACCTCATAATATATAACTCATGCTTGCTAATATCCATAGCTACAATGATAAGTAAACCTTAATTACTAAAACGACAAGATTATACCTTTATAAGCCCTTAAAATTTCCAAGATTCAAAGTCGCTCCTTAGCAAATTCTTAGCTCCTTTCCTTACGTTCCAAACCGCTCCAAGCACTCCTTAGAAGCCTATGAAGAACCCATCTTCGAGTTCCAACTTCAAAGTTGAAGAACTCCTCAAGTTTCCGCCTTGCGACTAATACGAAAACGCCGTTTTTCCGAAATCTTTCTATTGAGATATCCTTACAATACCCTTAGGGACCTTGGATTTAAGTCTTGTGAACAATGGATCAAAACTACAAATTTTTCTTGTGGCAAAAGGTGCAAACCCGAGAGGTCTCTAGTGAAGAACAACAATGTGTGATTTTTTTCTAAGTGTTGGAAGACCTTGTCTTGCTACTAGTATGTATTTATAACACTATGTATGGCTTAGATTACAACACATGAGTGGCTAGGATGAGTTTCACTAGGATTAAGCACAAGTGGCAAGTTGACTTGGTCAACAATCTCAAGCTTAGCAAGACTTATCTTCCACCATGGTCAATGACCATTTTAGCCTTGCAAAATTCGACCAAGACCAAGTGTGGGGGTGCCACGTGTCGCCCTCTCATTCGTCCATAAAATTTCCGTAACCCTCGTGGGCCCCACAAAACGTAAAAATAAATTTCCATAATGTTAATAAGTTCCATACTCTTCAAATAATGCATTTTGAGAATCCAATTCTCAACAACGAGCATTTCTCCTTTCCGACGTTCGGAAAATTTTCTGCCGGAAAAACAATTCTTCCTTTCGTACCAATTTCCAAGTCTTGATTCCTTACGTACATTCTCTTATACATGTCCTGGACTTACGGGGTGTAACAGTTATAATCCATTCCCTTGATGAAATTTGGATTTTCAAAAGTGAAAGTGTCTTACTTGAAGTACTTAGAGTCTTAAAAAGGAAGTGGTTCCTAATCTCTTGGATAGTGCCTTAGTTCCAAAACCTAAAGGTTGTTATAACGACTTTAGGGGAGTCAAAGGAGTGATTTACTTAATTGATTTTAAAAGAGGAGAAATGACATGATTTAAAGAGAAGTAACTTGTTTTAAAGGTGTGAGTTACTTGGGGTTTAAAAGTAGAAACAACTTGATTTATAAAGTTAAGAGACTTGAAGTATTTTGAAAGTTATGTAACTTGATTTGAAAGTATATGATACTTGGTTTTAAAAGTATAAATCTCTTGGTTATAAAAAGAATGAATTTGTCTAAAAACCATAAAGAGTTATAACGGCTTTATGGGAAGTTAGTTATAACGGCTTTATGGAAGGTTAAGAGAGTTGTCTATTTTGATTGATGGGCATGAGTTGCCTAGATTGTGAAATTAGAAGCTACTTGGTTTCAAAGTCTTGAAATGAATTCCTAAAGGTGTAGTAACTTAATTGAAAAATAGACATGCCTTGATACTGCGGGTGTTAGTATCTTGGGGTTTTATATAAAAAGGAGTCTTTTGAAAAGAATGGAAGTACGTAGTACTTAGGGTTAAATTCCCGAATTTTTATGTGAAACGAAATTGCCTTGAGTTTATAAAATGAAATTCATTTTTGTATGATAATGAAAGTCTAAAGATTTTATGAACTTGCCTATGCTTGCTTGTGAAAGCCTTTGAGTGCAAGTATTATATTTTTACGCTGTCGTGACTCTCAGTTGGAGGGTCGGCTGTCTTGTTGTGAGTTTACTTGGACGTACCGACAGTGATGGGGGATTCCACGGGTATGCTTCCATTGTGATTGATCCTTGGACATGCTTATACGATGTGGGATTAGGCATCGCGACCAGATGCGTTAGATTCGGATTATTTTTATTACTCCTTGGACATGCTTATACGATGTGGGATTCAGGGGCATGCGACCAGGAGGCGGGTTAGATTCTCAGATTGTTTTTATTACTCCATGGACATGTTTATACGATGTGGGATTCCGGGGTATGCGACCATGTTGGATATTGTTATTCCATGGACTAGCTCTCCATGAGGTTTAGTAGCGAGATGATGCAGTAGTTAGCTTCCGTACTTGCCCGATCCGGTAGACGCAGATGGATCCGTAGTTGGCTTCGTACTTTCCCCGTCGGTTCTATGCGCGATTTGGTACGGTAGACTACGGTAGATAGCTTTCACACTTGCCGGTCATATCTCGTGGCGACAGTGGATCACAGTAGTTGGCTTTCGTGCCCGGTCGATTGTTGACGCAGTGGATCAGTAGTTGGCTTTCGTACTTGCCCCGGTCAGTTTTGATGATGCAGGCTGGATGTTACACCCCATAATTCCAGGACATGTGTTTAAGAGAATGTACGTGAGAAGATACGACTTTAAGTTTGATACGAAAGAAGGATTGTTTTTTCCTACGGAAAATGATTTCGAGCCTCGGGAAAGATTAATGTTTGTAAATTGAGACTCGTAAAATTTATCGGAATTATGGAAATGTCGGGAAATGAAGTGTATGGACGAATGGGAGGGCGACACGTGTCACCCCTACTATAGGCTTGGACGAAATGGTCATGAGAATTGGTCAAGTCTTGAGCAAGCCAAGGCTTGACATTATTGACTTAGTCAACTTGCCAACTTGACATTAGATATTTTAACCCTAATGAATCTAGGCCACACAAGTGTTCTAATCTTGACCATTGGAAGTAGTATATCATCACACTAGTAACAAGACATTCTACACTTAGAAAAATTAGCCAAGAACTTGTTGTTCTTTTATGAAGCTCTCGGGTTTGAGCAATAAGGAACAAGAAATTTTTTCAATTGATGTCCATAATTCACAAGACTTTAACCCAAGGTTCGTAGGGGTATTGTAAGGATATCTCAATAGAAAGATCCCGGGAAAACGATGTTTTCACATTAGTCGCAAGGCGAAAACCTAAGGTGTTCTTCAACTTTGAAGATGGAACTTGGAAGAGGAGTTCTTCATGAGCTTCTAAGGAGTGCTTGAAGTGGATTGGAACATAAGAAGAGGAGCTAAAAGTTGCTAAGGATCGACTTTTACGCTTGGACATTATTAGGGCTTATTGAGGTAAAATCTTCATCTTCTTAATGTAATTAAAGATTACATGTTATAGTAGTTAAGAAATGAGCATGTTGTATATAGAATGAAGTTTGAAAAGATTTGGATCATGTCGACATGTTAAAACCGAAAATGGACAAGTTAGCCATTTATGTTGTAATCAATTTGGTCGATAGTTACAATCGTCGCATGTTAAGGAAGAAAGAATTTATAGTTGTTGTAATTGTTATTATGTATATAACATGTTGGAATAACAACTTGGATTGAAAAAGGATATTGAAAGACAATTGATATTGTTATGGATAGTGTTATTGCCGAGAATGTGCCTTAAGGAATGAGCAGTTTATATTGATTGTGGGGCAGAATTTTACACGTCCTATTAGGCGTGTAATCCCCTTTGTATTTGCTGAATTGTTGGACCTTAAATGTGGCGTTTGGTTATTGAATTCGGGCCTTGAAAAAGGTGGAAAAATACGTAGAAACAAAAGAAGTGTTGTCCGATTTTCCGTAGAATTTGGTGACTTTACACTTAGTATGATTCTACGTTAAGAAGTGAGGAGTTGATAGACATGTTATGATTAATATAGGTTGAAGTACTACGAGTAGCGTATTCTACTTAAAGGATGGAATAGCTATCAATGTTGAGGTACTTTGGAGCATTTTGCTACTTGTCGATAATCGTCGCGAGGTATGTGAACCTCTTCCTCCTTTTGGCATGGTTCTATGTATGAAATATACATGTGGTGTTATTTCATGGTTCCTTCTACTCTTAGAAGTTAAGAGGTATGTATGTATGATTTACTCTATGTAAAAGTCATGTCTAAGGTATCCTAAGTTCTTACCAAGTCTTATGGGGGATGTTGGTAAGAGTCGTTAGGAAGTATTTGGAGTCGAGTTGACTTTGCTAATTTACTGCACGAATGAGAATAAGTATCAATTATATTAAAATGAGTAGAATTTTCCATCTGCATAGAAACTAAGATAAGACAAAATTGTATTACATTTTCTAGATCATGGCTGCTTTAATAAGATCGTTATAAACGAGTATAACCTATTCACAACGCATAAAAGTATATGTTACTTAATTTAAAGAGTTTACGTTATGAAGTTTTAAGACTATGAACCTTGAATTCTTAAAAGGTTAAGAGACTTTATTTTTCAAGTTATGGGACTTGATTCTTAAAGGAAGGAATGACTTGATTTAAAAGTATAGAATACTTGATTTGGGAAAAGCATTGATAACTTGATATTCTAAGTTAAGAAACTTGATTTCTTAAAAGTTAAGAGACTTGAAGTATTTTGAAAGCTATGTAACTTGATTTGAAAGTATAAGCCTCTTGGTTATAAAAAGAATGAATTTGTCTAAGACATAAAGAGTTATAACGACTTTCTGGGAAGTTGGTTATAACAACTTTATGGAAGGTTAAAAGAATGGTTTTCTCTAGTAATGTAAATAAAGAAATGACTTGAAATAAAGAAGGACAATTTGATTTAAAGGTACCAATTGCTTAAAGTTTTAAAGTAAGGGTCACTTGATTTAGAAGTCTATAAATGTAGTTCTAAAAATGTAGTGACTTGTTTGAAATGTAGACATGCCTTGATACTACGGGTGTTAGTATCTTGGGGGTTTTATATGAAAAGGAGTCTTCTGAAAAGAATGGAGGTACATAATACCTTGGGTTAAATCCCCAGATTTTTAATGACATGTTGGCGCCTTAAGTTTGAATAAAATGAGAATGCTTAATAATTAAGGCTAATAAGAAGTTAAGGGATTTCTTAACTTGCTGATATTTATGATAAGCCGGTGGTGCTTATGTTATGTATGATAAGCCGGTGATGCTTATGTTATGTATGATAAGCCGGTGGTGCTTATGTTATGTATGATATCCGATTGTGCTAGTTGTTACACCCCGTAATTCCAGGGCATGATTATAAGAACGTACGTAAGAACTCAAAAGTGTTAAGATTTGAGAATAGTAAAAATTTATCGGAATTTTGGAATTTGTCGGAAAACGAAATATTGCGAAAAACGGGAGGGCAACACGTGTCACCCCCTTAGTGGTATTGGACGAATTTGACATGGTTAGAATGGTCATTTGACCATAATTTTGTTAAACCCCGTAAATTCAAGAAGATAAGATAAGAACATACCAAGAAATATAAGATTTGAAAGTTGAAAGATAAGTTGACAAACATGTGTTGGACGGATTTTGAGTCTACCTTGGAGTGTTGTACCCCAGTTGTTAAGAATTTCGAGGTGTTTAAAAAGCCTAGTGTGTAGTCCGTTAAATGTAGTTCCCAACGCAACAAACCACTCGTCGATAGGACACCGGGGTCGAAAGTTATGGAAGTTACAAGTTAGGTCTTGTGATCGAGGCTAAGCAATGATTTCGGTTCGAAGTGCAGCGCCGCGGCCGAATCTGAGGGCGCGGCGCCGGTTATCTTGAGTCCATGGGGTTGCAGCGCGCTTGGCCAATGCAGGCGCCGGCGGCGGATTTTCTGCGGTAGAGCGGAAAATCGGGGATATTTTGTTAAAAACCTATGAGAGGGTGACAAGTGTCCCTCCCATCCTTTTGACCAGGAAAGGGGCCTATTTTAGGGCCAAGTCTTGGAAGACTTGGCCATTTCATCTCAAAACCCTCCCAAGGAAAATCCTCTCCCTTTCTCTCTAGTTTTTCTTGAAGAAACCTTGCCTTAGGGGAAATTGTTGGAGCGGCGGCAAGAAGGAAAAATAATGGGTAAACTTGTGGGAAGCGGTGGGCGAGTTTGTGGAAAAGAAGTGGAAGAAAGGGGCTTTTGTGGGCTTCTCCAAAGGTAAAAGTTTCCCCTTCTCTTGGATATGAGTTAATACTTGTTATAGTAGTTTAGAAATGAGCCTGAGGCTGTTATATTTAAGTTGTATAGATTTGGATCTTGTTGTCTTGTTGAAAACTGAAATGGGCATGTTAACCTTAAGATGATAACTTCAATTTGGTTACTAATTTGGTCGTCACATGTTGTAAAGGGGGATTGTAGTTGTTGAAGATGTCTAGGGCTAGATATCATGTTAGACCTAAGAACTTGGATTGGAAAAGAGTTGAAAGGGGTTAGTATTGGTTATATTGTTGGCCAAGAATGGCATGGAAACTATTGGTTTATTTTGTGTTGTTGTGGGGCGGAATTTTACACGTATTGTTAGGCGTGTAATCCCCTTGTATTTTGCTGGATCAATTGAGCCTTAAATGCGGCGTTTGGTTATTGAATTCGGCCTTGAAAAAGGTGGCATAGAAGTAGAAACAAAGGAAGTGCTGTCCAAATTTCCGTAGAATGTAGGGACCTTGCACTTAGTTTATTCTACGTTCGAAGCTAGAGATTGATAGGCGTTTTATGACTTATAGGATTGAAGTACTACGAGTAGCATATTCTACTTAGGAGGATAGTCTTGTGGAGCATTTTGCTAACCGTCGATAATCGTCGCGAGGTATGTGATTCTTCCTATCCTCTTGACATGATTATTTGTGAAATATATAGTGCAGTAGATGCACGTGTGTTAAAGGAATTTGATTTCCCTTGTTGTGCCTTGACTTGATATGAAGTGTAAAGGTCTTGAGTGTTTGAAAGGTAGGAAAATCCTATTCGTTAGTAATGGGTACTCGGTGGTTAAAGAATGAGCCCTCTTGGTCTCATAAGGGCTTATAGTTGTAATTGGTTGGTTTAAAACATAAAGTGTTATAACGGCTTTATGGGAAGTTGGTTATAACCACTTTATGTGGGTAAAAGAATGGTTTGTTGATTTCAAGAGATAAGAGACTTGGTTTTTAAAAGAATAATGTTACATGAATTTCGGAAATGGGAATAAGAATCGAACAAGCCAATGCAGCGTTAATAAAGGAAAGAAGTAATGACAATTAATCATATTAAAACCAGTAGAAACCTCCATCTGCATAGAAGCTAAGATAAGACAAAATTGTAATACATTTCCTACATCATGGCTACTCTAATAAGAATTATTGTAATCAAGTTTTGATCTTCTTAAAAATTCCAAAGTAAGGAACTCGATTTCTAAAAGAAAAGAGACTTAAGAATTTGAAGTGTTTTGTTTTAAAAGAAAGGCATGGTTTTGTCTTGTATTGTTTTAAAACATAATGTGTTATAATAGCTTTATGGGAAGTTAGTTATAACGACTTTATGGAAAATAAAGAAATGGATTCATTATTGGATTTAGAATGATAACTTGATTTTTGGAAAAAGGGAAGTAACTTGTTTTCAAATATTGAACTCTTTGTGATGGAAAGACATAAGTGGCTTGGTTATAAAAGGTAGGAGTACCTTGATCCTAAAGGGGTTAGATACTTGGGTTTTAAATGGTATACTTGACGTTGTGTTAAGTGTTTAAAGTACCTTGAGTTGTGTGTAACTTGCCTATGCTTGGTTGAGATAGCCTTGTTGTACAAGGGTTTGATTCTATCTCAGTCTCGATGGAGGGCGTTATTGGTTATTTGTTTGGACATCTTGACACGTTGGGTAGCCGGGTATGCTTCCGATGAGTATTCTCTTGTTATTTGTTTGGACATCGACACGTTGGGTAGCCACGGGTATGCTTCCACATGAGTATTCTCTTGTTATTTGTTTGGACATCTTGACCGCGTTGGGTAGCCCACGGGTATGCTTCCACAGTGAGTATTATCTTGTTAGTTGTTTGGACATACCGACACGTTGGGTGGCCCACGGGTATGCTTCCACAGGGATTGTTATCTTGTTATCTCCTTTGGGCATACCGACACGTTGGATGGTCCACGGGTATGGGCCCACTAGGGCGGTTCCCGGAGCCGTGCTTATACCGAGTGAGATCTTTGGGGCATGCGGCCATTGTGTGGGTTAAATTCCCGGGTTGTATTTGAGTGATGATTTCACGGGCATGAGTCCCTAACTTGACATGACTGCGTATATGTTGTGTACTGTAGTTTGGTTATCATACATGTCTCCTGCTTTATATAGATTATTATTGTCACGACCCGAATCCGGGCCCGTGACTGGTGCCTTACCCCGGGCACCCTAGTGATACAATCATCAGAGAAAATCAGCGGAAAATAAAACATGAACATGAAATGAGAGATATTATAAATAAACAGGCCAACCAAAACAGTTGCCTTTCAACATATATATATAAAGACATTTGAGCGATTCTGATCCTTACAACCACACTTGTGATTACTCTGGACCTCTAAGATTTATACAACAACTATGAAGGCGGGGCCCGCCATACCCTGAGCGTACAAGAACTTACGGACTCGAGGGTAACATGCAAATATAAGCCTCCGACGGAGCGGAGCTTCCCAAAATGAAATGAGATCCTAGCGGGGATCGGCGGTAGATGTCTTACTGCGGCGTGAGCGGCCCGAAGGAGGTCGATAACAGTACCAAGTATGTGAAAGCAGTAAATCAGTAAATGAAATCATAATAGTCTATAAAAGCGGGAGACATGTATGATGACCAAACTACGATACATAACATATAACCGATTACATCAAGTCGGGACTCACGCCTCCAAATTATCACTCGTGCGTGGAATTTCTTCCTCACCGCCGGCGGTTTATGATATAACAATACCAGGTATACATGAACACGAGTCCCACGTGTCATAAAAACCGTCTGAGACAAGTACAACTACGGATCCGGCCGTACCAATAATACAATGCAACCACAAACGAAGGCGACAGGCAAGTCGCGGCCGACTACGAGATACCAAGGCGGTCACGTGGTGGCCGGGGCAAATACGGTGACCACCGGTACCAAGGCGTATCACGAGACCGTCACTACCTGAAGCGGGGCAAGTCGAGGGCTAACTACCGGTACCAAGGCCGAATCAGCCACGAGGCGGGGCAAATCTGGCGACCACCGGGTACCAAGGCCGAACAGTAAGAAACCTCATGGAGAGCTAGTTCATGGAATAGCACTATCAACAGGAGCATACCCGGGAAATTTTCCGTCACTGCCGGTACGTCCAAGTAAGTCCTCAACAAGTCAACCGGCACTCCATTGAGAGACGCGGTTATATAGAACACCATTTGCACAACAAAGGCTATCACCACAAGCATAAGCAAGTTACACAACAACAAGCATAGACAAGTTACACAACAACAAGCATAGGCAAGTTACACAACTCAAGCTACTTTCATTTTATGCCAAAGTCCGGGTTTTTAACCCTACAGTACTACGTACGTTAAATTCCTTTTTAAAGATCCATTCCCTTTTATAAAAGTCACCCGATACCCGTAGTATAAAAATAGAGTGACATATATCTTTTAAGTAAACCAAAACAACCTCCATACTTTCCTTTTTAAAACCAAATTAAGGCAATACCATGCCTTCTTTTTAGACCAAAACACTTCTCTTTTTAAAGTCAAGTTACCACATTAAAACCAATGATAAAACCTTCTCTTTTGTTTTCATAAAGTCGTTATAACCAACTTCCCATAAAGCTGTTATAATACTTTATGTTTTAAACCATTTTAAGACAACCCAATGCCTTTCTTTTCCCTAACGTTCCAGTTTGCCTAATTTCAATTACACAAGTCTCTTTTTAGAAAAGTTTCATAGTTCAATTGTCTTAATCTCTTTTAAAACAATTGAGTAACACATGCCATAGGCGAGTAGGTTATTCTTGTTCATAATCAATTTTATTAAGCAGCCATGATCTAGAAAATGTAATATCATTTTGTCTCATCTTAGCTTATGCGGATGGAGGTTTCTCTTGGTTTTAATAATACTTAATTATTCAATACATTTTCCTTTATTAACGCTGCAGTGGTTTGTCGATACACATTCTGATTTCCGAAATCAGTAAAACATTATTCCTTTCACAAACCAAGTACTCATTACTCACGAATGAGGCTTCACACAAAATTCATATTAATTCATTCAAGTCAAGTCTCTTATCTTTTAAGATCAATAAACCTATTCATTTTACCTTCCTTAAGACGTTATACCTAACTTCCCATAAAGCTAGTATAACTCTTATGTTTTCAAAACCAAGTATTACTCTTCTTTCAAAGCAGGTCTTTTGAAATACTTGAGTTCTTTATTATCACACATCAAGTCAGTTACCTTTTAAAACCACAAAGAATTTTCTTACATACATAAGGCTGTTATAACCAACTTCCCATAAAGCCGTTATAACACCTTATGTTTCAAACCAATCAAATACGATTAACACGTGTATGTCTGCGTACTACATAGTTATACACATATCATGCTAGAAACAGATAGGAAGAGGTTCACATACCTCGCGACGATTATCGACTAATAGCAAAAGCGCTCCAAGTACCTCAAATCGTCGGCTACTCCTTGCCAAGATCACGCCACACGTAGTACTTCAACCTATAGAGGCCACAAGGCGCCTATTAACATCAAGGTCTCCACGTAGAATATTCTACGAGAAAATTCGGCCCGCCTCCTCGCCAGCGTTAATCTCCTCTTTATCGGCGGCTACCAAGCCAACCGAGGGTTTGCGTCTAACCGGGCGTGTCTGATTCTACACACAACAATACTACACAAGTCTCATGTCTGATCTATATAATTCTGATTCGATTCTCTTATTTAACTTCGGGCTTAAGTCGCAAGACATTGCGTAAGTATTATTCGAGCTTAAGTCAAAAGACATTGCCGCACAACTATGTTCAATTCTATATATAGTATACTTCAACTATATATTCCTACAACATGTAATTTCCAATTACCATAGAAGGTCAAGAGTGTTTACCTCGATAAGCCCAAAATTATCCGAGTTATATGTCGATCTGAGCAAGGTTTAGCTCTACTCCGTGCGCTCCAACCCGCTCCAAACAAACCTTAGAAGTTCTAACCAACTTCTACTTATAACTTCAACTACGGTGAAGATTTACTTAGGGTTTCGTTTTTGTAGTGAGGAAGTATAATAGTATTTTTGGGCTTTTGTATAAGTGTAACCTTGGGAATACTACAAGGTATATGGGCGAGGTATTTGGGCATTATAACAATACTTGGAGTATTTCTATACCACAAAAGGGGGTATTATACGAGACAACTAGGCTAGGGGTACCCACGGCTAACCACAACAAAGGGGAGGAAGCTCTCGGCCAAAGGGGGTGTGGTGGGCGAAACTCAAGAGGAGGGAGTAGTTTGAGACTTAGATAGATTGCTCAAGTTTAGGATGAAGAATGTCTTCAAGTAGAGGGGTATTTATAGGTCAAGTGAAGGCCAACCAATGGCCAAGATGAAGACAAGTGCATAGCAAGTGTAAGGCCAAGATTTAGCCATGTGATACCTTATCCATTCCACAAAAATATCCTACCTAACCCTTGACCAAGGAAAGGCACAAAACGTGCAAGCCATCCCACTTTGCCGTCAACCTCTTCCAATGTGAGGTGACACTTGTCACCCTCCGTTGATCCAAAATGTTACGTCTCTCGGAAAAATCCGCCAAAAATTATTATTGACATAGCGGAATTTTCCCTACGAAAGTCGTGGAAACGTTTCGTCGAAAAACGACTCCTTTCGGCACTTGTGTACAATTTTCGAAACTAGCCAACTTTAAGGCTTAAATTACAATACGTACGCGCTCACGTACATACTCTGGAAATACGGGGTATAACAATTATGATTTCATTTACAGTATTTTTCAGTTTCACATACTTGGTACCTGTTGTACTGACCTCCTTCGGGGGGATGCGTTCATGTCGCCGGTTGAGGTACATAGATTGCTGATCCGCACTCTTAGGATCGCTGTTCGGTTCTCGGAAAGCTCCATATCTCCGGAAGCTTGTCACGTGATGCGGTTCCACGAAGTAGTAGACTTTTGTATATTCGGGGGCATGGCGGGGCTACCGTCATTATGGTTTCAAAATTCTTAGAAGTGCATGCTTTTTGTTGTGGCGAGTTTGTAAGGAATGCTGTTCAAGTTTTCATTTATGTACAAAAAGGTAACCGTTTGGGTTGCTTTGTGTTCTTACTTCATCGTTTTCTTTCATGAGTTTTTATTTATTGGTTTTCTCTGATGTTGTATCACTAGGGTGCCCGGGGTAAGGCACCAGTCACGGGCCCGGGATCGGGTCGTGACCAAAGTGGTATCAGAGCAGTTAATCCTCGGAAAGTGTCTATAGACCGTATCTAGTAGAGTCTTGATTTTCGGTGTGTTGTACACCACATCTATAATCAGGAGGCTATAGGATATTTAGGATTGGTTTCCATTCTTCTCACTCTGAGATCGTGCCTTAGAGGCGTGTTATAAGTTGGACTCCTCGACGTATTCTTTGTATACGGTGATGCCTCGCGCAAGGCGAGCCCGAAGGGCAAAGCGGCGAGGAGGCTGCGAGTAAAGCGGCAGCGGTCTCAGCGAGACCACGGCTTTGAGCCTCGATTCCACACTGGAAGCGAGAGGAGATGGGTTACAAGGAGATGGCCTAGTTATTGGCCAGGATCGTGGCGAGCACGAGGATAGGCGGATCTGGCGATTCGTGCAGTAGCACCCATGGATTCACGAGTCGAGATAGTTTGAGACTACGGGATTTTACGAGTTGCGGCCCACTTTGAGTTACTGGTCGAGGCACGAGTATGATCGCGAGGAGTTCATCAAGCGATTCTGACGGATCGTGAGTGATCAAGCTTGGAGACCGAGTCGGTGATCTTAGGTTCAAATCGGCTGCGTGATCTGCGATCGGTTTGATTCGTGGGAGCTGTCCACGGGGAGCATGCACCTCCGGTGGTTGGGCGAGTTCTCGAGGCTTTCCTTGGCCATTTCTTGCCTCACAGGATGAGGAGGCACGGGCGACATATTTTTATCTTTGAGACAAAGAGGCGCCTGATTCGGGAGTACAATGTAGTTTGACTCATTGGCTCGGTATGTCCCGCTCGTGGCGATATGGAGGATAGAGTGCACCGTTATGTCACGAGGACTCGATGACTACTTAGCGAGAGAGTTTCACGGAGTAGCACTTGTAGGGCATGGATATTGCCGCGTGCGAGCTTATGCACTTGGGTGTGAGGCGTGAGGTCGGCGGATTAACCAAGATCAGCGAGAAGAGGCGGGGCGAGGTCCTCTGGTGACCTTGAGGCGGCGGCCTCGGCCGAGAATAGTTATGCGCCTCCGCCCGATGCAGTGCTCCGCCACGATCTTGGGGCGTTCGGGAGATTCTGCAGGCGGTCGAGCTCGAGTTTCGGTTTTTGAGGAAGCGAGGGCGTTAGTCGGATGGGACCACCCTACCTCATTGTGGCGTTGTGGTAGGCTCCATGATGGGAGTGTCGTCTTTGGAATGGGAGTTTGTTTTGCATGCGGCCCAGGGGCCATTTTGCGAAATTGTCCAACAGTGGCGTGGATGTAGAGACTCGACCCGGGATCGATGGTGATTCATCTCCTCCTTTGTGCGCCGTGCGGGAAGGAACATGAGTAGAACGACAAAAAGGGAAGTGAAGTAATAGTTCTGGTATATTCTTAACCTCTAGAGACTAGTATGCATTGATGTTATGGTGATGTGTTAAGTGTTATGTTAGGATAACTTTGTGTTAAAAATGTCATTTAGAAGCTGATTAGTGAAAAGGGTAAGTCAGGGATGAGAAAATTTTGAACCTTAAAATTTATAACAATCGAGACCTTAGAGGTAAGTAGGCTAGAGTAAAAGATTTTCTGATGATCCTTGTCGGAGTACATAGTATGCGGGAGTATTTTTGGGTGATAAGTCCATGAGTGGCATAAGCGATTCTTTTGTTAGTGCGATGGTGAAAACTATCTGGCGTCTGCGTTTTGGAGACTTAGAAGGAACATTCGGGACGAATGTTTCTAAGAGGAAGAATGTTACACCAGTAAATTCAAGAAGATAAGATAAGAACATACCAAGAAATATAAGATTTGAAAGTTGAAAGATAAGTTGACAAACATGTGTTGGGCGGATTTTGAGTCTACCTTGGAGTGTTGTACCAGTTGTTAAGAATTTCGAGGTGTTTTAAAAGCCTAGTGTGTAGTCGGTTAAATCTAGTTCCCAACGCAACAAACCACTCTTCGAGAGGACACCGGGGTCTAAAGGTATGGAAGTTACAAGTGAGGTGCGCGATCGAGCAAAGCGGCGATTTCGGTTGAAGTGCAGCGCGCGGCTGAATCTGAGGGCAGCGGCGCGGTTGTCTTAAGTCGCGGGGTTGCAGCGCCGCGAATCTGCGCGGCAGCGGAATGCGAGAACTTTCCGGAGTAGAAGCGCGCCTGGCGAGTTTTTTACGTGGTAAGGCGAAAATCAGGGGATATTTTGTTAAAAGCCTATGGGAGGGTGACAAGTGTCCCTCCCATCCTTTTGACCAGGAAAGGGGCCTATTTTAGGGCCAAGTCTTGGAAGACTTGGCCATTTCATCTCAAAACCCTCCCAAGGAAAATCCTCTCCCTTTCTCTATACTTTTTCTTGAAGAAACCTTGCCTTAGGTGAAATTGTTGGAGCGGCGGCAAGAAGGAAAAGTGTGGGTAAACTTGTGGGAAGCGCTGGTGGACGAGTTTGACGGAAAAGAAGTGGAAGAAAGGGGCTTTTGTGGGCTTCTCCAAAGGTAAAAGTTTCCCCTTCTCTTGGATATGAGTTAATACTTGTTATAGTAGTTTAGAAATGAGCCTGAGGCTGTTATATTTAAGTTGTATAGATTTGGATCTTGTTGTCTTGTTGAAAACTGAAATGGGCATGTTAACCTTAAGATGATAACTTCAATTTGGTTACTAATTTGGTCGTCACAAGTTGTAAAGGGGGATTGTAGTTGTTGAAGATGTCTAGGGCTAGATATCATGTTAGACCTAAGAACTTGGATTGGAAAAGAGTTAAAAGGGGTTAGTATTGGTTATATTGTTGGCCAAGAATGGCATGGAAACTATTGGTTTATTTTTTGTTGTTGTGGGCGGAATTTTACACGTATTGTTAAGCGTGTAATCCCCTTGTATTTTGCTGGATCAATTGAGCCTTAAATGCGGCGTTTGGTTATTGAATACGACCTTGAAAAAGGTGGCATAGAAGTAGAAACAAAGGAAGTGCTGTCCAAATTTCCGTAGAATGTAGGGACCTTGCACTTAGTTTATTCTACGTTCGAAGCTAGAGATTGATAGACGTTTTATGACCCTTATAGGATTGAAGTACTACGAGTAGAATATTCTACTTAAGGAGGATAGTACTGTGGAGCATTTTTCTAACCGTCGATAATCATCGCGAGGTATGTGATTCTTCCTATCCTCTTCAGCATGATTATTTGTGAAATATATAGTCGATGAATGCCGTGTGTTAAAGGAATTTGATTTCCCTTGTTGTGCCTTGACTTGATATGAAGTGTAAAGGTCTTGATTGTTTGAAAGGTAGGAAAATCCTATTCGTTAGTAATGGGTACTCGGTGGTTAAAGAATGAGCCCTCTTGGTCTCATAAGGGCTTGTAGTTGTAATTGGTTGGTTTAAAACATAAAGTGTTATAACGGCTTTATGGGAAGTTGGTTATAACCACTTTATGTGGGTAAAAGAATGGTTTGTTGATTTCAAGAGATAAGAGACTTGGTTTTAAAAGAATAATGTTACATGAATTTCGGAAATGGGAATAAGAATCGAACAAGCCAATGCAGCGTTAATAAAGGAAAGAAGTAATGACAATTAATCATATTAAAACCAGTAGAAACCTCCATCTGCATAGAAGATAAGATAAGACAAAATTGTATTACATTTCCTACATCATGGCTGCTCTAATAAGAATTATTGTAATCAAGTTTTGATCTTCTTAAAAATTCCAAAGTAAGGAACTCGATTTCTAAAAGAAAAGAGACTTAAGAATTTGAAGTGTTTTGTTTTAAAAGAAAGGCATGGTTTTGTCTTGTATTGTTTTAAAACATAAAGTGTTATAATAGCTTTATGGGAAGTTATTTATAACGACTTTATGGAAAATAAAGAAATGGATTCATTATTGGATTTAGAATGATAACTTGATTTTTGGAAAAAGAGAAGTAACTTGTTTTCAAATATTGAACTCTTTGTGATGGAAAGACATAAGTGGCTTGGTTATAAAAGGTAGGAGTACCTTGTTCCTAAAGGGGTTAGATACTTGGGTTTTAAATGGTATACTTGACGTTGTGTTAAGGAGTGTTTAAAGTACCTTGAGTTGTGTGTAACTTGCCTATGCTTGGTTGAGATAGCCTTGTTGTACAAGGGTTTGATTCTATCGAGTCTCTCGATGGAGGCGGTTATTGGTTATTTGTTTGGACATCTTGACACGTTGGGTAGCCAGCGGGTATGCTTCCACAGATGAGTATTCTCTTGTTATTTGTTTGGACATCTTGACACGTTGGGTAGCCGGGTATGCTTCCAGTGAGTATTCTCTTGTTATTTGTTTGGACATCTTGACACGTTGGGTAGCCGGGTATGCTTCCTGATGAGTATTATCTTGTTAGTTGTTTGGACATACCGACACGTTGGGTGGCCGGGTATCTTCCACGAGGATTGTTATCTTGTTATCTCCTTTGGGCATACCGACACGTTGGATGGTCCACGGGTATGGGCCCACTAGGACGGTTCCAGGGCCATGCTTATACCGAGGTGAGATGCTGGGGCATGCGGCCATTGTGTGGGTTAAATACCCGCGTTGTATTTGAGTGATGATTTCACGGGCATGAGTCCCTAACTTGACATGACTGCGTATATGTTGTGTACTGTAGTTTGGTTATCATACATGTCTCCTACTTTATATAGACTATTATGATTTCATTTACAATATTTTTCAGTTTCACATACTTGGTACTGTTATGCGACCTCGCCCGGGGCTGCGTTCATGTCGCGAGTTGAGGTACATAGATTGGCGATCCGCTCTTAGGATCGTTGTTCGGTTCTCGGAAGCTCCATATCTCGGAAGCTTGTCACGTGATGCGGTTCCTGAAGTAGTAGACTTTTGTATATTCGGGGCATGGCGGGGCCCTGTCCGTCATTATGGTTTCAAAATTCATAAGTGCATGCTTTGTTGTGGCGAGTTTGTAAGGGATGTAGCTGTTCAAGTTTTCATTTATGTACAATAAGGTAACCGTTTGGGTTAGCTTTGTGTTCTTACTTATTTTTTCTTTCATGAGTTTTTATTTATTGGTTTTCTCTGATGTTGTATCACTAGGGTGCCCGGGGTAAGACACCAGTCACGAGCCCGGGATCGGGTCGTGACCAAAGTGGTATCAGAGCAGTTAATCCTCGGAAAGTGTCTATAGACCGTATCTATAGAGTCTTGATTATCGGTGTGTTGTGCACCACATCTATGTCGAGGCTATAGGATATTTAGGATTGGTTTCCATTCTTCTCACTCACGAGATCGTGCCTTAGAGTTGTGTTATAAGTTGGACTCCTCCGGCGTATTCTTTGTATACGGTGATGCCTCGCGCAAAGCAACGAGCCGAAGGGCAAAGCGGCGAGAGGAGGCTGCGAGTAAACGGCGGTCTCTGAGACCACGACACACGAGCCTCGGTTCACGGCTGGAGCGGAGGAGATGGGTTACAAGGAGATGGCCTGGTTATTGGCGAGATCGTGGCGAGCACGAGGATAGGCGGATCACGGCGATTCGTGCGGTAGCACCATAGTTCACCGAGTCGAGATAGTTTGAGACTACGAGATTTTACGAGCGACCACACGAGTTCTACGGTCGAGGCACAGTATGATCCGCGGGAGTTCATCAAGCGATTCTGACGGATCATGAGTGATCAGCTTGGAGACCGAGTCACGGTCTTAGGTTCGCATCGGCTGCGTGATCTGCGATCGGTGGTTTGATTCGTGGAGCTGTCACGGGGAGCATGCACCTCCAGTGGTTAGGCGAGTTCTCGAGGCTTTCCTTGGCCATTTCTTGCCTCGCGGATGAGGCACGGGCCGACATATTTTTATCTTTGAGACAAAGAGGCGCCTGATTCGGAGTACAATGTAGAGTTTGACTCATTGGCTCGGTATGTCCCGCTCGGTGGCGAATATGGAGGATAGAGTGCAGTTATGTCACGGACTCGATGACTACTTAGCGAGAGTTTCACGGAGTAGCACTTCAGGGCATGGATATTGCCCGCGTGCGAGCTTATGCGCAGGTGTGAGGCGTAGAGGTCGGCGGATTAACCAAGATCGAAAGAGGTCAAGAGCAGGTCCTCTGGTGACCTTCGAGCGGCGGCCTGGCCAGACTAGTTATGCGCCTCGCCCGATGCAGTGCTCCGCCATCTTGGGGCGTTCGGGAGATTCCGGGCGGTCGAGCTCGAGTTTCGAGTTTTGAGGGAGCGGGGCGTTAGTCGGATGTGACCACCCCTACCTTGTGGCGTTGTGGTAGGCTCCGTGATGAAGTGTCGTCTTTGGAATGGGAGTTTGTTTTGCATGGCCAGCCGGGCCATTTTGCGAAATTGTCCAACGAGGTAGCGTGGATGTAGAGACTTCGGGATCGATGGTTGATTCATCTCCTCCTTTTGTGCGGCCGTGCGGGGAAAGGAACATGAGTAGAACGACAAAAAGGGGAAGTGAAGTAATAGTTACAGGTATATTCTTAACCCTCTAGATACTCGTATGCATTGATGTTATGGTGATGTGTTAAGTGTTATGTTCGGATAACTTTGTGTTAAAAATGTCATTTAGAAGCTTTGATTAGTGAAAAGGGTAAGTCTAGGGATGAAAATTTTGAACCTTAAAATTTATAACAATCGAGACCTTAGAGTAAAAGATTTTACAGTGATCCTTGTCGGAGTACATAGTATGCGGGGAGTATTTTCGGGTGATAAGTCCATGAGTGGCATAACTGATTCTTTTGTTAGTGCAGTGGTGAAAACTATACCGGCGTCTGCGTTTTGGAGACGTAGAAGGAACATTCGGGACGAATGTTTCTAAGGGGGGGAGAATGTTACACCCCGTAAATTCAAGAAGATAAGATAAGAACATACCAAGAAATATAAGATTTGAAAGTTGAAAGATAAGTTGACAAACATGTGTTGGACGGATTTTGAGTCTACCTTGGAGTGTTGTACCCCAGTTGTTAAGAATTTCGAGGTGTTTAAAAAGCCTAGTGTGTAGTCCGTTAAATCTAGTTCCCAACGCAACAAACCACTCGTCGATAGGACACCGGGGTCGAAAGTTATGGAAGTTACAAGTTAGGTGCGTGATCGAGCAAAGCGGCGATTTTGGTTCGAAGTGCAGTGCGCGGCCGGAATCTGAACGCGGCGCCGGTTATCTTGAGTCCGCGGGGTTGCAGCGCGCGGCACCGGAATGCGAGGCAGGCGCGGAATGCGAGGCGCGGCCGGAATCTTGGAACTTGTCGGAAGTAGAAGCGCCGCGGCGCCGAGGCGGGATTTTTCTGCGGTAAAGGGAGAAAATCAGGGGATATTTTGTTAAAAGCCTATGGGAGGGTGAGAAGTGTCCCTCCCATCCTTTTGACCAGGAAAGGGGCCTATTTTAGGGCCAAGTCTTGGAAGACTTGGCCATTTCATCTCAAAACCCTCCCAAGGAAAATCCTCTCCCTTTCTCTCTAGTTTTTCTTGAAGAAACCTTGTGTTATACCCCGTATTTCCAGAGTATGTACGTGAGGGCGTACGTATACAATTTGAGCCTTAAAGTAGGCATAGGTTCGAATTTGTGCATAACTACCAAAAGGAGTCGTTTTTAAATGAAGCGTTTCCACGACTTACGTGGGAAAATTCGGCTATGTCATTAATAATTTTTGCGGATTTTTCCGAGAGACGAAACATTTTGGACCAACGGGAGGGGGACAAGTGTCACCCTCCCATTGGAAGCAAGTGGACGGCAAAGCTAGCCTTTTTGCACGTTTTTGGTGTTGAAATTTTGGTCAAGGGTTAGGTAGGATATTTTGTGTAGATGGATAAGGTAGCACATAGCTAAATCCTGGCTTTACACTTGCTATGCACTTGTCTTCATCTTGGCCATTGGTTGGCCTTCACTTGACCTATAAATACCCCTCTAAGTTGAAGACTTTCTTCATCCAAAACTTGAGCAATCTATCTAAGTCTCAAAATACTCTCTCCCTCTTGTTCTCTCGTCCACCACACTCCTCCCCTGAGGCCCTTTGGCCGAGAGCTTCCTCCCCTTTGTAGTGGTTAGTGGGGTACCCCTAGCCTAGTTGTTGTCGTATAATACTCCTTGTGGTGGTAGATAAATACTCTCCTAGTATTGTTGTAATGTCCAAATACCTTGGCCCAAATACCTTGTAGTTTTCCCGAGTTACACATACAAAAGCCAGAAAATACTATTATACTTCCTTTAGCCACTAAACGAAACCCTAAGGAAATCTTCATTGATAGTTGAAGTATTTGAGTAGAAGTTGGTTAGAACTTCTAAGGGTTGTTTGGAGCGGAGTTGGAGCGCACGAGTAGGAGCTAAACCTTGCTCAGGATCGACATATAAACTCGGATAATTTTGGGCTTATCGAGGTAAACACTCTTGACCTTCTATTGTAATTGGAAATTACATATTGTAGGAATATATAGTTGAAGTATACTATATATAAAACTGAACATTATAATTGTGCGCAATGTCTTTTGACTTAAGCTTTGAATAATACTTACGGCAATGTCTTGCGACTTAAGCCTGAATTTAAAGAAGAGAACTGAACTGTAATTACATAGGACTGTATTACAGTAGACTTGTGTAGCATTGCTGTGAGTAGAATTGTACACGTCCGGATAGACGTGCAAACCCCCCCTGGTTGGCTTGGTGGCCGGCCTCGATAGAGGAGGAGATTTACGCTGTTGCGGGGGGGGGAGGTGCTGCCGAATTTTCTGTAGAATATTCTACATTGAGATCTAAAGATTTTAATAGGCGCTTTGTGGCCTCTATAGGTTGTAGTACTACGTGTGGAGTGATCTGCTTGACTGAGAGTGTAGCGGACGGTTTGAGGTACTTGGAGCGTTTTGCTATTAGTCGATAATCGTCGCGAGGTATGTGAACCTCTTCCTATCTGTTCTAGCATGATATGTGTATAACTATGTAATGCAGTGAAGCGTACATGTGTTAAATGTATTTGATTGTCTTTAAACATAAAGTGTTATAACGATTTATGGGAAGTTGGTTATAACAACTCTATGTAAATGAGAAATGCTTTGTGGTTTTTAAAAGATAACTGATTTGACTTATAACCGACTTGATGCAAAGAACCTTGAAGTATTCTAAAAGATTAAGAAACCTTTTTGAAAGAAGTGTATACTTGGTTTGAAAACATAAAAGTTATACCGATTTTATGAGAAGTTAGGTGTAACGCCAAGAGAGATAAAAGAATGGTTTAATGGTTTAGAAGTTAAGAGACTTATTCTTAAAAGATAAGAAACTTGACTTAATATGAATGTTTGTGTGAAACCTCATTCGTGAGTAATGAGTACTTGGTTTTGGGAAGGAATAATGTTTTACTGATTTCGGAAATCAGAATGTGTATCGACAAGCCACTGCAGCGTTAATAAAGGGAAATGTATTGAATAATTAAGTATTATTAAAACCAGTAGAAACCTCCATCTGCATAGAAGCTAAGATGAGACAAAATGATATTACATTTCTAGATCATGGCTGCTAATAAGATTGATTATGAACAAGAATAACCTACTCGCCTAAGGCATATGTTACTCAATTGTTTTAAAAGAGATTAAGACATTGAACTATGAACTTTTCAAAAAAGAGACTGGTGTATTTGAAATTAGGCAAACTGGAACTTTAGGAAAAAGAAAGGCATTGTGTTGTCTTAAAATGATTTAAAACATAAGGTGTATAACAACTTTATGGGAAGTGGGTTATAACGACCTTATGAAAACAAAAGAAAGGTTTTATCATTGGTTTTAATGTGGTAACTTGACTTTAAAAAGAAAAGAGTTTTGGTCAAAAAAAAAAGAAGGCATGGTGTTGCCTTAATTTGGTTTTAAAAAGGGAAAGTATGGAAGTTGTTTTGGTTTACTTAAAAGATATAAGTCACTCTATTTTTATACTACGGGTATCGGGTGACTTTTATAAAAGGATTAGATCTCTTTAAAAGGAATTTAACGTACGTAGTACTTTAGGGTTAAAACCCGGACTTTGGCATAAAATGAAAGTACTTTGAGTTGTGTAAACTTGCCTATGCTTGTTGTTGTGAAACTTGCCTATGCTTGTTGTGATAGCCTTTGTTGTGCAAAGATTGTGTTTCTATACTACCGTGTCTCTCGATGGAGGGTCGGTTGACTTGTTGAGAACTTACTTGGGCGTCTTGCGGTGGCGGAGAAATTCCACGCATGCGTTCGCGGTGATAGTGTTACTTTTGTTAATCACTTTGGACATCCGACACGATCGTAGCGCGGGTATGCTTTCACTTTGATTACCGCCTTGTTGTCTTATTGTTTCCCTTTGGACATCTTGACACGATGCGTGGCGCGGGTATGCTTCCATTTGGAATCTTTGTCTTATTGTTTCCTTTGGACCTAATGACACGATCGTAGCGCACGGGTATGCTTCCATTTGGAATGTTCTCTTATTTGTTCCTTTGGACATCTTGACACGATCGTAGCGCACGGGTATGCTCCCATTTGGATTTCTATCTTGTTGTTATCATATCATGATCGCCGGTGAGGAAGGTACTCGCATGGCGGGATTGATGTTGTGGCGTGAGACCACGAATTGATATAAGCATTATGTGTATGCATTGTAGTTTGGTTATCATACTGTCTCCTGCTTTTATAGACTATTATGATTTGATTCTGATTTTCTGATTTCACATACTTAGTACTGTTATCTTGACCTCCTTCGGAAGCTGCGTCATCTGCAGGTAGGTACATCGGTGTCGATCCACTTTTAGGATCACCTTCGTGTTGGGAAGTTCCGCCTTCGGAGGCTTATCTTTGGTATGTTACCACGAGTGCAGAGGTCGTGTACATTCGGGGTATGGCGGCCCTGTCCGTCATAGTTGTTGTGTAAATCTTAAGTGCATGAACACTGTTGTGTGTGGGGGGTTTGTAAAGGATAACTGTCGTATTTATGTATATATGATGAAGGCAATTTTTGTTGCTTTGTTTATTTATTTTGTCTCTTAATTCATGTTCATGTTTTTATTTCCGCTGATTTTCTCGATGTTGTATCACTAGGGTGCGGGGTAAGGCACGATCCACGGCCGAGTTGGTCGTGACAAAAGTGGTATCGAAGCGATTAGTCCTCGAAAAGTGTTCTGACCGTGTCTAGTAGAGTCTTGATTATCGGTGTGTTGTGCACCACATCTATAATCGAGGCTATAGGACATTTAGGATTGGTTTCCATTCTTCTCATTACGAGATCGTGCCTTAGAGGCGTGTAATAAGATTGGACCCTCCAGCATACCGTTTTACGATTATGCCTCTGCGTAAGGCAACCGGGCCCGAAGGGCAAAGCGGCGAGGAGGCTGCGAGTAAACGTGGCGAAGACCACGATACTGAGCCTCGATCCTACAGTGGCGGAGGAGATGGGTTACAAGAGATGGCGATTAATGGCGAGTGGTAGCCATACTTGAGGATAAATTTGGATGCGATTCGATAGCACCGTAGTTCACCCCGGCGAGCGATTTGAGACTACGGGATTTTTCGAGTGTAACCCGCGATTTTATGGATCGAGACACGAGGATGATCCGCGGAGTTCATCCGGCGATTCTGACGGATCGTGAGTGATCAAGGCATCGGAGACCGAGTCGGTGGTCCTAGGTTCGCATCGTGCGTGATACCGCGATCGATTGGTTTGATTCGTGAGCTGTCGGGAGAGAATGCACTTCGTTCGGGACGAGTTCTCAAAGGCATTTCTTGCACACTTCTTGCCGCCACGGATGAGAGGGCTGGGCGTGATTTTTGGTATTCTGGCGAGCAGGCGTCTGATGCGGGGAGTACAATGTGAGTTCGACTCATTGGCGATGCGTCCCGCATTAGTAGCTAGTATGGAGGATCTAGTCGCGATATATTCTGAGGCTCGATGATTACCTAGCGAGAGTTGTTGGTGTAGCTCTTGGTAGGGCATGGACATTGCTCGCATGCGAGCTTATGCACTTGGAGGTGAGGCGGAGAAATCGCGGAATGACCAAAGTCGGCGAAGAGGCGAGCTGCGAGGTCGCTTTGGTGATTTTCGAGCGACCGCCTCAGGCGTGAACTAGTTATGTGCCTCGCCCGATCTGAGTGGTCCTCTACAATCTTGAGCGTCGAGTTTTCGAGGCGGTCGGGCTCGAGTTGATTTTCGGGAGAGCGGTGTTAACGGTGAAGCCACCCTACCTCGTTGTGGCCGTGGTAGACTCCACGGGGAGTGTCGTGCTAGTCCGGGAGTTTGTTTTACACGGCGGCGGGCCATTTGGGAGAAATTGTCCGACCGTGTGGTAGTAGGATAGCCTGACTACGGGATCGATTCGGGTTCTTCACCTTCCATAGTCGAGCGGGATGTTCATACACCGGCGGGCCACGGTAAGTCGCGGTGGAAGTTCCCGATTTTAGCGGTCCTGCAGATCGCCTATTTTGGTATATCCTTAACCTACAGAGTTTTGTATGTATTGATGTTGTGATGATGTGATTTAGAAACACAGTTAGTGAAAAAGGGTAAGCACAGGGTGAGAAATGATGAACCTTAAGATATTACAGTTGAGACCTTAGATGTAAGGCCGTCTTGAGCACAAGATCTTGCGGGTGATCTTTGTCAGAATGTATAATAATACGTAGATTAATTGTGGGGAAATTTCCTTGGGTAGTGTAAAAATGGAAGTGGTAGCTTTCATGACCTGTAGAGGTAAGATTGTTCCGGATCGGGGAACAAGAGCGTGATGCGTAAGTGGGTCGGGTTGGGGCCATGTTGAGGGCCAACCCGCGGCCGGTTTCAAAGTGGGGTCAACTCTGGGTGGTCCCGCCAGGTGGTAGGGTCACGAGGGCGCTAGGCCCATGATTAGATAACCATCGTAAGAGTTCGTGGATATGTTCGACCAGAAGCGGATCGTGAAGGCCGGGAATGGCCTTAAGGGAGATTGAAGCTAGTAAGATGACCAAGTTTGGAGGTGGTGACTCCAAAGTTTTGGGAAAGCGATGACTGAAGTGTGGTACGTATACTAGAGGAGTTCAAGTGTCCGAGAAGGGCACGACGAGTAAGGAAGGAAGAGAACGTGTGATATTTCGTGGCCAGGTGTAGCGTTGGCAACTTGTTAGAAGAACTTCTTCGTTATCCGTCTTGAGAAGGAACATTCGGGACGAATGTTTCTAAGGAGGGGAGAATGTTATACCCCGTATTTCCAGAGTATGTACGTGAGGGCGTACGTATACAATTTGAGCCTTAAAGTAGGCATAGGTTCGAATTTGTGCATAACTACCAAAAGGAGTCGTTTTTCGACGAAACGTTTCCACAGCTTACGTAGGGAAAATTCCGGCTATGTCATTAATAATTTTTGCGGATTTTTCCGAGAGACGAAACATTTTGGACCAACGGGAGGGGGACAAGTGTCACCCTCCCATTGGAAGCAAGTGGACGGCAAAGCTAGCCCTTTTGCACGTTTTGGTGTTGAAATTTTGGTCAAGGGTTAGGTAGGATATTTTGTGTAGATGGATAAGGTAGCACATGGCTAAATCTTGGCCTTACACTTGCTATGCACTTGTCTTCATCTTGGCCATTGGTTGGCCTTCACTTGACCTATAAATACCCCTCTAAGTTGAAGACTTTCTTCATCCAAAACTTGAGCAATCTATCTAAGTCTCAAAATACTCCCTCCCTCTTGTTCTCTCGTCCACCACACTCCCTCCTTTGAGGCCACTTTGGCCGAGAGCTTCCTCCCACTTTGTAGTGGTTAGTGGGTACCCACTGCCTAGTTGTTTTCGTATAATACCCCTTGTTGTGGTATAGAAATACTCTCCTAGTATTGTTGTAATGTCCAAATACCTTGGCCCAAATACCTTGTAGTTTTCCCAAGGTTACACTTATACAAAAGCCCAGAAAATACTATTATACTTCCTTTAGCCACTAAACGAAACCCTAAGGACATCTTCATTGATAGTTGAAGTATTTGAGTAGAAGTTGGTTAGAACTTCTAAGGGTTGTTTGGAGCGGGTTGGAGCGCACGGAGTAGGAGCTAAACCTTGCTCAGGATCGACATATAACTTGGATAATTTTGGGCTTATCGAGGTAAACACTCTTGACCTTCTATTGTAATTGGAAATTACATATTGTAGGAATATATAGTTGAAGTATACTATATATAGAACTGAACATTATAATTGTGCGGCAATGTCTTTTGACTTAAGCATGAATAATACTTACGGCAATGTCTTGCGACTTAAGCCTGAATTTAAAGAATAGAACTGAACTGTAATTACATAGGGCGTATTCTGATGAGACTTGTGTAGCATTCTTTGTGACTAGAATTGTACACGTCCGGATAGGCGTGCAAACCCCCTGGTTGGCTTGGTAGCGGCCTCGATAGAGAGAAGATTTACGTTGTTGCGGGGAAAGTCTTTGCGAATTTTCTTAGAATATTCTACATTGAGATCTAAAGATATTAATAGGCGCTTTGTGGCCTCTATAGGTTGTAGTACTACGTGTGGAGTGATCGCTTGGCAGAGAGTGTAGCGGACGGTTTGAGTACTTGGGCGTTTTGCTATTAGTCGATAATCGTCGCGAGGTATGTGAACCTCTTCCTATCTGTTCTAGCATGATATGTGCATAACTATGTAGTGCGGTAGACGTACGTGTGTTAAATGTATTTGATTGTCTTTAAACATAAAGTGTTATAACGGCTTTATGGGAAGTTGGTTATAACGACTCTATGTAAATGAGAAATGCTTTGTGGTTTTTAAAAGATAAGCGATTTGACTTATAACAGACTTGATGCAAGAACAGAAGTATTCTAAAAGATTAAGAAACCTTTTTGAAAGAAGTGTATACTTGGTTTGAAAACATAAAAGTTATACCAGTTTTATGAGAAGTTAGGTGTAACGCCTTAAGAGAGATAAAAAGAATGGTTTAATGGTTTGAAAGTTAAGAGACTTATTCTTAAAAGATAAGAAACTTGACTTAATATGAATGTTTGTGTGAAACCTCATTCGTGAGTAATGAGTACTTGGTTTTTGGAAGGAATAATGTTTTACTGATTTCGGAAATCAGAATGTGTATCGACAAGCCACTGCAGCGTTAATAAAGGGAAATGTATTGAATAATTAAGTATTATTAAAACCAGTAGAAACCTCCATCTGCATAGAAGCTAAGATGAGACAAAATGATATTACATTTCTAGATCATGGCTGCTAATAAGATTGATTATGAACAAGAATAACCTACTCGTCTAAGGCATATGTTACTCAATCGTTTTAAAAGAGATTAAGATATTGAACTATGAACTTTTCAAAAAAGAGACTGGTGTATTTGAAATTAGGCAAACTGGAACTTTAGGAAAAAGAAAGGCATTGTGTTGTCTTAAAATGATTTAAAACATAAGGTGTATAACAACTTTATGGGAAGTGGGTTATAACGACCTTATGAAAACAAAAGAAAGGTTTTATCATTGGTTTTAATGTGGTAACTTGACTTTAAAAGTTTTGGTCAAAAAGAGTTTGGTCAAAAAAGGTTGCCTTAATTTGGTTTTAAAAAGGAAAGTATGGAAGTTGTTTTGGTTTACTTAAAAGATATAAGTCACTCTATTTTTATACTACGGGTATCGGGTGACTTTTATAAAAGGATTAGATCTCTTTAAAAGGAATTTAACGTACGTAGTACTTTAGGGTTAAAACCCGGACTTTGGCATAAAATGAAAGTACTTTGAGTTGTGTAAACTTGCCTATGCTTGTTGTTGTGAAACTTGCCTATGCTTGTTGTGATAGCCTTTGTTGTGCAAAGATTGTGTTTCTATACTACCGCGTCTCTCGATGGAGTCGGTTTACTTGTTGAGAACTTACTTGGGCGTGCGCGGTGGCGGAGAAATTCCGCAGTGCGTTCGCTGATAGTGTTACTTTTGTTAATCACTTTGGACATCGACCACGATCGTGCGCGCGGGTATGCTTCCACTTTGATTACTGCCTTGTTGTCTTATTGTTTCCCTTTGGACATCGACACGATCGTAGCGCGCGGGTATCTTCCATTTGGAATCTTTGTCTTATTGTTTCCTTTGGACTCTTGACACGATCGTGGCGCGCGGGTATGCTTCCATTTGGAATGTTCTCTTATTTGTTCCCTTTGGACATCTTGACACGATCGTAGCGCAGGGTATGCTCCCATTTGGATTTCTATCTTGTTGTTATCATATCATAGGCTGGCGGTGAGAAGGTACTCATGGGCGGGATTGATGTTGTGGCGTGAGACCACGAATTGATATAAGCATTATGTGTATGTCTTGTAGTTTGGTTATCATACATCTCGCTTTTATAGACTATTATGATTTGATTCTGATATTTCTGATTTCACATACAGTACTGTTATCGACCTCGCTTGAGGCTGCGTTCATGCCGCGGTAAGTACATCGGTTGTCGATCCGCTTTTAGGATCACCTTTCAGCGTGTTGGGAAGTTCCGTCCGCCGGAGGCTTATCTTTGGTATGTTACCACAGTGCAGCAGGTCAGTGTACATTCGGGGTATGGCGGGGCCTGTCGTCATAGTTGTTGTGTAAATCTTAGTGAGTACATGTAACCTTTGTTGTGGCGGGGTTTGTAAAAGGATAATTGTTCGGGTATTTATGTATATATGATGAAAGGCATTGTTTTGGTTGGCTGTTTATTTATTTTGTCTCTTAATTCATGTTCATGTTTTTATTTCCGCTGATTTTCTCTGATGTTGTATCACTAGGGTGCCCGGGGTAAGGCACCAGTCACGGGCCCGGGTTCGGGTCGTGACACCTTGCCTTAGGGGAAATTGTTGGAGTGGTGGCAAGAAGGAAAAGTGTGGGTAAACTTGTAGAGCCCGGTGGGCGAGTTTGTGGAAAAGAAGTGGAAGAAAGGGGCTTTTGTGGGCTTCTCCAAAGGTAAAAGTTTCCCCTTCTCTTGGATATGAGTTAATACTTGTTATAGTAGTTTAGAAATGAGCCTGAGGCTGTTATATTTAAGTTGTATAGATTTGGATCTTGTTGTCTTGTTGAAAACTGAAATGGGCATGTTAACCTTAAGATGATAACTTGATTTGGTTACTAATTTGGTCGTCACATGTTGTAAAGGGGGATTGTAGTTGTTGAAGATGTCTAGGGCTAGATATCATGTTAGACCTAAGAACTTGGATTGGAAAAGAGTTGAAAGGGGTTAGTATTGGTTATATTGTTGGCCAAGAATGGCATGGAAACTATTGGTTTATTTTGTGTTGTTGTGGGGCGGAATTTTACACGTATTGTTAGGCGTGTAATCCCCTTGTATTTTGCTGGATCAATTGAGCCTTAAATGCGGCGTTTGGTTATTGAATTCGGCCTTGAAAAAGGTGGCATAGAAGTAGAAACAAAGGAAGTGCTGTCCAAATTTCCGTAGAATGTAGGGACCTTGCACTTAGTTTATTCTACGTTCGAAGCTAGAGATTGATAGACGTTTTATGACCCTTATAGGATTGAAGTACTACGAGTAGCATATTCTACTTAAGGAGGATAGTACTGTGGAGCATTTTGCTAACCGTCGATAATCGTCGCGAGGTATGTGATTCTTCCTATCCTCTTCAGCATGATTATTTGTGAAATATATAGTCGCAGATGCGACGTGTGTTAAAGGAATTTGATTTCCACTTGTTGTGCCTTGAATTGATATGAAGTGTAAAGGTCTTGATTGTTTGAAAGGTAGGAAAATCCTATTCGTTAGTAATGGGTACTCGGTGGTTAAAGAATGAGCCCTCTTGGTCTCATAAGGGCTTGTAGTTGTAATTGGTTGGTTTAAAACATAAAATGTTATAACGGCTTTATGGGAAGTTGGTTATAACCACTTTATGTGGGTAAAAGAATGGTTTCTTGATTTCAAGAGATAAGAGACTTGGTTTTTAAAAGAATAATGTTACATGAATTTCGGAAATGGGAATAAGAATCGAACAAGCCAATGCAGCGTTAATAAAGGAAAGAAGTAATGACTATTAATCATATTAAAACCAGTAGAAACCTTCATCTGCATAGAAGCTAAGATAAGACAAAATTGTATTACATTTCCTACATCATGCATTTGCTCTAATAAATTATTGTAATCAAGTTTTGATCTTCTTAAAAATTCCAAAGTAAGGAACTCGATTTCTAAAAGAAAAGAGACTTAAGAATTTGAAGTGTTTTGTTTTAAAAGAAAGGCATGGTTTTGTCTTGTATTGTTTTAAAACATAAAGTGTTATAATAGCTTTATGGGAAGTTAGTTATAACGACTTTATGGAAAATAAAGAAATGGATTCATTATTGGATTTAGAATGATAACTTGATTTTTGGAAAAAGAGAAGTAACTTGTTTTCAAATATTGAACTCTTTGTGATGGAAAGACATAAGTGGCTTGGTTATAAAAGGTAGAGTACCGATCCTAAAGGGGTTAGATACTTGGGTTTTAAATGGTATACTTGACGTTGTGTTAAGGAGTGTTTAAAGTACCTTGAGTTGTGTGTAACTTGCCTATGCTTGGTTGAGATATCCTTGTTGTACAAAGGGTTTGATTGTCTCGAGTCTCGATGGAGGCGGTTATTGGTTATTTGTTTGGACATCTTGACACGTTGGGTAGCCGGGTATGCTTCCACAGATGAGTATTCTCTTGTTATTTGTTTGGACATACTGACACGTTAGGTAGCCGGGTATGCTTCCAGTGAGTATTCTCTTGTAATTTGTTTGGACATCTTGACAAGTTAGGTAGCCCAGGTATGCTTCCAGTGAGTATTATCTTGTTAGTTGTTTGGACATACCGACACGTTGGGTGGCGGGTATCTTCCACGAGGATTGTTATCTTGTTATCTCCTTTGGGCATACCGACACGTTGGATAGTCCACGGTATGGGCCATTAGGGCGGTTCGAGGGCCGTGCTTATCTGAGGTGAGATCTTTGGGGCATGCGGCCATTGTGTGGGTTAAATTCCCGGGTTGTATTTGAGTGATGATTTCACGGGCATGAGTCCCTAACTTGACATGATTGCGTATATGTTGTGTACTATAGTTTGGTTATCATACATGTCTCCTGCTTTATATAGACTATTATGATTTCATTTCTGATATTTTCGATTTCACATACTTGGTACTGTTATCTTGACCTTCGGGGGCTGCGTTCATGCCGCAGGTTGAGGTACATAGATTGCTGATCCGCACTCTTAAGATCGTTGTTCGGTTCTCGGAAAGCTCCATATCTCCGGAAGCTTGTCCTGTGGTACGGTTCCCTGAAGTAGTAGACTTTTGTATATTCAGGGGCATGGCGGGGCCCTGTCCCGTCATTATGGTTTCAAAATTCTTAAGTGCATGCTTTGTGGGCAGGTTTGTAAGGGATGTAACTGTTCAAGTTTTCATTTATGTACAAAAAGGTAACCGTTTGGGTTAGCCTGTGTTCTTACTTCACTGTTTTCTTTCATGAATTTTTATTTCCGCTGGTTTTTCTCTGATGTTGTATCACTAGGGTGCCCGGGGTAAGGCACCAGTCACGGGCCCGGGATCGGTTCGTGACCAAAGTGGTATCAGAGCAGTTAATCCTCGGAAAGTGTCTATAGACCGTATCTAGTAGAGTCTTGATTATCGGTGTGTTGTGCACCACATCTATAATCAGGAGGCTATATGATATTTAGGATTGGTTTCCATTCTTCTCACTCTGAGATCGTGCCTTAGAGCTGTGTTATAAGTTGGACTCCTCCAGCGTATTCTTTGTATACGGTGATGCCTCACGCATGGCAACCATAGCCCGGAAGCGGCGGCGAGGAGGCTGCGAGTAAAGCGGCGGTCTCTCACGAGACCACGACACTGAGCCTCGATTCCCGGCACTGGAGCGAGAGAGATGGGTTACAAGGAGATGGCGATTATTGGCGGGATCGTGGCGAACGAGATAGGCTGAATCGCGATTCCGTGCAAGCACCCATGGTTCACCCGAGGTCAGATAGTTTGAGACTACGGGATTTACTGAGTTGCAGCCCACCTGAGTTCTACGGGTCGAGGCCTGAGGATGATCCGCGAGTTCAAGCGATTCTGACGGATCGTGAGAGTGTTGAGCTTGGAGACCGAGTCGTGATCTTAGGTTCGCATCGGCTGCGTGATCTGCGATCAGTTTTGATTCGTGGGAGCGTCACAGGAGCATGCACCTCCAGGTGGTTGAAGCGAGTTCTCGGAGGCTTCTTGGCCATTTCTTGCCTCCGCGGATGAGGGCACGCCGACATATTTTTATCTTTGAGACAAAGAGGCGCCTGATTGAGTACAATGTAGAGTTTGACTCATTGGCTCGGTATATCCCGCTCACAGTGGCGGATATGGAGGATAGAGTGCACCGTTATGTCCACGGGACTCGATGACTACTTAGCGAGAGAGTTGTTATACCGTATTTCGAGTATGCGTGGCGCGTCGTATTATAATTTGAGCCTTAAAAGTTGGCTAGTTTCGAAATTTGTACACAACACTGATTAAGTCGTTTTTTCGAAAGCGTTTCCATGATTTTTCCTAGGAAAATTCCGGCTATGTCATTTATAATTTTTGCGGATTTTTCCGAGAGGCAAACATTTTGGACCAACGAGAGGCGACACTTGTCACCCTCTAATTGGAAGGAGTGGACGGCAAAGCTTGCCTTTGCACGTTTTGGTGTTGCATTTTTGGTCAAGGGTTAGGTAGGATATTTTGTGTAGATGGATAAGGTTGCACATGGCTTAATCTTGGCCTTACACTTGCTATGCACTTGTCTTACATCTTGGCCATTGGTTGGCCTTCACTTTATAAATACCCCTTAGTTGATGAACTTTCTTCATCCAAAACTTGAGCAATCTACCTAAGTCTCAAAATACTCCTCCTCTTACTTATTTTCGTCAGCCACACTACCCTCGAGAAGCCTTGGCCGAGAGGTCTACCCACTGCCTAGTTGTTTTCGTATAATACCCTTGTTGTGGTATAGAAATACTCTCTAGTATTGTTATAATGCCCAAAATACTTTAGCCAAATACCTTGTAGTACTTTCCAAAGTACCACTTTTACAAAAGCCAGAAAATACTATTATACTTTCCTCGGTCTAAAGCGAAACCCTAAGTAAATCTTCACCGTAGTTGAAGTTATAAGTAGAAGTTGGTTAGAACTTCTAAGGGTTGTTTGGAGCGGTCGGGCCTTCGAGTAGGAGATAAACCTTGCTCAGATCGACATTTAAACTCGGATAATTTTGGGCTTATCGAGGTAAACATTCTTGACCTTACATTTGTAATTGGAAATTACATGTTGTTGGATTATATAGTTGAAGTATACTATATAAAGAACTGAACATAGTTGTGCGGCAATGTCTTTTGACTTAAGCTGAATAATACTTACAGCAATGTCTTGCGACTTAAGCACTGAATTTAAAGAAGAGAATGACTGTAATTACATAGATTGTATTACGAGACTTGTGTAACATTCTTGTGTAGTAGAATTGTACACGTCGGTTAGGCGTGTTAACCCTGGTTGGCTTGGTAGCGGCCTCGATAGAGGAGATTTCTGTTGCGGGGAGGTCTTGCCGAATTTTCTCAGAATATTCTACGTCGGGATCTAAAGATATTAATAGGCGCTTTGTGGCCTTTATAGGTTGTAGTACTACGTGTGGGGTGATCTGCTCGACTGAGAGTGTAGCCGACGGTTTGAGGTACTTGGAGCGTTTTGCTATTAGTCGATAATCGTCGCGAGGTATGTGAACCTCTTCCTATCTCTTCTAGCATGATATGTGTGAACTATGTAGTACGGTAGAGCGTCATGTGCTACGTGTATTTGATTGGTTTAAAACATAAAGTGTTATAACGGCTTTATGGGAAGTCGGTTATAACGACTTTATGTGGATAAGCAAATACTTTGTGGTTTCTAAAAGGTATCGATTTGAATAATAAGCGGCTTGATATGTGTTAATAAAGAACTTGAAGTGTTTCAAAGATTTATGAATCGTTTTGAAAGAATGAGTAGTACTTGGTTTTGAAAGCTTAAGAGTTATACTAGCTTTATGGGAAGTTAGGTATAACGGCTTAAGAATGTTTCTTGATTTTGAATCGGAATGCGTATCGACAAACCAACTGCGGCGTTAATAAAAGGAAAATGTATTGACTAATGAAGTATTATTAAAACCAGAAACCTCCATCTGCATAGAAGCTAAGATGAGACAAAATGATATTACATTTCTAGATCATGGTTGCTTAATAAGATTGATTATAAACAAGAATAACCTACTCACATATAAGGCGTATGTTTCTCAAAGCGTTTAAAGGAGAATTATGTTTTAAAGGACTAAAACTATGAACTACGAAACCTTTTTCTAAAATGAGAAACTTGAGCATTGAAATTAGGCAAACTTGAACGTTGGGAAAATAAGGTTGTTACTTGATTTTACAAAGGAAAGCATTTTGGTTTACTTAAAAATGTTAGTCACTCCAATTTTATACTACGGGTATCGGGTGACCTTTGTAAAAGAAATGGATCTTAAAAGGAATTTAACGGACGACGTACTTTAGGGTTAATATCCGGACTATGACATAACATGAAAGTACGCTTGTTGTGTGTAACTTGTTTATGCTTGTTGTTATGAAACTTGACGTGTTCGTGTGATAGCCTTGTTGTGCAGTCTGTGTTCTACTCGACTACCGGTTCATCCGAATGTATTTCACTTGATTCAGGTTCATCCGGAATGTATTTCACTTGATGGCCAGGTTCGTCAGAATGTATTTCACTTGACTACGGTTAAATCCGAATGTATTCCACGACTAGGTTCATAGGATGAGCAAGAATGTATTCCACACTTTTCTATATTGGGTCCATAAGATGGGCCGAGACACGATATCGTATCACATGATTTGTACCTAGGCAGCGGTGAGGAAGGAGTTCCACGGGCGTGAGGATGACTTTTAGGCGTGAGTCACGACTTGACATGGCTGCTTTATGTTGTGGCTGTAGTTTGGTTATCATCATGTCTCTGCTTTATAGACTATTATGATTTCATTTACTGATTTTCTGATTTCACATACTTGGTACTGTTATGCGACCTCCTTGGGCCGAGCGTTCATGCCGCAGTAAAATACATCGATTGTCGATCCCCGCTTATAGGATCACATTCAGCGTGTTGAAGCTCCGTTCCTTGGAGGCTTATCTTTTGGTATGTTACCACGAGTGCAGATTCTTATACATTCAGGGGTATGGCGGGGCCTGTTATACCCGTAGTTGCGAGTATGTATGTGAGGCGTGCGAGAGTGCGGCGAAATTTTGAAAAGAAAGAAAGATGTGAGTTTTCGCGGAAAAGTTTCCGGTTATTTGTGAAGAAAAGGTTCGTTAATGGGAATTGGATTCCCAGTTTGGTATTGGACTTCATAGATTATATTAGAATTTTGAGATTTTATTTTGGAAATGGTCACGTGGGCCCACGGGAGAAATTTACAGTTTTGTAGGCCCACTTTGTTTTCGAGATTTTGGCCATTGTGGATATTTTTTGAAGAGCGTTTTTGAGGGCCAATAGGAGGGTGACACGTGTTACCCCCGCCTAGGTGGCTTAGTAGAATGACATTTGTGCACAACACCGGTTAAGTCGTCTTTTGAAGCGTTTTACATAACTGCGAGGAAAATTCGGCTATGTCTTTTCTTATTTTTTGCGGATTTTTCCGAGAGCGAAACATTTTGGACCAACGAGGGTGACATGTGTCACCCTCACATGAGGCAAGTGGCGCGTGACTTGGCGATTGAGGGGCAAGTTGTGGTAGATATTTGTGTAGATATTTGTGAGGTTTTAAGGAGTAGGGTGTAGGGTGCACTTGGCTTGATCTTGGCCTTACACTTGCCTTGCACATGGCTTGATCTTGGCCGTTGGTTGGCTTTTGTTTTGCTATAAATACCCGGCAAGACTTCGTTCGTCAAATATGTTCAGTCTTGCTATCCTTCCCTCTCCTCTTGTTTGACTCTCGTCCAGAGCCCCCTCCTAGTAAAGGCCCTTGGCCAGAAACCCTCCCCTTTGAGTGGCCTTTGTGGCCGAGAGCCCTCCCCTTTGAGGTGCTAGTAGGGTACCCACTAACTAGTTGTTTCGTATAATACCCTTTTTGTGGTATAGAAATACTCTCCTAGTATTGTTATAATGCCCAAAATACCTTAGCCTTTACCTAGTAGTATTTCAAAAGTTACCTCTATCGTAGAGCCAGGAAATACTACCTTTTGTCCTTTAGTCTCAAGCAGAAACCCAAGGAAATCTTCGTAGTTGGTTGAAGTATTTGAGTAGAAGTTGGTTAGAACTTCTAAGGGTTGTTTGGAGTGGTTTGGGCGCACGGAGTGGAGCTAAACCTTGCTCGAGATCGACATTATAACTTGGATAATTATGGGCTTATCGAGGTAATTATCTTGTCCTCTATTGTAATTGGAAATTACATGTTTGTTAGAATATATAGTTGAAGTATACTATATATGGAACTATATAGTATTAATGTCTTTTGACTTAAGCTGAAGAATAAAGCGAAGCGAATGTATTTACATAGGGTGTATTGCAGAGACTTGTGTAGTATTCGGTAGAATTGTAACGTCAGGTTAGGCGTGTAAACCCCCATAGTTGGCTTAGTGGCCGGCCTCGATAGAGAGGAGATTTCTGTTGTTGCGGGAGAGAGTCTTTGCGAATTTTACGTAGAAGATAGAAACTTGTGTTTTGGGGTTAATAGGCGTTTGTGACCTTTATAGGTGAAAGTACTAAGAGTAGCGTATTCTACTCGAGAGTGGAAAAGGCTAGCAAGGTTGTAGTACTTGGAGCATTTTGCTTATTGTCGATAAATCGTCGCGAGGTATGTGAAACTCTTCCTATCTTTTCTAGCATGATTGTTGTGAACTATGTAGTGCGGTGACGTCACGTGCTAAATGATTTGGTTGGTTTAAAACATAGGGTGTTATAATAGCTTTATGGGAAGTTAGTTATAACGACCTTATGTAGTGAAAATGGTTTCTTGATGTTAGAAGTTAAGAGACTTGATCTTATAAGATAAGAGACTTAACTTATTTGTTTTAATGTGGATGTTTGTGTGAAACCTCATTCGTGAGTAATGAGTACTTGGTTTTAAAGGGATAATGTTTCTTGATTTGGAAATCGAATGTGTATCGACAGACCATTGCGGCGTTAATAAAGGAAAATGTATTGAATAATGATGTGTTGTATTAAAACCGGTGAAACCTCCATGCGTAGAAGCTAAGATGAGACAAAATGATATTACATTTTCTAGATCATGGCTGTTGTAATAAGATCGTTATAAACAAGAATAAACTACTCACATATATGACATATGTTACTCAATTGTTTTAAAAGAGATTAAGACTATGAGTTATGAAACCTTTCTAAAATAAGTGACTTGAGCATTTGAAAATGAGAAGCTTGAGTAATTGAAACTAGGCAAACTGGAACTTAGGAAAAGAATGTTGTTACTTGATTTTGAAAAGGAATGTGGGTTGGTCATTCTAATACTACGGGTATAGGGTGACTTTTATAAAAGTATTGCATCTCTTTAAAAGAACTTAACGTATGTAGTACTTTGGGGTTAAAAACCCGGACTTTGGCATAAAATGAAAGTACTTTGAGTTGTGTGAAACTTGCCTATGCTTGTTGTTGTGAAACTTGCCTATGCTTGTTGTTGTGAAACTTGCCTATGTTTGTGATGATAGCCTTTGTTGTGCAAGTGTGGTATTTACGTATTACCGTCTCGATAGAGGCGTCGACTTGATGAGAACTTACTTGGGCGTCTTGGCGGTGATGGAGAATGCGCCGGGTATGTGTCCATCTTGATTACTGTCGTGTTGTTGAGGTCACATCGACATGTCTACACCGATGATGGGGCATGCGGCCGTGCGGTCGGGTTGATTACGATATATTGTTATTGTGGTTACATGGACATGTCTACACCGAGTAAATTCCGGGGCATGTGGCCGTGCGGCGGGTTGATCACCCATGATATTATTGTTGATGTCACATGGGCGTGTCTACAAGGTAAATTCGGGGCATGTGGCCGTGGGGCATTGGTATTATTGTTGCATCATGGACATGTCTACACCGTCTGAATTCCGGGGCATGCGCCGTGATGCGAACATGATTGATGTTGTGGGCGTGAGACCCGTAGTTATATTTGAGTGATGACTTGAGGCGTGAGTCCCAGTGGACATATTGCTTTTATGTTGTGAAGCGTAGTTTGGTTATCATACATGTCTCACTGCTTTATATAGACTAGCATGATTTCATTCTGATTTTTCTGATTTCACATACTTGGTACTGTTATCTTGACCTCCTTGGGAGGCTGCGTTCATCTTGCGGTAGAGGTACATCGATGCGTGGATCCTCGCTCTTAGGATCTCGGTTCGGCGTTTTGGGAAGCTCAGTTTCTCGGAGGCTTATCTTTTAGTATGTGTTCCACTGAGTTGTAGGTTCTTGTACATTCGGGGTATGGCGAGCCACATCCGTCATAGTTGTTGTAAATCTTAAGTGCAGTAATCTTGTTGTAGGCGGGGTTGTAAAAAGGATTAAAGCATTCGTTTTGAAAGAGTTGTATTTATTTATGTTATTGGAAGGTAGCAGTTGGGTTGGCCTGTTTTATGTTCATATATCTTGTTTCTTGTGTAAAGTTTTATTTCGTTGGTTTTCTCTCGATGATTGTATCACTAGGGTGCGGGATAAGGCACGATAGCAGCCCCGGGCAGATCGTTACAAAAGTGGTATCGAGCGATTAATCCTCGGAAAGTGTCTCTGAACCGTGTCTAGTAGAGTCTTGATTATCGGTGTGTTGTGCACCACATCTATGTCGGGAGGCTATAGGACATTTAGGATTGGTTTCCATTCTTCTCGTTACGAGATCGTGCCTTAGAGGCGTACATGTTGTAAGTTGGACCCTCGGCGTATCTCGTTTTTACCGATTATGCCTCCGCGAAAGCAACGAGCCCGAAGAGGCAAAGCGGCCGAGTCTTGCTAGTGAATCTGAGAAGTGCGAGGCGCAGTCGGGCGACACGAGTTGTGCTTGAGGCGGCGGTTTTGTGGCGCCGCCAGCGGCCCAAGTTTAGAGCGCGGCGATGGCTGCTGAGACCACGATACGAGCCTCGATCCCAGCGATGCGGAGGAGATGGGTTACAAGGAGATGGTTCTTGCTGGCGAAGTCGTGGCAGATATGAGGATAGGCCGGATCAGTTCGAGTTCAGCGCTTTGTGGTGCACGAGAGCAGAATAGTTTGAGGCTACGGGACTTTCGAGTTGTAGCCCTTGAGTTTTATGGGTCGAGGCACGAGGATGATCCGCAGGAGTTCATTCAGCGATTCTGACGACAGATCATGCGGGTGATCAAGGCTTCAGAGACCGATGCGTGACCTTTGTTCGCATCGCTGCGTGATACGCGGATCGATTGGTTTGATTCATGGGAGCTTTCGGGAGAGCATGCACCTCAGCGGTATGGGATGAGTTTTGAGGCTTTCCTCACTCACTTCTTGCCTCCGCGGATGAGGAGGGCAGGCCGAGTAGATTTTGATGCTTAGACGAGCGGGCGTGCGGTTCGGGAGTACAATGTGGAGTTCGACTCATTGGCGATGCGTCCCAGCGTTGGTAGCTAGTATGGAGGATCGAGTGCACCGATATGTTACGAGCTCGATGATTACATGTCGAGGCATGTTCGAGTAGCTCTTGTGGCATGGACATTGCTGCATGCGAGCTCGTGCACCGATGTGAGGCGCGGAGAGGTCGACGGAATGACCAAGATCGTAAGAGGGCCGAACAACGAGGTCGCTTTGGTGACTTTCGAGGCGGACCGCCTCGAGCATACTAGTTTTGTACCTCCGCCCGGTGCAGTGGTCCTCCACAACCTTGAGTATTCGGAGCGGTCGGGGCTCGAGGTTGAGTTTCGGGAAGTAAGGGTGTTGGCGGATCGGTCACCCTACCTCGGTGGTCGATGTAGTAGACCGCATTTGGGAGTGTCGTGGTGCGAGGAGCTTGTTATTTTGCGGCAGCGGGGCCATTTTGCGGAACTATCCGACCAAGGGTATACGGATGTTAAGACTCGACCTAGGATCGATGGTGGTTCATCGCGCCTACGATTATGCGCCTGCAGTGCGGCCTATGATTAGAGTGGAGCGGTAGCGGTATATCATAACCCTCTAGAGTTTTGGTATGCTTGTTATGATGGTCTCATTATTATGTGCTATGTACGAATAGCGTTGTTAATTGTGAGTTAGAAAACATGCTTAGTTGGGAGGATACGTGTGGGGGCATGGTAAGTGTGAACCTTAGACTATGTCACGACTGAGACCGTAGGGGTAAGGTCGTCTTGAGTTAAAGATTTATTTTTGACCCTTATCAGAGTAGTAGTATACGTGGGATTTATTTGTGTGATAAGTCCGTGGGTAGTGTGAGATGGAAGTGGTAGCTTTCGTGATGTGAATTAGTAAGATTGTTAGGATCGGGAACAAGAGTTTGGCGGTTGAGGGTGGGTTGAGGACCATTTGCGGGTCAACCCGTAACCCGGTTTGGGGTGGGGTCAGTTAGGTGGTCCGCCCGGTGGTAGGTCATGAGGATGCTAGGCCCAAGTTTGTGTGACCAACGTATGAGTTCGTGGGCGCGTTCGACGAGCGGTTCGTAAAGGCCGGAATGGCCTTAAGGAAGTTGGAGGTTAGTAAGATGACCAAGTTTGGAGGTAGTGACTCAGATTTTCGAACGGAAGTAATGACTGAAGTATGAGTACGTCTTGGGAGAGTTCAAGTGTTCGAGAAGGGCACGACGAGTAAGGAAAGAAGAGGGCGTGTGTTATTTATTGACCAGCGTGGCGTTGGCAACTTGTTAGAGGAACTTCATCGTTATCCGTCTTGAGAAGGAACATTCGGGACGAATGTTTCTAAGGAGGGAGAATGTTATACCCGTAGTTGCAGGGTATGTATGTGAGGACGTGCGTCTGAGTGCGAGAAATTTTGAAAAGAAAGAAAGATGTGAGTTTTCGACGGAAAAGTTTCCGGTAATTTGTGAAGAAAAAGGTTAGTTAATGGTAATTGTATTACCAGATTTGGTATTTTTACTTCATAGATTATATTATAATTTTGAGATTTTATTTTCGGAAATGGTCACGTGGGCCCACGGAGAAATTTACGCTTGTGGGGCCCACTTTGTTTTGAGATTTTGGCCATTGTGGATATTTTTGGAAGACGTTTTTGAGGGCCAATAGGAGGGTGACACGTGTCACCCCGCCTAGGTGGCTTAGTAGAATGACATTTGCACAACACCCTAGAGTCGTCTTTTGTGAAACGTTTTACATAACTGCGAGGAAAATTCCGGCTATGTCTTTTCTTATTTTTGCGGATTTTTCCGAGAGGCGAAACATTTTGGACCAACGAGGGTGACATGTGTCACCCTCACAATGAACAAGTGGGGCAGCACTTGGCGATTGAGGGCAAGTTGTGGTAGATATTTGTGTAGATATTTGTGAGGTTTTGGAGTAGGGTCTAGGGTGCACTTGGCTTGATCTTGGCCTTACACTTGCCTTGCACATGGCTTGATCTTGGCCGTTGGTTGGCTTTTGGTTTTGCTATAAATACCCCCGGCGAAGACTTCATTCGTCAAATATGTTCCAAGTCTTGCTATCCTTCCCTCCTCTTGTTTGACTCTCGTCCAAGAGCCCTCCCTAGTAAAGGCCCATGGCCGAGAAACCTCCCCTTTGAGTGGCCTTTGTGGCGAGAGCCCACTCCCCTTTGAGGTGCTAGTAGTGGTACCCACTGCCTAGTTGTTTTCGTATAATACCCCTTTTGTGGTATAGAAATACTCTCCTAGTATTGTTATAATGCCCAAAATACCTTAGCCTTTACCTAGTAGTATTTCAAAAGTTACCTCTATCGTAGAGCAGGAAATACTACCTTTTGTCCTTTTAGTCTCAAACCAAAACCCTAAGGAAATCTTCGTAGTTGGTTGAAGTATTTGAGTAGAAGTTAGTTAGAACTTCTAAGGGTTGTTTGGAGTGGTTTGGAGCGCACGAGTGGAGCTAAACCTTGCTCGGATCGACATTATAACTTGGATAATTATGGGCTTATCGAGGTAATTATCTTGTCCTCTATTGTAATTGGAAATTACATGTTTGTTAGAATATATAGTTGAAGTATACTATATATGGAACTATACTTAGCATTCGCAATGTCTTTTGACTTAAGCTGAAGAATAAAGAAGCTGTATTTACATGGGATGTATTGCGGAGACTTGTGTAGTATTCGAGTAGAATTGTACACGTCCGGTTAGACGTGTAAACCCCCCCTGGTTGGCTTGGTAGCCGGCCTCGATAGAGGAGGAGATTTACGCTGTTGCGGGGGGGGGGGAGGTGCTGCCGAATTTTCTGTAGAAGATAGAAACTTGTGTTTTGGGGTTAATAGACGTTTGTGACCTTTATAGGTGAAAGTACTAAGAGTAGCGTATTCTACTCGAGGAGTGGAACGGGCTAGGTTGTAGTACTTGGAGCATTTTGCTTATTGTCGATAAATCGTCGCGAGGTATGTGAACCTCTTCCTATCTTTTCTAGCATGATTGTTGTGAACTATGTAGTACGGTGAGCGTCATGTGCTAAGTGATTTGGTTGGTTTAAAACATAGGGTGTTATAATAGCTTTATGGGAAGTTAGTTATAACGACCTTATGTAGGTGAAAATGGTTTACTGATGTTAGAAGTTAAGAGACTTGATCTTATAAGATAAGAGACTTAACTTATTTGTTTTAATGTGGATGTTTGTGTGAAACCTCATTCGTGAGTAATGAGTACTTGGTTTTTAAAGGGATAATGTTTCTTGATTTGAAATCGAATGTGTATCGGCAGGACCATTGCGGCGTTAATAAAGGAAAATGTATTGAATAATGATGTGTTGTATTAAAACCGAGAAACCTCCATCTGCATGAAGCTAAGATGAGACAAAATGATATTACATTTTCTAGATCATGCATTTGTTGTAATAAGATCGTTATAAACAAGAATAAACTACTACATATATGACATATGTTACTCGATTGTTTTAAAAGAGATTAAGACTATGAGTTATGAAACCTTTCTAAAATAAGTGACTTTAGCATTTGAATATGATAAGCTTGAGTAATTGAAACTAGGCAATCTGGAACTTAGGAAAAGAATGTTGTTAATTGATTTTGAAAAGGAATGTGGGTTGTTCATTCTAATACTACGGGTATAGGGTGACTTTTATAAAAGTAATGGATCTCTTTTAAAAGAACTTAACGTATGTAGTACTTTGGGGTTAAAACCGGGCTTTGGCATAAAATGAAAGTACTTTGAGTTGTGTGAAACTTGCCTATGCTTGTTGTTGTGAAACTTGCCTATGCTTGTTGTTGTGAAACTTGCATATGCTTGTGATGATAGCCTTTGTTGTGCAAGTGTGGAATTTACGTATTCCGCGTCTCGATGAAGGCGGTCGACTTGTTGAGAACTTACTTGGGCGTCTTTGGCGGTGATGGAGAATTCCACGGGTATGTTTCCATTTTGATTACTGTCTTGTTGTTGATGTCACATGGACATGTCTACACCGATGCAGTATTCCGGGGGCATGCGGCCATGCGGTCGGGTTGATTACCCGATATATTGTTATTGTGGTTACATGGACATGTCTGCACAGAGGTAAATTCGGGCATGTGGCCGTGCGGGGTTGATCACCAGATATTATTGTTGATGTCACGTGGGCGTGTCTACACCGAGGTAGAATTAGGGCATGTGGCCATGGGCATTGGTATTATTGTTGCATCATGGACATGTCTACACCGATGCAGAATTCGGGCATGCGCCATGATCGAACATGATTGATGTTGTGGGCGTGAGACCCATAGTTATATTTAGTGATGACTGAGGCGTGAGTCCACGATCGACATGTTGCTTTTATGTTGTGAAGCGTAGTTTGGTTATCATACATGTCTCACACTTTATATAGACTAGCATGATTTCATTCTGATATTTTTGATTTCACATACTTGGTACTGTTATCGACCTCCTTCGGCTGCGTTCATCTGCATGGTAAGTACATCGATCGTGGATCCTCGCTCTTAGGATCTCGGTTCGTTTTGGGAAGCTCCGTTTCTCCGAGGCTTATCTTTTGGTATGTGTTCCCTGAGTTGTAGGTTCTTGTACATTCTGGGGTATGGCGAGACCCTGTCCGTCATAGTTGTTGTAAATCTTAAGTGCAGTATCTTTGTTGTGGGGGTTGTAAAAGGATTAAACTATTCGTTTTGAAAGAGTTGTATTTATTTATGTTATTGGAAGGTAAGTTGGGTTGGCACATTTTATGTTCATATATCTTGTTTCTTGTGTAAAGTTTTATTTCATTTGGTTTTCTCTGATGATTGTATCACTAGGGTGCCGGGATAAGGCACGATGCCCCGGGCAGGTCGTTACAAAAGTGGTATCGAGCGATTAATCCTCGGAAAGTGTCTGACAGCGTGTCTAGTAGAGTCTTGATTATCGGTGTGTTGTGCACCACATCTATAATCGTGAGGCTATAGGACATTTAAGATTAGTTTCCATTCTTCTCATTACGAGATCGTGCCTTAGAGTTGTGTTGTAAGTTGGACCCTCAGCGTATCTCGTTTTTACAGTTATGCCTCCGCGGCAGCGAGCCCGAAGGGCAAGGCGGCCAGGGTGCGCTAGTGAGATCTGAGAGAGTACGAGGCGCGGTCCGGGCAAGACACGAGTTGTGCTTGACGGCGGGTTTTGTGGCGCCGCCGGCCCAGCGAGTTAGAGCCGCGGCGGTGGGCTGAGACCACAGACGAGCCTCCACCCCACACCGGGCAGGAGATGGGTTACAAGAGATGGCGATTCTTGGCTGCCGAGTCGCGGGCAGATATGAGGATAATTTGGATCACGATTCCAGTTCAAAGAAGCTTTGTGGTGCACCCGAGCAGATAGTTTGAGGCTACGGACTTTACGAGTTGTAGCCCGCGAGTTTTATGGGTGAGGCACGAGGATGATCCGCAGGAGTTCATTCGGCGATTCTGACGGATCACGCGGTGATCAAGGCTTGAGACCGAGTCTGTGACCTTTGTTCGCGTCGGCTGCGTGATACTGCATGATCGATTGGTTTGATTCATGGAGCTTTCCCGGGAGAGCATGCACTCCCGGTTATGGGATGAGTTTTGGGGCTTTCTCACTCACTTCTTGCCTCCGCGGATGAGGAGGGCGCGGGCCGGCAATTTTTGATGCTTAGACAGAGCGCGTCGGTTCGGGAAGTACAATGTGAGTTGACTCATTGGCGATGCGTCAGCGTTAGTAGCTAGTATGGAGGATCGAGTGCACCGATATGTTACGGGCTCGATGATTACATGTCGAGGCATGTTCGGGAGTAGTTCTTCACCGGGCATGGACATTGCCGCGTGCAGCTCATCGGCCGGATGTGAGGCACGAGAGGTCGACGGAATGACGAAGATCGCAAGAGGCGAACAACGAGGTCCTTTGGTGACTTTCGAGGCGGACCGCCTCGAAGATACTAGTTTTGTACCTCCGCCGATGCGAGTGGTCCTCCACAACCTTGAGTATTCGGAGCGGTCGGGCTCGAGGTTGAGTTTCGAGGAAGTAAGGGTGTTGGCGGATGCGGTCACCCCTACCTCGGTGTGGTCGATGTAGTAGACCGCATTTCGGGAGTGTCGTGGTGCGAGGAGCTTGTTATTTTGCGGCCAGCGGGGCCATTTTGCGAGGAACTGTCCGACCAAGGGTATACGGATGTTACGACTCACCTACGGATCGGTGGCTGGTTCATCGCCTTCTGATTATCGCCTGCAGGCGGGCCTATGATTAGAGTGGAGCGGTAGCTCAGGTATATCCTTAACCTCTAGAGTTTTGGTATGCTTGTTATGATGGTCTCATTATTATGTGCTATGTACGAATAGCGTTGTGTTAATTGTGAGTTAGAAAACATGCTTAGTTGGGAGGATACGTGGGGGCATGGTAAGTGTGAACCTTAGACTATGTCACGCCCGAGACCTTAGGGTAAGGTCGTCTTGAGTTAAAGATTTATTTTTGACCCTTATCGAGTAGTAGTATCGTGGGATTTATTTGTGTGATAAGTCCGTGGGTAGTGTGAGATGGAAGTGGTAGCTTTCATGATGTGAATTAGTAAGATTGTTCGGATCGGGAACAAGAGTTTGGCGCGTTGGGGGTGGGTTGAGGACCATTTGCGGGTCAACCCAGTACGGTTTGGGGTGGTCAGTTAGGTGGTCCCGCCGGTGGTAGGGTCATGAGGATGCTAGGCCCAAGTTTGTGTGACCAGCGTATGAGTTCGTGGGCGCGTTCGACGAAGCGGTTCGTAAAGGCGGGAATGGCCTTAAGGAAGTTGGAGGTTAGTAAGATGACCAAGTTTGAGGTAGTGACTCAGATTTTCGAAGCGGAGTAATGGTGAAGTATGAGTACGTCTTTGAGAGTTCAAGTGTTCGAGAAGGGCACGACGAGTAAGGAAAGAAGAGGGCGTGTGTTATTTACGTGACGGTATGGCGTTGGCAACTTGTTAGAGGAACTTCGCCGTTATCCGTCTTGAGAAGGAACATTCGGGGCGAATGTTTCTAAGGAGGAGAATGTTATACCGTAGTTGCGGGGTATGTATGTGAGGGCGTCGTGCGAGTCTGGAGAAATTTTGAAAAGAAAGAAAGATGTGAGTTTTCGACGGAAAAGTTTCCGGTTATTTGTGAAGAAAAGGTTCGTTAATGGGAATTGGATTCCCATTTGGTATTTGGACTTCATAGATTATATTAGAATTTTGAGATTTTATTTTTGGAAATGGTCACGTGGGGCCCACGGGAGAAATTCTGATTTTGTAGAGCCACTTTGTTTTGAGATTTTGGCCATTGTGGATATTTTTGGAAGAGCGTTTTTGAGGGCCAATAGGAGGTGACACGTGTCACCCCGCTAAGTGGCTTGGCCGAATGACATTTGTGCCTGACCTTTGGTTAGAGTCGTCTTTTGGCGAAGCGTTTTACATAACTGCGAGGAAAATTCCGGCTATGTCTTTTCTTATTTTTGCGGATTTTTCCGAGAGGCGAAACATTTTGGACCAACGGGAGGGTGACATGTGTCACCTCACAATGGAAAGCAGTGGCGTGACACTTGGCGATTGAGGGGCAAGTTGTGGTAGATATTTGTGTAGATATTTGTGAGGTTTTAAGGAGTAGGGTCTAGGGTGCACTTGGCGATCTTGTCCTTACACTTGCCTTGCACATGGCTTGATCTTGGCCGTTGGTTGGCTTTTGGTTTTGCTATAAATACCATGGCAGAAGACTTCATTCGTCGAATATGTTCCAAGTCTTGCTATCCTTCCCTTTCCTCTTGTTTGACTCGTCCGAGCCCACTAGTAAAGGCCATGGCAGAAACCTCCTTTGAGTGGCCTTTGTGGCGAGAGCCCACTCCCCATTTGAGGTGCTAGTGGTGGGGTACCCACTGCTAGTTGTTTTTCGTATAATACCCTTTTTGTGGTATGAAATACTCTCTAGTATTGTTATAATGCCCAAAATACCTTAGCCTTTACCTAGTAGTATTTCAAAAGTTACCTCTATCGTGAGGCAGGAAATACTACCTTTTGTCCTTTTAGTCTCAAGCCAGAAACCACAAGGAAATCTTCGTAGTTGGTTGAAGTATTTGAGTAGAAGTTAGTTAGAACTTCTAAGGGTTGTTTGGAGTGGTTTGGGCGCGGTGGGAGCTAAACCTTGCTCGGGATCGACATTATAACTTGGATAATTATGGGCTTATCGAGGTAATTATCTTGTCCTCTATTGTAATTGGAAATTACATGTTTGTTAGAATATATAGTTGAAGTATACTATATATGGAACTATACTTAGTATTCGATGTCTTTTGACTTAAGCACTGAAGAATAAAGAAGCTGACTGTATTTACATGGGGTATTGCGGTAGACTTGTGTAGTATTCTTTGAGAATTGTACACGTCGGTTAGGCGTGTAAACCCCACTGGTTGGCTTGGTGGCGGCCTCGATAGAGGAGGAGATTTCTGTTGTTGCGGGAGGTGCTTCTTAATTTTACATAGAAGATAGAAACTTGTGTTTTGGGGTTAATAGGCGTTTGTGACCTTTATAGGTGAAAGTACTAAGAGTAGCGTATTCTACTCGAGGAGTGGAAAGGGCTAGCAAGGTTGTAGTACTTGGAGCATTTTGCTTATTGTCGATAAATCGTCGCGAGGTATGTGAACCTCTTCCTATCTTTTCTAGCATGATTGTTGTGAACTATGTAGTGCGGTGAGCGTACATGTGCTAAGTGATTTGGTTGGTTTAAAACATAGGGTGTTATAATAGCTTTATGGGAAGTTAGTTATAACGACCTTATGTAGTGAAAATGGTTTCTTGATGTTAGAAGTTAAGAGACTTGATCTTATAAGATAAGAGACTTAACTTATTTGTTTTAATGTGGATGTTTGTGTGAAACCTCATTCGTGAGTAATGAGTACTTGGTTTTAAAGGGATAATGTTTCTGATTTGGAAATCGAATGTGTATCGACAGGACCATTGCTGCGTTAATAAAGGAAAATGTATTGAATAATGATGTATTTGTATTAAAACCAGATGAAACCTCCATCTGCATAGAAGCTAAGATGAGACAAAATGATATTACATTTTCTAGATCATGCATTTGTTGTAATAAGATCGTTATAAACAAGAATAAACTACTCACATATATGACATATGTTACTCGATTGTTTTAAAAGAGATTAAGACTATGAGTTATGAAACCTTTCTAAAATAAGTGACTTGAGCATTTGAAAATGAGAAGCTTGAGTAATTGAAACTAAACAAGCGGAACTTAGGAAAAGAATGTTGTTACTTGATTTTGAAAAGGAATGTGGGTTGGTCATTCTAATACTACGGGTATAGGGTGACTTTTATAAAAGTAATGGATCTCTTTTAAAAAGAACTTAGCATTATGTAGTACTTTGGGGTTAAAAACCGGACTTTGGCATAAAATGAAAGTACTTTGAGTTGTGTGAAACTTGCCTATGCTTGTTGTTGTGAAACTTGCCTATCTTGTTGTTGTGAAACTTGCCTATGCTTGTGATGATAGCCTTTGTTGTGCAAGTGTGGTATTTACGTATTCTGGCGTCTCTCGATAGAGGTGGTCGACTTGTTGAGAACTTACTTGGAGCGTCTTTGGCGATGATGGAGAATTCCACGGGTATGTTTCCATTTTGATTCTTGTCTTGTTGTTGATGTCACATGGACATGTCTACCGTCTGATGTCGGGGCATGCGGCCGTGCGGTCGGTTGATTACGATATATTGTTATTGTGGTTACATGGACATGTCTACAGAGGTAATTCAGGGGCATGTGGCCGTGCGGCGGGTTGATCACCGTATATTATTGTTGATGTCACATGGGCGTGTCTGAGGTAGAATTAGGGCATGTGGCCATGGGGCATTGGTATTATTGTTGCATCGTGGACATGTCTGCCGTCTGCAATCGGGGCATGCGCCGTGATGCGAACATGATTGATGTTATGGGCGTGAGACCCATAGTTATATTTAGTGATGACTTGAGGCGTGAGTCACGATTGGACATATGGCTTTTATGTTGTGAGCGTAGTTTGGTTATCATACATGTCTCTGCTTTATATAGACTAGCATGATTTCATTCTGATATTTTTCTGATTTCACATACTTGGTACTGTTATCTTGACCTCGCCGAAGTGCGTTCATCACCGCAGTAGAGGTACATCGATCGTGGATCCTCGCTCTTAGGATCTCGATTCAGCGTTTTGGGAAGCTCCGTTTCTCGGAGGCTTATCTTTTAGTATGTGTTCCACTGAGTTGTAGGTTCTTGTACATTCGAGGTATGGCGAACCTGTCCGTCATAGTTGTTGTAAATCTTAAGTGCATGTAATCTTTGTTGTGGCGGGGTTGTAAAAGGATTAAAGCTTCGTTTTGAAAGAGTTGTATTTATTTATGTTATTGGAAGGTAGCAGTTGGGTTGGCTTTGTTTTATGTTCATATATCTTGTTTCTTGTGTAAAGTTTTATTTCCATTGGTTTTCTCGATGATTGTATCACTAGGGTGCGGGATAAGGCACGATGCGGGCCGGGCAGGTCGTTCTGAGCCATCCGTCATGTTGTTGTAAAAATCTTAGAGAGTGCATTTATTGTGGCGGGGTTTGTAAAAAGGATAAGCTGTTGGTATTTATGTATATATGATGAAGGCAAGCTGTTTTGGTTGCTTTGTTATTTATCTCTTCTCTTAATTCATGTTCATGTTTTTATTTCCATTGATTTTCTCTCGATGTTGTATCACTAGGGTGCCGGTAAGGCACGATCCACGGGCCGGTTGGTCGTGACAAAAGTGGTATCGAGCGATTAGTCCTCGGAAAGTGTCTGAACCGTGTCTAGTAGAGTCTTGATTATCGGTGTGTTGTGCACCACATCTATAATCGTGAGGCTATAGGACATTTAGGATTGGTTTCCATTCTTCTCATTCGAATCGTACCCTAGAGTGTGTGATAAGTTGGGCCCTCCAGCGTATCCCTTTCTTTTACGATTATGCCTCGCGTAAAACCAGCCCATGGGCAAGGCGATCGAGGAGTTAGTGAGATCTGAGGAGTGCGAGGCGCAGTGCCCGGCCAAGATCGGTACACAGTGCCGACGGCGGGTTTCGCGGCCGCCAAAGACCAGCGAGTTTAGAGCGCGGCGATGGCTGCTGAGACTCTGATGCACTGAGCCTCGGTCCACGGCTGGAGCGGATGAGATGAGTACAGAGAGATGGCGATTCTTGGCGAGTCGTGGCCGATATGAGATAAATGAATCAGCTTCCGGTGAGCACCCATAGTTCACCCCGAGCGCATTTGAGGCTACGTGACTTTCTCGAGTTATAGCACGATGTTCTATGGATCGAGAGCGAGATGACCTCGGGGAGTTTATCCGACAGCTACGGATCGTGAGTGATCGAGCCTCGAGGCGGTCGGTGGTATTGGTTCGATCACAGCGCGTAATCTTTGATTGGTAGTTTGATTCGTGGAAGCCCGGGGAAGAGCATGCACTTCAGATTTGGGGACGAAGTTCTCGAGGGCATTTCTTGCACATTTCTTGCCTCCACGGATGAGGAGGGCTCGGGCAGCAATTTTTGACGTTGAGGCGGGGCAGGCGAGCCAGTTAGTACAATGTGAGTTCGACTCATTAGCTCGGTATGTTCCCGCGTAGTAGCGGATATGGAGGACGATACACCGCTACGCCAACGGGCCGACGATTACTTGGCGAGGTTTGTATGCAGGTGTAGCTCTTCAGGGCATGGACATTGCCCGCATGCAGCTCACGACTAGGATGCGAGGCACGGAGAGGTCGACGGAATGACCGAGATCGGCAAAGAGGCGAACAGCGGGGTCCTTTGGTAACTTTCGAGGCGGACCGCCTCGATAGCCTAGTTATGTACCTCCGCCAAGATGGAGTGGTCCTCCTCGATCTTGGGCGTTCAGGTATTCGGGAGCTGGTCGAGCTCGGGCTTCCGATTCCACAGTATACGTGAGTGCTAGCCACCGGTTGTGTCCCACCGGTGTGCGCGATGTGGAAAACATCATCCCGGAATGTCGTCTTTTATCGGTGCTTGTTTCACTGCGGCCGTCGGGCCACGTGGACGAGGCGTGCTTATAGGAGGTACCGCGGCTTAGCGCGACTCACCGGATCGATGGCGAGTTCATCGCTTCTGATTATGCGCCTGCAGGAACTACGATTAGAGTGGGCGGTAGCCAGTATATCCTTAACCCTCTAAAGGCTTGTATGTTTTGACGTTATGTTAATGTGTTAAGTGTTATGTTCGGATAGCTTTGTGCTAAAATGTGATTTAGGAACTCAGTCAGGGAAAAAGGGTAAGCTGGGGTGAGAAATGATGAACCTTAGAATATTACAGTTGAGACCTTAGATGTAAGGCCGTCTTGAGTACAATATTTTTGCGAGTGATCCTTGTCAGAGTGCATTTTATGCCTAGAATGTATTGTGTGATAAGTCTCTGGGTTGGGTAAATGAAAGTGGTATCTTTCATGATGTGATTTAGCAAGGTTGTTCCGGATCGAGAAACGAGAGAGTCGGCGTGTGAGGCTCGGGTTGAGGGCGTGTTGCGTGTCAACCCGTGGCAAATGAATGAGTCAGCTCTGGGTGGTCCCGCCAGGTGGTAGGGTCACGAGGGTGCTAGTCCCAAGTTTAGATGACCGTCGTATGAGTTCGTGGATATGTTCGACCTGAAGCGGATCGTGAAGGCCGGAAGTGGCCTTAAGGAAGATCGAGGCTAGTAAGATGACCAAGTTTGGAGGTAGTGACTCCAAAGTTTTGGAAACTGAAGTATGGTACGTATACTAGAAGAGTTCGAGTGTTCGAGAAGAGTACGACGAGTAAGGGTAGAGGCGAGCATGTATTGCGAGCATAGATATGATCATTTCTTGTAAAGGGAGAAGGTGCGAAGGATGTATATTTTAGACCTCAGGAATCGCATGCAGTCCGCATCATTGGTTGGGTCACGGAGTGACACTAGAACCTCGCGACAAAGTGACAAAAGTTTGTGATGTTAGAGGTGTTTCCTCGTGGACTTGGATGTAAGTATTTGCGCAGTGTTTATTACAAGCAGTGTGGCGAGATTGTTCTCGTAAGTATAGTAGTGAAGACTATCTTTGGCGCATGTTTGTTTTGTTTGAGCTTAGAAGGAACATTCGGACGAATGTTTCTAAGGAGGAGAATGTTATACCCGTATTTCCGTAGTATGTACGTGGCGTCGTATTATAATTTGAGCCTTAAAAGTTGGCTAGTTTCGAAATTTGTACACAACACCCGATTAGAGTCGTTTTTAGACGAAACGTTTCCACAGCTTTCGTAGGGAAAATTCCGGCTATGTCATTTATAATTTTTGCGGATTTTTCCGAGAGACGAAACATTTTGGACCAACGAGAGGGCGACACTTGTCACCCTCTAATTGGAAGGAGTGGACGGCAAAAGCTTGCCCTTTGCACGTTTTTGGTGTTGCATTTTTGGTCAAGGGTTAGGTAGGATATTTTGTGTAGATGGATAAGGTTGCACATGGCTTAATCTTGGCCTTACACTTGCTATGCACTTGTCTTCATCTTGGCCATTGGTTGGCCTTCACTTGACCTATAAATACCCCCTTAGTTGATGAACTTTCTTCATCCAAAACTTGAGCAATCTACCTAAGTCTCAAAATACTCCCTCCCTCTTACTTATTTTCGTCCGCCACACTACCCCAGAAGCCTTGGCAGAGGTCTACCCCCCTAACTAGTTGTTTTCAGATAATACCCCTTGTTGTGGTATAGAAATACTCTCTAGTATTGTTATAATGCCCAAAATACTTTAGCCAAATACCTGTAGTACTTTCCAAAGTACCATTTTTACAAAAGCCCAGAAAATACTATTATACTTTCCTCGGTCTAAAACGAAACCTAAGTAAATCTTCACCCGTAGTTGAAGTTATAAGTAGAAGTTGGTTAGAACTTCTAAGGGTTGTTTGGAGTCGGGCCTTCGGGTAGAGCTAAACCTTGCTCAGATCGACATTTAAACTCGGATAATTTTGGGCTTATCGAGGTAAACATTCTCGACCTTACGTTGTAATTGGAAATTACATGTTGTTGGATTATAAAGTTGAAGTATACTATATAAAGAACTGAACTTAGTTGTGCGGCAATGTCTTTTGACTTAAGCTGAATAATACTTACAGAATGTCTTGCGACTTAAGCTGAATTTAAAGAAGAGAATCGAATCAGAATTACATAGGAGTATTACGGTAGACTTGTGTAACATTACCGTAGTAGAATTGTACACGTCCGGTTAGACGTGTTAACCCCCTGGTTGGCTTGGTAGCGGCCTCGATAGAGAGGAGATTTACGCCGCTGGTGTGGGGAGGTCTTGCCAATTTTCTGAGAATATTCAACGCCGGATCTAAAGATATTAATAGGCGCTTTGTGGCCTTTATAGGTTGTAGTACTACGTGTGGGGTGATCCGCTTGATCGAGAGTGTAGCCGACGGTTTGAGGTACTTGGGCGTTTGCTATTAGTCGATAATCGTCGCGGTATGTGAACCTCTTCCTATCTCTTCTAGCATGATATGTGTGAACTATGTAGCACGGTGACGTCATGTGCTACATGTATTTGATTGGTTTAAAACATAAAGTGTTATAACCGCTTTATGGGAAGTCGGTTATAATGACTTTATGTGGATAACAAATACTTTGTGGTTTCTAAAAGGTATGATTTGAATAATAAGCGGCTTGATATGTGTTAATAAAGAACTTGAAGTATTTCAAAAGATTTATGAATTGTTTTGAAAGAATGAGTAGTACTTGGTTTTGAAAGCTTAAGAGTTATACTAGCTTTATGGGAAGTTAGGTATAACGGCTTAAGAATGTTTTCTTGATTTGAAATCGAATGCGTATCGACAAACCATCGCGGCGTTAATAAAAGGAAAATGTATTGACTAATGAAGTATTATTAAAACCAAGAAACCTCCATCTGCATAGAAGCTAAGATGAGACAAAATGATATTACATTTCCTAGATCATGCCGCTTAATAAGATTGATTATAAACAAGAATAACCTACTCACATATAAGACGTATGTTTCTCAAAACGTTTAAAGGAGAATTATGTTTTAAAGGACTAAAACTATGAACTACTAAACCTTTTCTAAAATGAGAAACTTGAGCATTGAAATTAGGCAAACTTGAGCGTTGGGAAAATAAGGTTGTTACTTGATTTTACAAAGGAAAGCATTTTGGTTTACTTAACAATGTTAGTCACTCCAATTTTATACTACGGTATATGGTGAACTTTGTAAAAGAAATTGATCTTAAAAGGAATTTAACGGACGTAGTACTTTCGGGTTAAAATCCTGACTTTGACATAAAATTAAAGTACCTAGAGTTGTGTGTAAAATGTTTATGCTTGTTTTTATGAAACTTGACCATGTTACGTGATAGCCTTGTTGTGCAAGTACCGTGTTCTACTCGACTACCGTTCATCCGAATGTATTTCACTTGATTAGGTTCATCCGAATGTATTTCACTCGACTACGGTTCATCCGAATGTATTTCACTTGATTACGGTTCATACGGAATGTATTTCACTTGATTCGGTTCATCCGGAATGTATTTCACTGATGATGGTTCATCAGGAATGTATTTCACTTGACTAGGTTCATCCAGAATGTATTCCACTGACTACTGGGTTCATAGGATGAACAGAATGTATTCCACACTTTTCTATATTGGGTCCATAAGATGGGCAGAGACCCGTATACGTATCATGATTTGTACTGAAGATGCTAAAGGCGGTGAGGAAGGAGTTCCACGCACGAGGATGACTTTTAGGCGTGAGTCCCCGACTTGACATATTTGCTCTTATGTTGTGAATCGTAGTTTAGTTATCATACATGTCTCTGCTTTATAGACTATTATGATTTCATTTACAGATTTTCTGATTTCACATACTTGGTACTGTTATGACGACTCGCCTTGGGTGCGTTCATGCCGCAGTAAAAGGTACATCGACCGCCGATCCCCGCTTATAGGATCACATTCCAGTGTTGTGAAGCTCCGTTCCTTAGGAGGCTTATCTTTTGGTATGTTACCACGAGTGCAGATTCTTATACATTCGAGGTATGGCGGCCCCTGTCCGTCATAGCCGTGTAAAAATCTTAGAGGTGTAGAGCATTGTGGCGGAGTTTGTAAAGGATAACCGTTCGTATTTATGTATATATGATGAAGGCAATCGTTTTGGTTGCTGTTTATTTATCTCTTCTCTTAATTCATGTTCATGTTTTTATTTCCGCGATTTTCTCGATGTTGTATCACTAGGGTGCCGGGGTAAGGCACGACGCCCAGGTTCGGTCGTGACAAGAGTTTCACGAGTAGCACTTCACCGGGCATGGATATTGCCGCATGCGAGCTTACGCACGGGTGTGAGGCGTAGAGTCGGCGGATTAACCAAGATCGCGAGAAGAGGGTCGACAGCGAGGTCCTCTGGTGACCTTCGAGCGGCGGCCTCGGCCAGACTAGTTATGCGCCTCCGCCAGTACGGAGTGCTCCGCCACAGTCTTCAGGACGTTCGGGAGATTCCGGAGCAGGTCAGAGCTCCAAGGTTTCAGGTTTTTGAGGGAGCAGGGACGTTAGTCAGATGGGACCACCCCTACCTCATTGTGGCCGTTGTGGTAGGCTCCATGATGGGGAGTGTCGTGCTGGAATGGGAGTTTGTTTTGCATGCGGCCAGCCGGGCCATTTTGCGAGAAATTGTCCAACCAGAGGTAGCGTGGATGTAGAGACTCAGCCTTCGGGATCAGTGGCTGATTCATCTCCTCCTTTTGTGCGCCGTGCAGGGAAGGAACATGAGTAGAACGACAAAAAGGGGAAGTGAAGTAATAGTTACAGGTATATTCTTAACCCTCTAGAGACTAGTATGCATTGATGTTATGGTGATGTGTTGTGTTATGTTCGGATAACTTTGTGTTAAAAATGTCATTTAGAAGCCTGATTAGTGAAAAGGGTAAGTCTGGGGATGAGAAAATTTTGAACCTTAAAATTTATAACAATCGAGACCTTAGAGGTAAGGCCGGCTAGAGTAAAAGATTTTACAGTGATCCTTGTCGGAGTACATAGTATGCGGGGAGTATTTTCGGGTGATAAGTCCATGAGTGGCATAACTGATTCTTTTGTTAGTGCAGTGGTGAAAACTATACCGGCGTCTGCGTTTTGGAGACTTAGAAGGAACATTCGGGACGAATGTTTCTAAGGGGGGAAGAATGTTACACCCCGTAAATTCAAGAAGATAAGATAAGAACATACCAAGAAATATAAGATTTGAAAGTTGAAAGATAAGTTGACAAACATGTGTTGGACGGATTTTGAGTCTACCTTGGAGTGTTGTACCCCAGTTGTTAAGAATTTCGATGTGTTTAAAAAGCCTAGTGTGTAGTCCGTTAAATCTAGTTCCCAACGCAACAAACCACTCGTCGATAGGACACCGGGGTCGAAAGTTATGGAAGTTACAAGTTAGGTGCTCAATGTGCAAAGTGCAGCTGCTCAGGTACGCTGCCCCGAATGTAGGGCGCCCGGTTGTATCGAGTCCGCGGGGTTGCCGCGGCCACGAATCTGAGGCGCGACGTCGAACTTTGCTAAGTAGAAGTAAGCTGCGCCGAGGCGGATTTTTCTGCAGAAAGAGGCGAAAATCGGGATATTTTGTTAAAAGCCTATGGGAGGGTGACAAGTGTCCCTCCCATCCTTTTGACCAGGAAAGGGGTATTTTAGGCCAAGTCTTGGAAGACTTGGCCATTTCATCTCAAAACCTCCCAAGGAAAATCCTCTTCCTTTCTCTCTAGTTTTTCTTGAAGAAACCTTGCCTTAGGGAAATTGTTGGAGCGGCAAGAAGGAAAAGTGTGGGTAAACTTGTAGGAAGCTGGTGGGCGAGTTTGTGGAAAAAAGTGGAAGAAAGGGGCTTTTGTGGGCTTCTCCAAAGGTAAAAGTTTCCCCTTCTCTTGGATATGAGTTAATACTTGTTATAGTAGTTTAGAAATGAGCCTGAGGCTGTTATATTTAAGTTGTATAGATTTGGATCTTGTTGTCTTGTTGAAAACTGAAATGGGCATGTTAACCTTAAGATGATAACTTCAATTTGGTTACTAATTTGGTCGTCACATGTTGTAAAGGGGGATTGTAGTTGTTGAAGATGTCTAGGGATATATATCATGTTAGACCTAAGAACTTGGATTGGAAAAAAGTTGAAAGGGGTTAGTATTGGTTATATTGTTGGCCAAGAATGGCATGGAAACTATTGGTTTATTTTGTGTTGTTGTGGGGCGGAATTTTACACGTATTGTTAGGCGTGTAATCCCCTTGTATTTTGCTGGATCAATTGAGCCTTAAATGCGGCGTTTGGTTATTGAATTCGGCCTTGAAAAAGGTGGCATAGAATTAGAAACAAATGAAGTGCTGTCCAAATTTCCGTAGAATGTAGGGACCTTGCACTTAGTTTATTCTACGTTCGAAGCTAGAGATTGATAGACGTTTTATGACCCTTATAGGATTGAAGTACTACGAGTAGCATATTCTACTTAAGGAGGATAGTATTGTGGAGCATTTTGCTAACCATCGATAATCGTCGCGAGGTATGTGATTCTTCCTATCCTCTTCAGCATGATTATTTGTGAAATATATAGTGCAGTAGATGCACGTGTGTTAAAGGAATTTGATTTCCCTTGTTGTGCCTTGACTTGATATGAAGTGTAAAGGTCTTGATTGTTTGAAAGGTAGGAAAATCCTATTCGTTAGTAATGGGTACTCGGTGGTTAAAGAATGAGCCCTCTTGGTCTCATAAGGGCTTGTAGTTGTAATTGGTTGGTTTAAAACATAAAATGTTATAACGGCTTTATGGGAAGTTGGTTATAACCACTTTATGTCGGTAAAATAATGGTTTGTTGATTTCAAGAGATAAGAGACTTGGTTTTTAAAAGAATAATGTTACATGAATTTCGGAAATGGGAATAAGAATCGAACAAGCCAATGCAGCGTTAATAAAGGAAAGAAGTAATGACAATTAATCATATTAAAACCAGTAGAAACCTCCATCTGCATAGAAGCTAAGATAAGACAAAATTGTATTACATTTCCTACATCATGGCTGCTCTAATAAGAATTATTGTAATCAAGTTTTGATCTTCTTAAAAATTCCAAAGTAAGGAACTCGATTTCTAAAAGAAAAGAGACTTAAGAATTTGAAGTGTTTTGTTTTAAAAGAAAGGCATGGTTTTGTCTTGTATTGTTTTAAAACATAAAGTGTTATAATAGCTTTATGGGAAGTTAGTTATAACGACTTTATGGAAAATAAAGAAATGGATTCATTATTGGATTTAGAATGATAACTTGATTTTTGGAAAAAGTGAAGTAACTTGTTTTCAAATATTGAACTCTTTGTGATGGAAAAACATAAGTGGCTTGGTTATAAAAGGTAGGAGTACCTTGATCCTAAAGGGGTTAGATACTTGGGTTTTAAATGGTATACTTGACGTTGTGTTAAGGAGTGTTTAAAGTACCTTGAGTTGTGTGTAACTTGCCTATGCTTGGTTGAGATAGCCTTGTTGTACAAGGGTTTGATTGTGCTATCGAGTCTCTCGATGAAGGGCCGATTATTGGTTATTTGTTTGGACATACTGACACGTTGGGTAGCCCACGGGTATGCTTCCACAGTGAGTATTCTCTTGTTATTTGTTTGGACATACTGACACGTTGGGTAGCCCACGGGTATGCTTCCACAGTGAGTATTATCTTGTTAGTTGTTTGGACATACCGACACGTTGGGTGGCCCACGGGTATGCTTCCACAGGGATTGTTATCTTGTTATCTCCTTTGGGCATACCGACACGTTGGATGGTCCACGGGTATGGGCCCACTAGGACGGTTCCAGGGCCATGCTTATACCGAGGTGAGATGCCGGGGCATGCGGCCATTGTGCGGGTTAAATTCCCGGGTTGTATTTGAGTGATGATTTCACGGGCATGAGTCCCTAACTTGACATGACTGATTATATGTTGTGTACTGTAGTTTGGTTATCATACATGTCTCCTGCTTTATATAGACTATTATGATTTCATTTACAGTATTTTTCAGTTACATACTTGCCAGTACTGTTATGCGACATCCTTCGAGGCTGCGTTCATGCGAGTTGAGGTACATAGCTTGCTGATCCGCACTCTTAGGATCGCTGTTCGGTTCTCGGAAAGCTCCATATCTCCGGAAGCTTGTCCTGTGGTACGGTTCCCTGAAGTAGTAGACTTTTGTATATTCAGGGGCATGGCTGTCATGACCCGTTCCGGGGCCCGTGACTGGTGCCTTACCGGGGAACCCAAGTAGTCATACATCAGAGTAATCAGCGGAAATATAAAGCAAGACATGAAACAGTTTATAAAATAAGACACAGTTTATGTGAGAAAACATCGCCTTTCGACATATATATATAAACATGGTTTAGCAGTTACATCCGACACTGTACAACATGACTACAAACCTCTAAGGAAATATACAACTATGGCGGGACAGGGCCCCGCCATACCTGGCTAATAAAACTATCTACAACGGGAGATCATACCCAAAGTAGAGCCTCGGAAAAGATGGAGCTCAGACACCAACGTAGAGATCCTAAGAATGTGGATCTAGCACTGCTTGCCCTTACTGCGGCATGAACGCAGCCCCGGGAGGTCGATACTGTACTAAGTATATGAAACTGTAAAATACTTCAATGAAACATATCATTTTAAAAACAATTTTGCAAGTATGTATAAAACAACCAGAAACGCGCATAGTGCCACATCACAAACAAGAGCAATAGGTAAGCGTAACATGTCTTTTCTAGGCTGCGAATGATCGGGCAGGCCAATTGCCCGTAGTATCACCATGCAAGCCTAATCACGGACTCAGTGTCCGCGTAGGCCAATCACATAGGCCGCATAGGGTATATAACCCCGCATCGGTAGCTACTCGGCATCGCCCCGACTCGTCGTCCGCATGGCCACATGGCCGCATGAGGTATAACCCGCACACTAACTGGAACTCCGTAGCTCGCATAGGTCCCTTGGACCCGCATGAGGTATTCTCGAATCATGGTCCCATCCGTGCGAGTCTACCCCGCATCGGAGGCGACTTAACCCCGGTAATATGTCAAGAGGTGAGTGATGTTACACTAACCTAACAGCTTATCGTTAACAACATAAGCACAACAAGAATACTCTTTTACACAAATGTTACAAGACACTAACACACATAGCATCATATCATGTCTACTTATCAAACCATCTTATTATTCTTTTTCACAATTCAATATAAGTCCATTATAAACACATAGGCAAAGCATTTCTTTTATCAATCTTAAGTGGTTATACTTAACTTCCCATAAAGCTAGTATAACTCTTAAGCTTCTGTTTAAAAACCAATTAGTTTTCTTCTGTTAAAAATGATTCAGTATTCTTATGAAATGCTTTCAGATCTTTATTATTCGGGCTTAAGCGGTGAGGCATTCTTAGTAAGTGTTATTCGGGCTTAAGCGTGAGGCATTCGTAAGTATTATTCGAGCTTAAGTCAAAGACATTGCCGTAGTTATTATTCGATTAACACACGTATGCGTCACCGTACTATATATATTGTAAAATATCATGCTTTAGGAAGAATCACATACCTTCTCAAAAACCACCGCCAAGTTGAATATGTCGCCGCAGAGAGTCGACCTATAATAGTCACAGACATCTATCAAGGACTACTCAAGGTCGATTTCTAAACAGAGGGTTCACAATTCTATGGAAAGTTGGCGTACTTCCCTACCCGGTGAGCTATATAAGTTCATCGTGAAAGCAGTCCTATGTAAATACAGTTTGATTATTCTTCTTTAAACCCTTCTACTTGTAGTAACAGTTCAATTCTATACGTGATATTCTTCTAAGTATTTAATACTTATTCTAATACTACAATGAAGTATTCTCTAATTCAAAAGAGGGTTAGGATTAGTTACCTCGAGCCCAATAATATCCTAGATAAAGTCGCTTTGAGCAAGGTTTAGCTCCTAAGTTGTATGCGCTCAGGTAGCTCGAGAAACCTTAGAAGTTCTTCACAACTTCTACTAAGTACTAAGGGATTTGGGCTGGGGTATTTTGGGCATTATAACAATACTAGAAGACAACTTTTCTACCGAGGGAGGGGTAGATTTTTGGCTAGGCTAGGGGGCTCGGCCAAACTACTAGGCTAGAGGGGTATTCGGCCAGGGCCTTCACAAGGAGGGGAGGTGTTGGGCGAAAAAGGCTACAAAGGGAGAGGAGAGGATTTTCAAGACTTGGAAAGATTTGTGGATGAAGAACTCTTCATCTCTAAGGGGTTATTTATAGGTCAAGAAGTGGCCAACCAATGGTCAAGATTAAGACAAGTGCAAGGCAAGTGTAGGGTGAGGATTAACTATACACAAATATCCTACCAACTCCTTGACTTGTGCACAAGGCACAAAAAACGTGCTCGCGTTGTCCAAATCGTCCAAATGGGCGATTTCAAGTCCATCAATTGGAGGTGACAAGTGTCGCCTCCCGTTGGTCCAAAATGTTTCGTCTCTCGGAAAAATCCGCAAATATTAGAAATGGCATAGCCGGAATTTACCTGCGAAGGCGTGGAAGCGTTCGTCGGAAAACTATTCGTTTTGTGAGTTGTGCCCAAAAAAAGCGTTTTGCCTAAACTTTAAGGCTAGACTTTTATGCGTATTCCCTACGTACATACTCTGAAATACTGGTATAACATTCTCCTCCTTAGAAACATTCGTCGAATGTTCCTTCCCAAACGATTACCGATAAGATTCTTCATAACTAAAACAGTTGCAAATGCCACACACGGCCACAGAACAACACTTAGGCAGAAACGATAACGAAAATTTACAAGTAGGAAAGTGAATTACCTGGAGGTGTGGGGAATAGGTGAGGATACTTCTGCCTCATTTCTCTCGGCTACCACGTCATCTCTCCTCCCTGAGCTCGTTCCGCCACAAGACTTTGACGGAAGCCACGTCCTTGGTCCGCAGACGCCTAACCTGACGATCGACTATCGCTATGGGAATCTCCTCATACGATAATGTTACACCCCGTATTTACAGGACATGTTTTAAGAACATACGTAAGAACTTTAAAGTGTCAAGATTTGAGACTTGTAAAATTTAACGGAATTTTGGAATTTGTCGGAAAACGTATTATTGTGACGAATGGGAAGGCGACATGTGTCACCCCCCCTTAGTATGCCTTGGTCGATTTGGGCATGTCCCTAATTGTCATTTGACCTTTGGTAGGATGAATTAATCTTGCAAGTAGTAGCATGAGAATATTGACTAAGTCAAAGGTCCCACTAGACTTGATATTTAGTAAGAGATCATCCAAACCACCCATTTGTGTGTATCACGACCCTCCAATACACTTTATATCACTAGTAGTAGTATGACTAGTTCCATACTTAGCCAAATATCACAAAAATTGGAAGAACCACAAGAGGGGCTCTCGGATTTGGCTAAGCTCTCTTTGCAAAAAAATTTGTTTGTTGTCCAATAATTTCCCCACTTTAAACCAAGGTTCCTAAGTGTATTGTGAGTGTATCTCAATAGAAAAATCCCGGAAAAAGATAGTTTTCGGGTTAGTCGCAAAGTGAAAACCTAAAGGGTCTTTCTAGGTTTTACTTGGAGTTTGAAGGATAATTGTTGGTATTGTTCTAAGGGTCCCAACAAGCGGATTGAGGTGTCTTAAGGAGGCTCTAGGTTGCTAAGAGCAACCGGTTTGAAGATTGGATTAAAAGCGTTGAGGTATAATCTTGTTCTTTGAAAGTATTACAAAATTATTTATTTTGTTGTTAGCTTTACTTGTTGCTAGCATGAAGTATATGTTGAAGTTTATAAGGATTATAGATCGATTGTAGTCTTTGAAATTCGAAATGAAATGTAGGCCATGTTATGTTGGGTTACAATTTGATCGTTGTTAGAATCGTCGCATGTTATTGACTTGAAGCTTATGGTAGTAATAACCAAATGCGACTTGATATCTTATTATGCTACCAATTTGGATTGAAATGGAAATTGGATAAGAATTAGTTTGGTTGAACTCAAGGTGGCCGATTTTGGACTTGTAGTTTGTAGTAGTTGGTTAGTCATTTGTATTGGACTATCTTCTATTTAATTGTGAGCCAATTGGGGCTGTTTAGTTAGTCATTTGTATTGGACTATCTTCTATTTAATTGTGAGCCAATTGGGGCTGTTTAGTTAGTCATTTGTATTGGACTATCTTCTACTTAATTGTGAGCCAATTGGGGCTGTTTGGTTATTGTAATCGACCTTGAAAAAGGTGGCAAAGTGAGTAGAAACAAAGGAGGTGCTGTCCGATTTTCCATAGATTTTGGCGACTTAGAACTTAGAATATTCTACGTTTGAAGTAAGAGGTTAATGGACGTATTGTGACCATGATAGGTTGAAGAACTAAGTATAGCGTATCCTACTGGAAGATTGTGATAGCTCAAGGTTGAAGTACTTTGGAGAATCTTGCTACTTGTCGACAATCGTCGCGAGGTATGTGAACCTCTTCCTTCTTTTGACATGATTCTATGTATGGAATATACGTGTAGTACTATTTCATGATTCCTTCTACTCTTAGAAGTTAAGAGGTATGTATGTTGATTTTACTTTACGTAAAGGTTATGTCTAAGTTATCCTAAGTTCTTACCAAGTCTTATGGGGGATGTTGGTAAGAGTCGTTAGGGGGTATTTGGAGCCAAGTTGACTTGGCTAATTTACGGCACAAATGAGAATAAGTATCGAACAAGCCATTGCAGCGTTAATAAAGGAAAATGTAATGACATTAATTATGTTAAAACAAGTAGAATTCTCCATCTGCATAGAAGCTAAGATAAGACAAAATTGTATTACATTTTCTAGATCATGGCTACTTTATTAAGATAGTTATAAATAAGTATAACTTATTCACACCGCACCAAGTATTTGCTACTTAATTTATAAGGATTTACGTATGAAGTTTTAAGACTATGAACCTCAAATTTTTAAAAGGATAAGAAACTTGTTTTCATAAAAGTTAAGAGACTTGAAGTAAATTGAAATCTATGTGATTTGAATTTAAAGTATAAGATTCTTGGTCATCAAACGAATGTATTTGTCTAAGAAATAAAGAGTTATAACGGCTTTATGGGAAGTTGGTTATAACAACCTAATGGAAGATTTAAAAGAATGGTTTTCTTCAGTAAAGTAAGCAAAGAAATGATTTGAAATAAAGAAGGGAAAATTGTTTTAAAGGTACCAATTGCTTTAGGTTTCAAAGAAAGAAGTCACTAGATTTAGAAGCCTATAAATGTATTTCTAAAAAAAGTATTGTGACTTGTCTTGAAAAGTAGATATGACTTGATACTACAGTTATTAGTATCTTGGAAGTTTTATTTGAAAGAGAATCATTTTAAAGGAGTAGAGGCACGTAGTACGTTGGAGTTAAATTCGGATTTTATAATGACATGTTAGTGTCTTAAGTAAACAAAAATGAGAGTGTATGAACAAGCTAATAAGAAGTTAGGGATTTCTTAACTTGCTTATGTTATGTATGGTAAGCTGGTGGTGCTTATGCTATGTATGATAAGCCGATAGGGCTTATGTTATGTATGATGGCCGATTGAGTTAGGGTAAGAGTATAAATGAGGGGCAAGCCCCAAGACGTTATACCACCTTCTCCAGGGTAAGAGTATAAGTGAGGGGTAAATCCCCGAGACGCTGTACCACCTGCTTTATGTGTTATTTGACGACCGGTCGAGATAGGGTAAGAGTATAAATGAGGGGCAAGCCCCAAGACGTTATACCACCTTCTCCAGGGTAAGAGTATAAATGAGGGGCAAGCCCCAAGACGTTATACCCCCTGCTTTACCACCTTCTCCAGGGTAAGAGTATAAATGAGAGCAAGCCCCAGACGTTATACCACTGCTTTGATTGATATTATGGGCGTGAGACCCATGGTTATGTTTTACACTTTTAGCCGGCGGTGATGGGGATTCCACGGGCATGCTTTGATATTGGTGTGACTTGACCGCGTCGATTTGGGCGGGTAGTATATGTGTCCTCCGTAGTGGCCGGACTATGTTATGAAAGATAAGTAAGTTAGATAGAAGTGAACTTAATGACTTCTCCTAAGTAAGTACGTAAGATATGACTATAACTCTTAATGGAATGGAAAAAGATATTGATGTAAGTTATGTGGAAAAACTTGATTGAATTCTTAAGTATGTATGTAAGAATATGATGTTAATTCCTATTGAAAGAAGGAAAAGAATGATTAATGTACGATTAAGTTCATAAGTGGTAATGACACGGCAGGATCTGGTATGTATTTTTATACTTGTCCTTGTCATTCTTTTGTACAGTTATGATCTGTTTACTGTACGTTATTTCTGTTCCATATTCTATTTTTGTTATCGACTTTCTTCGAAGCCGCGTTAAATGTCGCGAGTTTAGGTATTACGATTATGGATCCGCGAGCTTAGGATCCTGGTTCAGCATTTTGAGATGGCTCCAATGTTCCGGAGTTGTCGTGGCTATGTATATTCAGGGGTACGGCGGGGCCTTGTCCCGCCACAGTTGTTCAGTTGTTATTCCTAGAGGTCTGTATTCACATTTTGTGGGTCAGTTTGTAAAAGAAATGAGGCAACTGCTTCGGTTGTATTTATATATGTTCAGGAAGGTAGCCCTATCGGCTAACCTGTTGTTTTACTTCCGATGTTTTATTAATAAGTTTCATGTATGTTCCGCTGATTTTCTCTGATGTTTACCTGTAAGGGTGCCCAGGTAGGGCACCAGTCGCGGTCCCGGGGTCGGGTCGTGACAAAAGTGGTATCAGAGCAGTTAGTCCTCGGAAAGTGTCTACGCACGTGTCTAGTAAGTCTTGATTATCGGTGTGTTGTGCACCACATCTATAATCGTGAGGCTGCAGGACATTTAGGATTAGTTTCATTCTTCTCACTCGAGATCGTGCCGAGCCGTGTTGTTAGGGTCGTCTCTCCAACGAAGTTATGTTGATTGCAATCACGAGAAAGCGGCGATGACCAGAATGACTACGGATCGCGTATCGAGGTTGGTATTGATTATAGTATAGTTGGTATTGTGACATACATCTATACGAGTTATGTATGAAGTCGACGGCGTGTTGCCTAGAATGATTTTAGATTACCAGAATCGGTAAAGACTAACTAGATCACGGGAAGGTATGGAATAGTTAATGATATTTCGCCAGGTCTTGTGGTTTATTTTGAGATTTTGGGAAAGGATGAGTTGTGCGATAGGGTAGTGAACCCAGAAGCCGTATTAAGGAACCTAACGGAATGTCATGTTAATAGATTAAGCTGCGTAGTATGCTTAAGAGAATTATACGGATGAGGCCTGTATAGAGTAAGTAATGGTTGTTGTGATCGAGACAACATGGTTATGATTTTATGAGAAGTTTTTATACCCGTTATTGGGGGATTGGTAAGGTAGGCTTGGAGCATGGAAATTGCGAGCCTAAGAATATTGATAACTGCCGAGACCTTAGATGTATAAGGCTTTCTCTGGCAATAAGATTTTAAGTCAGACCAAGGATAAGAGTTAAGTGCGACGCTGAGTAGGGTCGAGGACCTGTTACGGGTCTCCCCATATCCTGGAATGGAGTGGGATCAGTTGGTAGTAGTTCCGCTACGTGACGGGGTCACGAGGGCGCTAGGCCCAAGTCTAGTTAATTATTTTACGGGTTCGTGGACGCGTTCCACCGGAACCAGGTCATGAAAGCCGGAAATGGCCTTATATTGTTTTATAGAGTTACTCCAAAGATTTGAGGCCAGAATCGGTATGGAAGTTATGTATGTATGCTAGTATGAGTTGGAAGTATGAAAAGATAATCTCTTTTGGGCTTGTGATGGACGGGTATGCGTGTACAAGGTATTAGGGCCATGTGTGGCATTGTTGGTATGTCGGGGGTGGTGAAAGGAAACTATGTTGTTAATTTTAAGTTTGACTCCGAAAGAACATTCGAGGACGAATGTTTCTAAGGGGGGAAGAATGTTACACCCCGTATTTACAGGACATGTTTTAAGAACATACGTAAGAACTTTAAAGTGTCAAGATTTGAGACTTGTAAAATTTAACGGAATTTTGGAATTTGTCGGAAAACGTATTATTGTGACGAATGGGAAGGCGACATGTGTCACCCCCCCTTAGTATGCCTTGGTCGATTTGGGCATGTCCCTAATGGTCATTTGACCTTTGGTAGGATGAATTAATCTTGCAAGTAGTAGCATGAGAATATTGACTAAGTCAAAGGTCCCACTATACTTGATATTTAGTAAGAGATCATCCAAACCACCCATTTGTGTGTATCATGACCCTCCAATACACTTTATATCACTAGTAGTAGTATGACTAGTTCCATACTTAGCCAAAAATCACAAAAATTGGAAGAACCACAAGAGGGGCTCTCGGGTTTGGCTAAGCTCTCTTTGCAAAAAAATTTGTTTGTTGTCCAATAATTTCCCCACTTTAAACCAAGGTTCCTAAGTGTATTGTGAGTGTATCTCAATAGAAAAATTCCGGAAAAAGATAGTTTTCGGGTTAGTCGCAAAGTGAAAACCTAAAGGGTCTTTCTAGGTTTTACTTGGAGTTTGAAGGATAATTGTTGGTATTGTTCTAAGGGTCCCAACAAGCGGATTGAGGTGTCTTAAGGAGGCTCTAGGTTGCTAAAGAGCAACTTCGGTTTTGAAGATTGGATTAAAAAGCGTTGAGGTATAATCTTGTTCTTTGAAAGTATTACAAAATTATTTATTTTGTTGTTAGCTTTACTTATTGCTAGCATGAAGTATATGTTGAAGTTTATAAGGATTATAGATCGATTGTAGTCTTTGAAATTTGAAATGAAATGTAGGCCATGTTAAGTTGGGTTACAATTTGATCGTTGTTAGAATCGTCGCATGTTATTGACTTGAAGCTTATGGTAGTAATAACCAAATGCGACTTGATATCTTATTATGCTACCAATTTGGATTGAAATGGAAATTGGATAAGATTTAGTTTGGTTGAACTCAAGGTGGCCGATTTTGGACTTGTAGTTTGTAGTAGTTGGTTAGTCATTTGTATTGGACTATCTTCTATTTAATTGTGAGCCAATTGGGGCTGTTTAGTTAGTCATTTGTATTGGACTATCTTCTATTTAATTGTGAGCCAATTGGGGTTGTTTAGTTAGTCATTTGTATTGGACTATCTTCTACTTAATTGTGAGCCAATTGGGGCTGTTTGGTTATTGTAATCGACCTTGAAAAAAGTGGCAAAGTGAGTAGAAACAAAGGAGGTCTGTCGATTTTCCATAGAATTTGGCGACTTAGCACTTAGAATATTCTACGTTTGAAGTAAGAGGTTAATGGACGTATTGTGACCATGATAGGTTGAAGAACTAAGTATAGCGTATCCTACTGGAAGATTGTGATAGCTCAAGGTTGAAGTACTTTGGAGCATCTTGCTACTTGTCGACAATCGTCGCGAGGTATGTGAACCTCTTCCTTCTTTGACATGATTCTATGTATGGAATACGTGTAGTACTATTTCATGATTCCTTCTACTCTTAGAAGTTAAGAGGTATGTATGTTGATTTTACTTTACGTAAAGGTTATGTCTAAGTTATCCTAAGTTCTTACCAAGTCTTATGGGGGATGTTGGTAAGAGTCGTTAGGGGGTATTTGGAGCCAAGTTGACTTGGCTAATTTACGGCACAAATGAGAATAAGTATCGAACAAGCCATTGCAGCGTTAATAAAGGAAAATGTAATGACATTAATTATGTTAAAACAAGTAGAATTCTCCATCTGCATAGAAGCTAAGATAAGACAAAATTGTATTACATTTTCTAGATCATGGCTACTTTATTAAGATAGTTATAAATAAGTATAACTTATTCACACCGCACCAAGTATTTGCTACTTAATTTATAAGGATTTACGTATGAAGTTTTAAGACTATGGACCTCAAAGTGTTAAAAGGTTAAGAAACTTGTGTTCCTAAAAGTTAAGAGACTTGAAGTATTTTGAAAGCTATGCGATTTGAATTGAAAGTATAAGTTTCTTGGTTATCAAATGAATGTATTTGTCTAAGAAATAAAGAGTTATAACGGCTTTATGGGAAGTTGGTTATAACAACCTAATGGAAGATTTAAAAGAATGGTTTTCTTCAGTAAAGTAAGCAAAGAAATGATTTGAAATAAAGAAGGACAAATTGTTTTAAAGGTACCAATCGCTTTAGGTTTCAAAGAAAGAAGTCACTAGATTTAGAAGCCTATAAATGTATTTCTAAAAAAAGTATTGTGACTTGTCGTGAAAAGTAGATATGACTTGATACTACGGTTATTAGTATCTTGGAAGTTTTATTTGAAAGAGAATCATTTTAAAGGAGTAGAGGCACGTAGTACGTTGGGTTAAATTCCCGGATTTTATAATGACATGTTAGTGCCTTAAGTAAACAAAAATGAGAGTGTATGAACAAGCTAATAAGAAGTTAGGGATTTCTTAACTTGCTTATGTTATGTATGATAAATCGGTAGTACTTATGTTATGTATGATAAGCGGTAGGGCTTATGTTATGTATGATGGCCGGTTGAGTTAGGGTAAGAGTATAAATGAGGCAAGCCCCAAGGCGTTATACCACCTTCTCGGGTAAGAGTATAAGTGAGGATAAATCCCAAGACCATCACCTGCTTTATGTGTTATTTGACGAAGTCGAGATAGGGTAAGAGTATAAATGAGGGCAAGCCCCAAGACGTTATACCACCTTCTCCGGTAAGAGTATAAATGAGGCAAGCCCCAAGACGTTATACCTCGCTTACCACCTTCTCCAGGTAAGAGTATAAATGAGGGCAAGCCCCGCACGTTATACCACCTGTTTTGATTGATATTATGGGCGTGAGACCCGTGGTTATGTTTTACACTTTTAGCTGTCGACAGTGATGGGGGATGCCACGGGCATGGTTTGAGATTGGGGTGACTGATCGCGTCGCAGTTTGGGCCGGGTAGTATATGTGTCCGTGCGGAGTGGGCCGGACTATGTTATGAAAGATAAGTAAGTTAGATAGAAGTGAACTTAATGACTTCTCCTAAGTAAGTCGTAAGATATGACTATAACTCTTAATGGAATGGAAAAGATATTGGTGTAAGTTATGTGGAAAAACTTGATTGAATTCTTAAGTATGTATGTAAGAATATGATGTTAATTCCTATTGAAAGAAGGAAAAGAATGATTAATGTGCGATTAAGTTCATAAGTGGTAATGACACGCGAGATCGGTATGTATTTTTATACTTGTCCTTGTCATTCTTTTGCACGATTATGATCACATCAGACGTTATTTCTGTTCCATATTAACTGTTATGTCGACTTCTTCGGGCTGCGTTAAATGTCCGCAGTTTAGGTATTACGATTATGGATCCGCGAGCTTAGGATCCCTGGTTCGGCATTTTGAGATGGCTCGATGTTCCGAGTTGTCGTGGCTATGTATATTCAAGTGCGGCGGCCTTGTCCCGCCACAGTTGTTCGATTGTTATTCCTAGAGGTCCGTATTCGCATTTTGTGGTCGATTTGTAAAAGAAATGAGGCAATCGCTTGATTGTATTTATATATGTTCGTGAAGGTAGCCCTATCGGCTAACCTCGTTGTTTTACTTCCGATGTTTTATTAATAAGTTTCATGTATGTTCCGCTGATTTTCTCTCGATGTTTACTGTAAGGTGCGAGTAGGGCACGATCGCGATCGGTCGTGTCGTGACAGATAACCCTGGTCACCTGGACATCAATCGGGTGTACCTAGATGGATCCGTACATCTCTCAAAGATAGATCGTGAAAACCGGATGCCGCCCCGGTCGGACGGCGGATCAACTCATAGGCAACCTTGCCTACCTGCGGACAATCGAAACGGCCCGATGTACTGTGAGTTTCCTTCTTCCCGAATCTCATCACACCTTCATGGGTGGCACTTTAGAAAACCCAATCATGAACCTCGAACTCAAGATCAAGCGACGATGATCTGCATACGACATGCCGACTGAGTCGATAATAGCCGCTCTCGGATAAGCTTCACTTATCCTTCACTGCTGTACCAAATCGTCCCAGCCCTGCACCTCGCCCACATCGAACCAACCTATAGGCGATCTGCGCTTCCTCCCATACAAGGCCTCAAGGCGTCATCGAATCTGGAGTGGTAGCTATTATACGCGAACTCAACTAGAGGCAAATGATCCTCCCAACTACCACGAAGTCAATAACACGGGCTCGCGGCATATCCTCAAGAGTGGATAGTGCGCTCTGTCAGTCTGTTTGTGGATGAAATGCGATTTCGGGCTCACCGTCCCTAAACCCTCTGGAAGGACCTCCAAGTTAGCTAAATGTTGGCTCCACATGCGATATGATCAGTAGGGACTCCATGCGGTCGACGATCTCGGATGTAAAGTCCGCATAATCCTCGGTAGAAAAGTCGCCCGACGGAAGAAAGTGGGCTGATTTTCGACTGTCGGCGATAACCCATATAGAATCATGTCTCCTCCGAGTGCGAGGTAATCTGTGATGAAGTCCATGTTGATTACCTCCCACTTCCGGTCGGGATCTCAATCGTCGTAACAAACCACCGGGCCTCGGTGCTCTACCTTCACTGCGACAACACGCACCGAGCTACGAACTCTGCAACGTCCTCTTCAAGCCATCCCACCAATACACGGATCTGGGTCGTGGTACATCTTGGTCGACCAGAATGGATGAGTAACGTAGCAGTGTGCTTCCCAAGAACTGCTGCCAAGTCTGAAACATCCGGAACACACACCGCCTCAAACCTTAGCACCCCATCGTGCTACCTCGACCTTGCCTCACGAAGAGTGTATCGCGATATCGAATCAAAGCGGATCCTCGAATCGTTGCCTCTTCACTCCTCGACGATGGAAGACTGGCAACCTCACGAACTCTAACCCCACCGCTATCGTAATCAATCAAGCGGACACCAAGGCTCGCTAATCGATGCAAATCACGAACCATATGCGAATAACGACCGTTCCGGGCGTTCTTGTGCCTTATCCCGCACCCTAGTAATACAACATCGAGAAAACCAAATAAAAATAAAACTTTAAACAAGAAACAAGATATATGATCATAAAGCCAACCCAGGTTACCTTCAATAACATATATAAATACAACTCTTTCAAAACGAAGCTTTAATCCTTTTACAAACCACGCCACAACAAGATTACAGACCTCTAAGATTTACAACAACTATGGCGGGACGGGGCCGCCATACCCCAATGTACAAGAACCTACAACTCGGGAACACATACCAAAAGATAAGCCTCGAAAACGGAGCTTCCCAAAAACTGAACCGAGATCCTAGAGCGAGATCCACGGCCGATGTACCTCACCTGCGTGAACGCAGCCCCGAAGGAGGTCATCTGCAGTACCAAGTATGGCGTAAATCAAAATATCATAAATGAAATCATACTAGTCTATATAAAGCGAGACATGTATGATAACCAAACTACGATTCGCAACATAAAAGCGATCATGTCGATCGAGGACTCACGCCTCATCACTCAAATATAACTATGGGTCTCACGCCCACAACATCAATCATGTTCGTCATGGCCGCGTGCCGGATGCTGACGGTGTAGACACGTCCGGTGACATCAACAATAATATCTTGGGTGATCAACCTGCGCGTAGCCACGTGCCCCGATTCTACCTCGGTGTAGACATGTCCATGTAACCACGATAACAATATATCGGGTAATCAACCCTGCGCGCGGCCACATGCCCCGGTCTGCGTCGGTGTAGACATGTCCATGTGACATCAACAACAATATACCGCCTAACGAGCTATCACAAACAAGCTCGAGCAAATTACCATACTTTTAGACTTTTATAAAAGATCCACTCCTTCCCGAAGTCACGATATCAACACTTGCACAACAAAGGCTATCGTAACAAGCATAGGCGAGTTACACAACACCAGGCATAGGCAAGTTACACACAACTCAAGGTACTTCCATTTCGTATCAAAGTCTGGGTTTTAACCATAAGTACTACGTACGTTAACTTCCTTTTTAAGAGATCCATTCCTTTCATAAAGGTCACCCGATATCCGTAGTATAAAAATAGAGTGACTCACATTTTTAGGTAAACCAAAATACTTCCCTTTGTAAAATCAAGTAACAACATTATTTTCCAAACGTTCAAGTTTGCCTAATTTCAAATGCTCAAGTTTCTCATGTTTAGAAGGGTTTCATAACTCATAGTCTTAATCTCTTTTAAAACAATTGAGTAACATATGTCTTGTCGTGGTAGTTTATTCTTGTTTACAACAATCTTATTCACAAGACCATGATCTAGAAATGTAATACAATTTTGTCTTATCTTAGCTTCATGCAGATGGAGGTTTCTGGTTTTAATAACAATTAGTTAATTGCCGATACACCTTCCTTTATTAGCTGGCGTGGTTTGCTCGACAACTTATTCTCATTTCCGAAATCAGTAAAACATTATTCTTTTTAAAACCAAGTACTCATTACTCGCGAATGAGGTTTCACAACACATTTAACAAAATGTTAATAACCAAGTAAAACAAGTTAAGTCTCTTAACTTCTACAATCAATAAACCAATCTTTTACCTACATAGAGTCGTTATAACTAACTTCCCATAAAGCTATTATAACACCCTATGTTTTAAACCAACCAACTCATTTAACACATGTACGTCTACCGTACTACATAGTTTACAAAGCATCATGCTAGAAGGATAGGAAGAGGTTCACATACCTCGCGACGATTATCGACGATAAGCAAAAGCGCTCACGATCGTAGCACGGCTAGCCGGTCCACTCTTCAAGTAGAATACGCTACTCGCAGTACTTCCACCTATAAGGTCACAAATGTCTATTAACTTCTAACCGCACGGTTCCATATTCTACAGAAAATTCGAAGCACCTCCCTCGCAACTGCGTAAATCTCCTCTCTATCGAGGCTGCTACCAAGCCAACCGGGGTTATACGCCTAACAGGACGTATACAATTCTACTACACAATACCACAAGTCTCATGTCTGATCCTATGTAATTACGATTCGATTCTCTTCTTTAAATTGGGCTTAAGTCAAAAGACATTGCCGCAAGCTATGTTGATTCTATATATAGTATACCTCAACTATATAATCCTACCATATGTAATTTCCAATTACAACAAGGGACAAGAATATTTACCTCGATAAGCCCAAAATTATCCAAGTTATAAAGTCGATCTGAGCAAGGTTTAGCTCTACTCCGTGCGCCAATCCGCTCCAAACAACCCTTAGAAGTTCTAACCAACTTCTACTTAAATACTTCAACCAACTATGAAGATTTCCTTAGGGTTTCGGTTTGAGACTAAGAGGACAAAGGTAGTATTTAGGGCTCTACGTATAGAGGTATCTTTGGAATACTACAAGGTACTAGGATAAGGTATTTTGTGAATTAAAACAAAACTTGGAAGACAACGTTCTACCTTGGGGGGGGGTAGGCTCGGCTAGCACAACTAGGATAGGGGGAGGGGGTGTTCTCGGCCAGGGCCTTTCTCTGGGGAGAGGGAGTTGGGCGAGAGCAACAATGGGAGAGGAGGGATTTCAAGACTTAGACAAAGTGAGGAGTGAATGAATAAGTCTTCAAGGAGGGGTATTTATAGGGAAACCAATGGCCTTGATCAAGCCAAGTGCAAGGCAAGTGTAAGGCCTTGATCAAGCCAAGTGCACCCTAACCCCTACACCACAAAACAAGGCACAAAACATGGCACCAAACAAGCCACAAACAAGGCCAAAACAAGGAGCCAATTGGCCTTGAAACGTGACCAATTCGTCGAGGTTGCCGCTTAGCTTCCGATGTGAGGTGACACATGTCACCTCCCGTTGATCCAAAATGTTTCGTCTCTAAAAATCCGCAAAAAATAAATGACATAGCGGAATTTTCCCAACGTAGTCGTGGAAATGTTTAGTGAAAAATGACTCCAATCGCACTTGTGCCCAAAATTCGATTCTTTGCCTAACTTAAGGCTCAAATTCTCACGTGCGTCCCACGCATACATACTGGAAATACTGGGTATAACATTCTACCTCCTTAGAAACATTCGTCCCGAATGTTCCTTCTCAATTCTCAACACAAACATGCGCTAGTATAGCCTTCACTGCTATACGCACGAAAACAATCATGCCACACCTGGCCATAAAATAACAAACGCACCAATACTTAAACCCAAGTCAACGAGGAAACACCTCTTATCATCACAAAAGCCCCTTACCAGAGGTCTAAAATATACTCCCTTCACACCTTCATTTCACAAAAGAAACGATCACACACGTTCACTTTTCCCATCTTGTACCGCTTTCGAACACTCAAACTCTTTCTAGTATCCACCACACTCAACGCTGTTACCAACCCTTGAGTCACTACCTCCAAACTTGATCATCTTGCTAACCTCGATCTTTCTCAAGGCCGTTCGGCCTCCACGATCCGCTTATGGTCGAACATATCCACCAACTCATACGATGGTCATACAAACTTGGGCCTAGCATCCTCGTGACCCTACCACCTGGCGGGACCACCCAGAACTGACCCTACCTTAATTCGGGCTACGGGTTGACTCGTATCACGTCCTCAACCCGACCACAATCGCGTCACGCCCTTGTTCCCCGACACGGAACAATCCTGCTAAATCACATCATGAAAGCTACCACTTCCATCTCACATTACCCATGGACTGATCACTCACATAAAACCCACGAATACTACACACTCTGATAAAGGTCAAACATAAAACGAATCTTTTACACAAGACGACCTTACCTCTAAGGTCTCAATCGTGAAATAGTCTAAGGTTCACACTTACCATGCCCCCAGGCTTACCCTTCTACACTAACCAGTTTTCTAAATCACATTTTAGCACAAAGCTATCCGAACATAACACTAAACACATCAGCATACAAAACTCTAGAGGGTTAAGGATATACCTGTATCCACCGCGTCACTCTAATCATAGGCCTGTCATGCATGGCGCATAACTGTAGAAGGTGATGAACCAGCCACTGATCCTGAAGGTGAGTCGTAACATCCGTGCTTCCTTGGTCGGACAGTTCTTCGCCAAAATGGCCTGCTGGCCGCAAAAATAACAAGCTCCCGCACCACGACACTCCCGAAATGCGGTCTACCACATCGACCACACCGAGGTAGGGTGACCGTGATCCGCCAACACCTTACTTCGAAACACAACCTTGGAGCCACGACTGCTCCCGAATACTCTGGATGCTCACGAAGGTTGTGGAGGACCACTCTGACCTGGAGGGTACACCAGCTTTCGCTGCGGGCGGTCTGCCTCGAAAGTCGCCAAAAGACCACGATGTCACGCCTTCTTCGCCTGGCGATCCAGTCGTTCGTCGACCTCTCGTACCTCGCATCCTAGTGCACGAGCTGCATGCGGGCAATGTCCATGCCGGTGAAGAGCTACACTCGAACAAGCCTCTGTCAATCATCTAGCCGGTGGCGTGGCGCACTCTATCCTCCATGGTTGCCACTAAAGCGGGACATACCGAGCCAACGAGTCAAACTCACGTTGTACTCCAACCGTGACGCCTGCCTCGGCATCGCCATAAATCTGGCCGTGCCCTCGCCATCTGCGGAGGCAAGAAGTGAGTGAGGAATGCCTCGAGAACTTCGTCCCATCTGGAAGCGCATGCTCTCCCGACAACTCCCACGAATCAAACGATCGGCTGCGGTATCACGCGCCGATGCGAACCTAAGACCACCGACTTCGGTCTCAAGCCTTGATCACTCGCGACCCAGAATCGCCGGATGAACTCCTGCGGATCATCCTCGGGCCTCGACCCATAAAACTCGTGGCGTTAACTCACTCGAAAGTCGTAGCCTCAAACTATCCGCTCGAGGTGAACATTTGGCATCACTTTCGAGGCTGAATCATGTTATACCGTATTTCAGAGTATGCGTGAGGCGACGATACAATTTGAGCCTTAAAGTTGGCTAGTTTCGAAATTTGTACACAACACCCGAAAGGAGTCGTTTTCGACGAAACGTTTCCCACTTTGCCAAGGAAAATTCGCTATATCATTAATAATTTTTGCGGATTTTTCCGAGAGACGAACATTTTGGACCAACGGAGGGTGACATGTGTCACCCTCACATTGGAAAGAGGTTGGGCGGCAATTGGCTAAGTCTTGCACGCTTTTGGTGTGAAATTTTGGTCAAGGGTTAGGTAGGATATTTTTGTGTAGATGGATAAGGTAGCACGTGGCTAAATCTTGGCCTTACACTTGCTATGCACTTGTCTTCATCTTGGCCATTGGTTGGCCTTCACTTGACCTATAAATACCCTCTAAGTGATGAACTTTCTTCATCCAAAATTGAGCAATCTTTCTAAGTCTCAAACCCTCCTCTCCTCTTGTGATCTCGCCCACCACACACCCTCCCCTCAAGGCCCTGGCGAAACCCACCCCCTCCTCAGAGGCTTGGTCGTGGGCACATACCCCCGAGCCGAGTTGTCTCGTATAAATACCCCTTGTTGTGGTATAGAAATACTCTCCTAGTATTGTTGTTATGTCCAAATACCTTGGCCCAAATACCTTGTAGTATTCCCAAAGTTACACTTGTACAAAAGCCCAGAAAATACTATTATACTTCCCTCAGTCACAAAAATGAAACCCTAAGTAAATCTTCACCCGTAGTTGAAGTTAAGTAGAAGTTGGTTAGAACTTCTAAGGGTTGGTTGGAGCGGGTCGGAACGCACGGAGTAGGAGCTAAACCTTGCTCAGGATCGACATTTAAACTCGGATAATTTTGGGCTTATCGAGGTAAACACTTTTGACCTTCTATTGTAATTGGAAATTACATGTTGTAGGAATATATAGTTGAAGTATACTATATATAGAACTGAACATTATAATTGTGCGGCAATGTCTTTTGACTTAAGCCTGAATAATACTTACTGTAATGTCTTGCGACTTAAGCTGAATTTAAAGAAGAGAATCGAATCTGTAATTACATAGACTATTACATGAGACTTGTGTAGCATTACTTGTGTAATAGAATTTGTACACGCCCGGTTAGACGTGTTAACCCCCACGGTTGGCTTGCAGCCTCGATAGAGAGGAGATTTACGCCGCGTGGGAGGCGTGCCAATTTTCTCGTAGAATATTCTACGTCGGGATCTAAAGATATTAATAGGCGCTGTGGCCTCTATAGGTTGTAGTACTACGTGTGGGTGATCCGCTGATCGAGAGTGTAGCGGTTTTGGGGTACTGAGCGTTTTGCTATTAGTCGATACTGCCGCGAGGTATGTGAACCTCTTCCTATATGTTCTAGCATGATATGTGTATAACTATGTAGTACGGTGACGCGTACGTGTTAAATGTATTTGATTGCCTTTAAACATAAAGTGTTATAACAACTCTATGTAAATGAGAAATGCTTTGTGATTTTTAAAAGATAACTGATTTGACTTATAACCGACTTGATGTAAAAGAACCTTGAAGTATTCTAAGAGATTAAGAAACCTTTTTGGAAGAAGTGTATACTTGGTTTGAAAACATAAAAGTTATACCAGCTTTATGAAAAGTTAGGTGTAACGCCTTAAGAGAGATAAAAAGAATGGTTTAATGGTTTAGAAGTTAAGAGACTTGACTTAATATGGATGTTTGTGTGAAACCTCATTCGTGAGTAATGAGTACTTGGTTTTTGGAAGGAATAATGTTTTACTGATTTCGGAAATCAGAATGTGTATCGACAAACCACTGCAGCGTTAATAAAGGGAAATGTATTGAATAATTAAGTATTATTAAAACCAGTAGAAACCTCCATCTGCATAGAAGCTAAGATGAGACAAAATGATATTACATTTTCTAGATCATGGCTGCTTAATAAGATTGATTATGAAAAAGAATAACCTACTCGCCTATGGCATATGTTACTCAATTGTTTTAAAAGAGATTAAGACATTGAACTATGAAACTTTTAAAAAGAGACTTGCGTAATTACAATTAGGCAACCGAACCTTAGGGAAAAGAAAGGCATTGTGTTGTCTTAAAATGGTTTAAAGCATAAGGTGTTATAACAGCTTTATGGGAAGTTGGTTATAATGACCTTATGAAAACAAAAGAAAGGTTTTATCATTGGTTTTAACGTGGTAACTTGACTTTAAAAAAAGAAAGTATGGAAGTTGTTTTGGTTTACTTAAAGGATGTAAGTCACTCTATTTTATACTACGGGTATCGGGTGACTTTTATACAAAGAATGAATCTCTTAAAAGGAATTTAACGCGCGTAGTACTTTAGGGTTAAAACCCGGACCTTGGCATAAAAATGAAAGTACTTTGAGTTGTGGTGAAACCTGCCTATGCTTGTTGTTGTGAAACTTGCCTATGCTTGTTGTTGTGAAACTTGCCTATGCTTGTTGTGATAGCCTTTGTTGTGCAAGAATTGTGTTTCTATACTACCGCGTCTCTCGATGGAGGATCGGTTGACTTGTTGAGAACTTACTTGGACGTGACCGGCAAAGGACGGATAAATTCCACGCACGCCTCGCTGATAGTGTTACTTTTGTTAAATCACTTTGGACATACCGACACGATGCGTAGCGCACGCATGCTTCCACTTTGATTACCGCTTGTTGCTTATTGTTTCCTTTGGACATATCGACACGATGCGTAGCGCACGTATGCTTCCATTTGGAATGCCGTCTTATTGTTTCCCTTGGACATATCGACACGATGCGTAGCGCATCGCATGCTTCCATTTGGAATCTTTGTCTTATTGTTTCCTTCGACTCATCGACACGATGCGTAGCGCACGCATGCTTCCATTTGGAATGTTGTCTTATTTGTTCCTTGGACATACTGACACGATGCGTAGCGCACGGGTATGCTCCCATTTGGATTGCTATCTTGTTGTTATCATATCATGATCGCCGCAGAGGAAGGTACTCACGCGTGATTGATGTTGGGCGTGAGACCGAATTGATATAATCGTATGTGTATGTATCGTAGTTTGGTTATCATACCGCCTCCCGCTTTTATAGACTATTATGATTTCGCCATGTATTTTACGCTTCACATACTTGGTACTGTGATCGACCTCCTTCGGGCCGCGTCATGCCGCAGTAGAGTACATCTACCGCCGATCCCCGCGTTAGGATCTCATTTCAGCTTTGGGAAGCTCCGTTCCTTCGAGGCTTATCTGGTATGTTACCCCGAGTCCGTAGGTTCTTGTACATCTGTGGTATGGCGGCCCTGTCCGTCATAGTTGTTGTATAAATTCTTAGAGGTCTGTAGTAATCGCAAGGTGGTTTGTAAAAAGGATAACTGTCGTATTTATGTATATATATGATGAAGGCAAATCGTTTTGTTGGCCTGTTTATTTATTTTGTCTCTAAATTCATGTTCATGTTTTTATTTCCGCTGATTTTCTCTGATGTTGTATCACCAGGGTGCCCGGTAGGCACCACGCCCGGTTCGGTCGTGACAAAAGTGGTATCGGAGCGCTAGTCCTCGGAAAGTGTCTACGCACCGTGTCTAGTAGAGTCTTGATTATCGGTGTGTTGTGCACCACATCTATAATCGTGAGGCTATAGGACATTTAGGATTGGTTTCATTCTTCTCATTCCGAGATCGTGCCTTAGAGTTGTGTGATGAGTTGAACCCTCCGACGTATTCCTTTCCTTTACCGCTATGCCTCCGCAAGGCAACCCGGCCCGTAAGGCAAGGCGAGAGGAAGATACGAGTAGAGCAAATGCAGCCTCTACAGAGACCACAAGACGAGCCTCCACCCTACAGTCGCGATGAGACGGGTTACAAGGAGATGGCCCGCCACGGCCGTGGTGTGGCCGACTTGAGGATAAGCCGACGCAGCAGCCTGGGCCCCAGAGCACCCGTAGTTCACCCCGAGCGCATAGTTTGAGATTACGGATTTTCCGAGGTGTAACCCGCCGAGTTTTACGGGTCGAGGCCCGAGGATGATCCGCAGGAGTTCATCCGGCAGCTGCAATGATCATGAGAGTGATCAAGGCATCGAGACCGAGTCGGTGGTCCTAGGTTCGCATCGGCCGCGCGTGATACCGCAATGATCGTTTGATTCGCGAGCTGTCCCGGGAGAGCATGCACTTCCACTTTATGGGACGAGTTCTCGAGGCCTTTCTTGCACATTTCTTGCCTCCACAGATGAGGAGGGCTCGGCCGACGATTTTTGGGGTTGCGCGAAACGCGCGACGGTTCGAGTACAATGTGGAGTTCGACTCATTGGCCCTGCAGACGCCCCCGCATTAGTAGCTAGTATGGAGGATCGAGTGCACCGATATGTTACAGGCTCGATGATTACCTAGCGTAGAGTTGTTCTGTAGCTCTTCACCGGCATGGACATTGCCCGCATGCAGGCTTATGCACTTGGATGTGAGGAGCGGAGAGGTCGACGGAATAACCGAGATCAGCAGAAGAGGGCCAGGACAGCAGGGTCCTTTGGCGACTTTCGAGGCGGACCGCCTCAACAACAGACTAGTTATGTACCTCCGCCAGTACAGAGTGGTCCTCCACAGTCTTCGGGATATTCAGGAGCAGGTCAGGGCTCCCAGGTTTCAAATTTTCGGGAGAGCAGGGGTGTTAGCCAGCTGAAGCCACCCCTACCTCGTTGGACTGGCCGTGGTAGACTCCACGGTGGGAGTGTCGTGCTAGTCCGGAGTTTGTTTTACATGCGGCAGCAGGCCATTTTGGGAGAAATTGTCCGACTGTGGGTAGCGCTGGTAGGATAGCACAGACTACGGATCGGGCCATGGTTCTTCACCTCCCATAGTCGAGCAGATGTTCATACACCGGCGCCACTGAGAGGTCGCGGTGGAAGTTCCCGCCAGCGGTCCTCTGAATCGCCTATTTTCAGGTATATCCTTAACCCTCTAGAGTTTTGTATGTATTGATGATGTGATGATGTGTTTAGTGTTATGTTCGGATAGCGTTATGCTAAAACGTGATGTAGAACCTGGTTGTGAGAAGGGTAGGCTTGAGGTGAGAAAATGATGAACCTTAGAATATTACGCTTGAGACCTTAGATGTAAGGCCGTCTTGAGTACCAGATTTTGCAAGTGATCCTTGTCGGAGTGCATTTTTATGCCTAGAACGTTTTGTGTGATAAAATCCCTGGGTAGTGTGTAATGGAAGTGGTAGCTTTCATGACCTGTATAGGTAAGATTGTTCCGGATCGGGGAACAAGAGCGTGATGCGTAAGTGGGTCGGGTCAGCCATGTTGAGGCCAACCCGCCACGGCTTTCAAAGTGGGTCACTCAGGTGGTCCCGCCAGTGGTAGGTCACGAGGGCGCTTAGGCCCATGATTAGATAACCATCGTATGAGTTCGTGGATATGTTCGACCGTGCGGATCGTGAAGACAGAGTGAAGCTAGTAAGATGACCAAGTTCGAGGTTGTGACTCAAAGTATTGGGAATCAAGCGATGATCAAGTGTGGTACGATACTAGAAGAGTTCAAGTGTCCGAGAAGCGGCACGACGAGTAAGGAAGGAAGAGAACGTGTGATATTTCGTGGCCGTGTGGCGTTGGAAACTTGTTAGAAGAACTTCGTTATTCTGTTCGGAAGGAACATTCGGACGAATGTTTCTAAGGAGGAGAATGTTATACCCGTATTTCCAGAGTATGTACGTGAGGGCGCACGATACAATTTGAGCCTTAAAGTTGGCTAGTTTCGAAATTTGTACACAACACCCGAAAGGAGTCGTTTTCGACTAAACGTTTCCACATTTCGAAGGAAAATTCCGCTATATCATTAATAATTTTTATGGATTTTTCCGAGAGACGAACATTTTGGATCAACGGGAGGGTGACATGTGTCACCTCACATTGAAGAGGTTGGACGGCAATTGGCTAAGTCTTGCACGTTTTGGTGTGAAATTTTGGTCAAGGGTTAGGTAGGATATTTTGTGTAGATGGATAAGGTAGCACATGGCTAAATCTTGGCCTTACACTTGCTATGCACTTGTCTTCATCTTGGCCATTGGTTGGCCTTCACTTGACCTATAAATACCTCTAAGTGATGAACTTTCTTCATCCAAAAATTGAGCAATCTTTCTAAGTCTCAAACCCTCCTCTCCTCTTGTGATCTCGTCCACCACACACCCTCCCCTCTTGAAGGCCCCTCGCCGAAACCCACCCCTCCCTCAGAGGCTGGCCGCTGGGTACATACCCCCTAGCCTAGTTGTCTCGTATAAATACCCCTTGTTGTGGTATAGAAATACTCTCCTAGTATTGTTGTTATGTCCAAATACCTTGGCCCAAATACTTTGTAGTATTCCCAAAGTTACACTTGTACAAAAGCCCAGAAAATACTATTATACTTCCTCACTACAAAAACGAAACCCTAAGTAAATCTTCACCCGTAGTTGAAGTTATAAGTAGTTGGTTAGAACTTCTAAGGGTTGGTTGAGCGGTCTGAACGCACGGAGTAGAGCTAAACCTTGCTCAGATCGACATTTAAACTCGGATAATTTTGGGCTTATCGAGGTAAACACTCTTGACCTTCTATTGAAATTGGAAATTACATGTTGTAGGAATATATAGTTGAAGTATACTATATATAGAACTGAACATTATAATTGTGCGGCAATGTCTTTTGACTTAAGCTCGAATAATACTTACAGAATGTCTTGCGACTTAAGCCCGAATTTAAAGAAGAGAATCGAATCAGAATTACATAGACCGTATTATAGAGACTTGTGTAGCATTACCAGTAATAGAATTTGTACACGCCCGTTAGACGTGTTAACCCCTCGGTTGGCTTGGTAGCCTACCGATAGAGGAGGAGATTTACGCTGCATGGGGGAGGTGTCGCCAATTTTCTCAGAGAATATTCTACGCCGATCTAAAAGATATTAATAGGCGCTTTGTGGCCTCTATAGGTTGTAGTACTACGTGGAGTGATCCGCTTGACCGAGAGTGTAGCATTACGGTTGGGGTACTTGGAGCGCTTTGCTATTAGTCGATACTGTCGCGAGGTATGTGAACCTCTTCCTATCTGCTCTAGCATGATATGTGTATAACTATGTAGTACGGTAGACGCATACGTGTTAAATGTATTTGATTGCCTTTAAACATAAAGTGTTATAACAACTCTATGTAAATGAGAAATGCTTTGTGATTTTTAAAAGATAATCGATTTGACTTATAACCGACTTGATGTAAAAGAACTCAAGTATTCTAAGAGATTAAGAAACCTTTTTGGAAGAAGTGTATACTTGGTTTGAAAACATAAAAGTTATACCACTTTATGAAAAGTTAGGTGTAACGCCAAGAGAGATAAAAGAATGGTTTAATGGTTTAGAAGTTAAGAGACTTGACTTAATATGGATGTTTGTGTGAAACCTCATTCGTGAGTAATGAGTACTTGGTTTTGGAAGGAATAATGTTTTACCGATTTCGAAATCGAATGTGTATCGAAAAACCACCGCAGCTAATAAAGGGAAATGTATTGAATAATTAAGTATTATTAAAACCAGAGAAACCTCCATCCGCATGAAGCTAAGATGAGACAAAATGATATTACATTTTCTAGATCATGGTCGCTAATAAGATTGATTATGAACAAGAATAACCTACTCGCCATGGTATATGTTACTCAATTGTTTTAAAAGAGATTAAGACATTGAACTATGAAACTTTTAAAAAGAGACTTGCGTAATTAAAATTAGGCAAACCGAACCTTAGGAAAAGAAAGGCATTGTGTTGTCTTAAATGGTTTAAAGCATAAGGTGTTATAATGCCTTTATGGGAAGTTGGTTATAATGACCTTATGAAAACAAAAGAAAGGTTTTATCATTGGTTTTAACGTGGTAACTTGACTTTAAAAAAAGAAAGTATGGAAGTTGTTTTGGTTTACTTAAAGGATGTAAGTCACTCTATTTTATACTACGTATCGGGTGACTTTTATACAAAGAATGAATCTCTTAAAAGGAATTTAACGCTACAGAGTACTTTAGGTTAAAACCCGACCTTGGCATAAAATGAAAGTACTTTGAGTTGTGGTGAAACCCGCCATGCTTGTTGTTGTGAAACTTGCCTATGCTTGTTGTTGTGAAACTTGCCTATGCTTGTTGTGATAGCCTTTGTTGTGCAAGAATTGTGTTTCTAGACTACCGCCTCTCGATGGAGGATCGTTGACTTGTTGAGAACTTACTTGGACGTGACCCAGCGACGGATAAATTCCACGCACGCCTCGCTGATAGTGTTACTTTGTTAAATCACTTTGGACATACCGACACGACGCGTAGCGCACGCATGCTTCCACTTTGATTACCGCTTGTTGCTTATTGTTTCCTTCGACATATCGACACGATGCGTAGCGCATCGCATGCTTCCATTTGGAATGCCGTCTTATTGTTTCCCTTTGACATACCGACACGATGCGTAGCGCACGTATGCTTCCATTTGGAATGTCGCCTTATTGTTTCCTCGACTCATCGACACGATGCGTAGCGCATCGCATGCTTCCATTTGGAATGTTGTCTTATTTGTTCCTTCGACATACCGACACGACGCGTAGCGCACGTATGCTCCCATTTGGATTGCTATCTTGTTGTTATCATATCATGCATCGCCATGGCGGAAGGTACTCCACGCGTGATTGATGTTGGGGGCGCGAGACCGAATTGATATAATCATGTATGTGTATGTATCGTAGTTTGGTTATCATACCGCTCTCGCTTATAGACTATTATGATTTCGCCATGATTTTACGCTTCACATACTTGGTACTGCAGATCGACTCTCCTTCGTAGGCCGCTCATGCCGCAGTAGAGTACATCTACCGCCGATCCTCGCGCTTAGATCTCATTTCAGCTTTGGGAAGCTCCGCTTTGAGGCTTATCTGCTGTATGTTACCCCGAGTCCGTAGGTTCTTGTACATTCAGGGTATGGCGGGCCCGTCTCATAGTTGTTGTATAAATTCTAGAGGTCAGAGTAATCGCAAGGTGGTTTGTAAAAAGGATAACTGTCGGGTATTTATGTATATATATGATGAAGGCAATCGCTTGGTTGGCCTGCTTATTTATTTTGTCTCTAAATTCATGTTCATGTTTTTATTTCCGCGATTTTCTCGATGTTGTATCACCAGGGTGCTCGGTAAGGCACCACCACGCCCGGTTCGGTCGTGACATGTCGTGATCCAAATTTATCCTCATATTCGCCACGACTCGCCAAGAATCGGGCCATCTCTTGTAACCCATCTCTCTCGCCTGCATCGGACTGGAGGCTCAGTATCATGGTCTCAGCAGCAGCCTATTGCCGCGCTCTAACCTCTCTGGGCCGGCGCTACAAAACCCGCCGTCAAGCACAACTCGACTGTCCCGCTCGCGCCTCACTCCTCAGATCTCACTAGCGTTCCTCGGCTGCCTTGCCCTTCGTGGCTCGTTGCCTTTGCGGAGGCATAATCGTAAAAACGAGATACGCTGAGGGTCCAACTTACAACACACTTTCTAAGGCACGATCTCGTAATGAGAAGAATGGAAACTAATCCTAAATGTCTCAGCCTCCGATTATAGATGGTGCACAACACATCGATAATCAAGACTCTACTAGACACGGTGCAGAGACACTTTCCGAGGATTAATCGCTCGATACCACTTTTGTAACAACCTGCTCCTGCTATCGTGCCTTATCCTGCACCCTAGTGACACAACATCGTAGAAAACCAATGGAAAATAAAACTTTAAACAAGAAACAAGATATATGATCATAAACAAAGCAACCAACGGTTACCTTCCAATAACATATATAAATACAACTCTTTCAAAACGAAGCTTAATCCTTTTACAAACCCCGCCACAATAAGATTACTGCACTTAAGATTTACAACAACTATGACGGACAGTGGCCGCCATACCCCGAATGTACAAGAACCTACAACTCTGTGGAACACATACTAAAAGATAAGCCTCCTGAGAAACGAGCTTCCTAAACGCTGAATCGAGATCCTAAGAGCGAGATCCACGATGTACCTCTACCGCAGATGAACGCAGCCAAGGAGGTCAAGACAACAGTACCAAGTATGTGAAATCAGAAATATCAGAAATGAAATCATACTAGTCTATATAAAGGAGACATGTATGATAACCAAACTACGCTCACAACATAAAAGCATATGTCCAAGATGTGGACTCACGCTCAAGTCATCACTCAAATATAACTATGGGTCTCACGCCCACAACATCAATCATGTTCGCATCATGGCCGCACGCCCTAATTTCGTGATCGCCAGTGACACGCCCAGTGACATCAACAATAATATCTGGTGATCAACTCGCCGCACGCCACATGCCCCGACCTCTCGGTGTAGACATGTCCATGTAACCACAATAACAATATATCGGGTAATCAACCCCGCCGCACGGCCACATGCCCCGACTCAGATTTGTAGACATGTCCACGTGACATCAACAACAATATACCGCACAACCAAAGCTATCACAAACAAGCTCAAGCAAATTACCATACTTTTAGACTTTTATAAAAGATCCACTCCTTCCCAAGAAGTCACCGATATCAACACTTGCACAACAAAGGCTATCGAACAAGCATAAAGCAGTTACACAACAACAGCATAGGCAAGTTACACAACTCAAGGTACTTCCATTTCAGATCAAAGTCCGGTTTTAACCCTAAGTACTACGACGTTAACTTCCTTTTAAGAGATACATTCCTTTCATAAAGGTCACCCGATATCCGTAGTATAAAATAGAGTGACTCACATTTTTAGGTAAACTAAAATACTTCCCTTTGTAAAATCAAGTAACAACATTATTTTCCAAACGCTCAAGTTTGCCTAATTTCAAATGCTCAAGTTTCTCATTTGTATGGTTTCATAACTCATAGTCTTAATCTCTTTTAAAACAATTGAGTAACATATGTCTCAGACGTGAGCCGCTTATTCTTGTTTACAACAATCTTGTTACAAAGAATGATGATCTAGAAATGTAACACAATTTTGTCATATCTTAGCTTGCAGATGGAGGTTTCTGGTTTTAATAACAATTAGTTAATTGCCAATACACATTCCTTTATTAGCGCTGGTGGTTTGCTCGACACTTATTCTCATTTCCAAATCAAGAAACATTATTCTTTTTAAAACCAAGTACTCATTACTCATGAATGAGGTTTCACAACACATTTAACAAAATGTTAATAACTAAGTAAAACAAGTTAAGTCTCTTAACTTCTACAATCAATAAACTAATCTTTTACTCATATGTAGTCGTTATAACTAACTTCCCATAAAGCTATTATAACACCCTATGTTTTAAACCAACCAACTCATTTAACACATGTACGCTACCGCATTACATAGTTTACAAAGCATCATGCTAGAAGGATAGGAAGAGGTTCACATACCGCGACGATTATCGACATAAGCAAAACGCCCACAAGATCAGAATCTTCAAGTAGAATACGCCACTCGCAGATTTCCACCTATAAGGTCACAAATGTCTATTAACTTCTAACCGCACGGTTCCATATTCTACGTAAAATTCGCAAAGACTCCTCCCCGCAACCGCAGCAAATCTCCTCCTCTATCGAGGCCGCTACCAAGCCAACCTGGGGGTTATACGCCTAACCGACGATACAATTCTACTACACAAGAATACCACAAGTCATCAGAATACACTATGTAATTACTTCTTCTCTTTAAATTCAGCTTAAGTCAAAAGACATTGCAAGCTATGTTCATTCTATATATAGTATACTCAACTATATAATCCTACCATATGTAATTTCCAATTACAATGAGACAAGAATATTTACCTCGATAAGCCCAAAATTATCCAAGTTATAAAAGTCGATCCCGAGCAAGGTTTAGCTCCATAATTGCGCCAATCCGCTCCAAACAACCCTGAAGTTCTAACCAACTTCTACTTAAATACTTCAACCAACTATGAAGATTTCCTAGTGGTTCTGTTTGAGACTAAGAGGACAAAAGGTAGTATTTCCTGCTCTACGTATAGAGGTATCTTGGAATACTACAAGGTACAAGGCTAAGGTATTTTGGGCATTATAACAATACTTGGAAGACAACTTTCTACCAGTGGGGTAGGCTCGGCTAGCACAACTAGGCAGGGAGGGTGTTCTCGGCCAGGGCCTTTCTAAGGGGAGAGGAGTTGGACGAGCAACAACAAGGGAGAGGAGGGATTTCAAGACTTAGACAAAGTGAGGAGGAATGAATAAGTCTTCACAAGGGAGTGGTATTTATAGGAAACCAATGGCCTTGATCAAGCCAAGTGCAAGGCAAGTGTAAGGCCTTGATCGCCAAGTGCACCCTAACCCCTACACCACAAAACAAGGCACAAACATGGCACCAAACAAGCCACAAACAAGGCCAAAACAAGGAGCCAATTGGCCTCAAAACGTGACTAATCGGCCAGGGTTGCGCTTCCAGCTTCAATGCAGGTGACATATGTCACCCTCCCGTTGGTCCAAAATGTTTCGCCTCTAAAAATCCGCAAAAATAAATGATATAGCCGAATTTTCCCAACGTAGTCGTGGAAATGTTTCGAAAAATGACTCCAATCGCACTGCGGCCAAAATTCGCCTTTGCCTAACTTAAGGCTCAAATTCTCACGCACGCCCCACGCATATACCTGAAATACGGTATAACAATGTCCTCCTCTCTAGTCGCACATCCGATAGGCTCCCATCGACCTACGACTAAGAGCATCCGCCACAACATCGCCTTCCCGTGGTACAGATATCAACATCGTAATCCTTAAGCAACTCTAACCACCGCTCGCCGTGAAGTTCACTCCTGGTCAAGATATACCGAGGCTCTTGTGGTCGTAAAAATATCCACGTGAACCCCATACAAATAGTGCCTCCAGATCTTCAAGGCGTGAATCACACCGCCAACTCCAAATCACGCGGGTAGTTCCTCCGTGTTTTCTTGTCGACGCATATGCTATAACCGCCATGTCGCATCAACACACATCCCAACCCGATGCCCGACGATCACAATACACGACATAACCATCCGACCCTCGAAGAGTAAGAACGGGGCGGTCGCACTTCTTTCAAAGAATCGAAACCCCGCCACAAGCATCACCCATCAAACTTGGCTTTCTCGAGTCACTTAGTCAATGGTGCAGATAGAAGCAAAATTCTCTACGAATCACGGATAATATCCTGCAAGGCCCGTAAAATCGCGAACCTCTCGGAGTAGTAGGTCTAGGCAAGTCCGATCGCTTTCGATCTTGGCCGATCCACTGAATGCCATCACCGATAATATGCCCAAGAAACGCCATCAAGTCAACCAAAACTCACATTTGGAAAACTTGGCGATAATCGCTGGTCTCGAGAATCACAAGATAGCCTCGCGTTCGCATGCTCCTCGCTACGAGCGAATAAACCAAGATATCATCAATGAACACTATCACAACGTGTTCAAAATGGTTTGAACACTCGTTCATCAAATCCATGAATACCGAGCATCGTCAACCCAAAAGACATGACTCGAACTCATAATGCCCGCACGTCCGAATGCACCTAGGACATCCACATCTCGACTCGCACTGATGATAGCCCGATCGCAGATCAATCTTGAGAAATATCTCGCACTCGCAATCGGGTCGAACAAATCATCAATCCCGGAAGGGGGTATCTGTTTTAATGGTCACCTTGTTCACCGTCAGAATCAACATACATGCGCAGGTCCCGCCCTTCTTCTTCACGAACAATACCCTGGCTCCTCGTGAGAAACACTAGGCCCGATGAAGCCCTTCTCCAAAGAAATCCTCACCGGTCCTTCAACTCTCAACTCGCAGTGCCATTCGTATGGCGGAATGGAAATAGGCCGAGATCCGCAACACATCTATACAAACTCGATCTCCTCTCGGAGGGATACCCGAGGTCATCCGAAACACGTCTGGGAACTCACTGACCATCGAATCGATCAAAATCTGGTACCGCAACTTCGTGATCAAACACCGAACGAGATGGTAGATATACCCTTCGCACCATCTTCCTAGCCTGAGGTAGGAAATAAACCTACCTCTCTGCGATACTGCTCCTCCCACTCAACAACCTCCTCAGAAATCGAACCGCATTACTCTCTCTTCGGTCTACATTGGCGTAGCAAGAAGCTAGCCAATCCATCCATGATCACGCCGGGTCAATCATCTCTAACTCTATCAAGCTCGGCTAGGTCCGACGATCAGAATGGTCACAGACAAGCTTTATATACCCGCCGAGCTACCACCGAATCACCATCGCGTAGCTACCTCGAGCGGTCTATGGACTCGTGCTCTATCCCTATCCTACTAGCAACAAGGGAGATATATGGGACAGTAGAACCCGATCTATCAACGCATACACATCAAACCTGAACCGATAAAGTACCGGATTTACAGTGAGGCCTCCGATCCCGCTTACCGGACAGCATAAATGCGGCTCGAGGACCGCAAGAATCGACCCGACCACGACTCCGCGACCTGACCACGAGTAATTCGCCTCCGGCGAGTAATCTGGGAGATGAAGAAGACCGTGAAAGAACTCGTAGGTGACTTACCATCAAGATCGCCTTGGTCTGACAGCCGCATAGTGACCTCGCCGCTACAATCAAACAAACTCCGTAGCACCACAACTCCGTTGGGATCTACCGTGACGCCACACCGGCGGGTGGTCCCGACGCCGCATTCGCCGCCTCGACGCCTCAAGTCCTGGGCCCCGTCCGCTCGAATATCCCGGCTGGCCGAGGACGGCAGAGTGCTCTCGGGCCGTGGTGCAAATCTAGATCTGCCGAGGCCACCACGATAGCCACCAAAAGACCCGCCGCCCCGGCCTTCTCACGCCGTCACAACCCGGCGGTCTCTACGCCTCACATCCAAGAGCATGAGCTCGCACGGTAATGTCCATACCTACCGGAGAGAAACACCGCATATGACTGCCATATAGTCGCTAGCTTGACATAGCGGCACCTATCCTCCATATCGCTACCAATCTTGCCGACATATCGAGCCAATGAATCAAACTCGACATTGTACTCGACACAGGTCCTCTCGCCTCGCAGTAAAAATCTATCACCGCGCCTCCTCATCCGTGGAGGCAAGAGTGAGCGTGAGGAAAGCCTCGAACTCATCCCGAGTAGCGGGACGCGTGCTCTCCCGATAACTCCCATGAATCAAACCAATCGATCGCGTATCACGCACGATGCGAACCAAAGGTCACAGACTCGCCTCCGAGGCCTTGATCACCCTCATGATTCTCTGAGTCGACGAATGAACTCGCGGATCATCCTCCGCCTCGACCAGAAACTCAAGCGGGCTACAACTCAATAAATCTCGTAGTCTCAAACTATTCGCTCGGTGCACCACGCGCGATCGAGCCGAGTCGAACTGAATCGCGCATTCAGCCTCTCTCGACGCCACAACTTTAGCCAATAGCCGGGCCATCTCTCAGATTCTAACTCTCCGCCTGTGCCGGGATGCGAGCGGGTACTGTGGTCTCACTGGGCTGGCGGCGCTAGAATCGCCGCCCTCGTATAGACCCCGAGCCTCGTGACTGGGTGTCTCGCTAGCGCCTCCTCGCTTTGCCTTTCTGGCCCGGTTGCCTTACGCGAGGCATAATCACATGGTGAAAGGAATACGTTAGAGGGTCCAACCTATAACACCTCTAAAGCACGATCTCGTAATGAGAAGAATGGAAACCAATCCTAAATATCCTATAGCCTCGATTATTGGTGTGGTGCACAACACACCGATAATCAAGACTTACTAGATACGATGCTGCAGACACTTTCCGAGGATTAATCGCTCGATACCACTTTTGTCACGACTGCCTGGCCCAGGATCGTGCCTCATCGGCACCCAAGTAGTCATACATCGAGTAATCATGAAATATAAAGACATGAAACAGCTTTATAAAATAAGACATACGCTTTATGTGAGAAACATCGCTTTCGATATATATATAAACATGGTTTAGCAATACATCCGACAATCGCATAATATGACTACTGCACTTAAGGAAATATACAACTATGGCGGGACGGCCCCGCCATACTCGATCAGACAAAACTATCTAAAACAGGAGATCATACCTAAAAGTAGAGCCTCCGGAAAGATGGAGCTCACACCAACGTAGATCCTAAGAATGTGGATCTAAGACTGCCCTTACCATGCAGATTGAACGCAGCCCTCAAGGAGGTCAAGATAACAGTACTAAGTATATGAAATCAGAAATACTTCAATGAAACATATCATTTTAAAAACAGCTTGCAAGTATGTATAAAACAACCAAAACCGCATATAGTGCCACATCACAAACAAGAGCGGAATAGGTAAACTTTAACAAAGTCTTTTCTAGGCTGCGAATGATCGGCAGGCCAATTTGTTATACCCGTAGTTCCGTGGTATGTATGCGAGGACGACGCATTTGAGAATACATGGTAAAGATTGGAAAGGAAGAAAGAGGCGATTTTTCCACGGAAAAGTTTCCGTTTTGTGAGGAAAAAGGTTCGTTAACGGAATTGGATTCCCGATTTGGTATTCGGACTTCGAATATTAGAGAATTATGGAATTTTATTTTCTAAATGGTCACGTGGGCCCACGGGAGAAATTTACTGCTTTTGTGGGCCCACTTTGTTTTAGATTTTGGACATTGTGGATATTTTCAAGATGTTTTATTTGGGCAATGGAGGTGACACGTGTCACCCCGCCAGTGGCTCGCCGAATGGCATTTGTGCACAACACCCTTAGAGTCGTTACTAAACGCTTTACATAACTTCATGGCGGAAAATTCCGCTATGTCTTTTCTTATTTTTATGGATTTTTCCGAGAGACGAACATTTTGGACCAACGAGAGGGCGCACTTGGCACCCTCTCATCAGCGGGCAAGGGCGCATACGGGACTAATCGGGAGTCAGTGGTAGATATTTTGGTAGATATTTGTGAGGTTTTAAGGAGTAGGACTGGGGCACTTGGGCATATCTTGCCCTACACTTGTGTAGCACTTGGCTCAATCTCGCCATTGGTTGGCCTTGGCTTGTGCTATAAATACCCTCTCCTTTGATGAATTCTTCATCCTTTCCTAAATGTTTCTAAGTGTTAAATCTTCTCCTCCCCTTAGTGTTGAGTTCGGCCAAGAGGCCTCCCCTCTCCTAGAGGCTTGGCCGAGGTACACTTCTCCTAGTAGCACTGGGTACCCCAGCCAAGTTGCTTTCGTATAATACCCTCAGGTGTAGAAATACTCAAAGTATTGTTATAATGCCCAAATTACCTTAGCAGTATACCTTGTAGTATTCTAAGGTTATACCTATACGAAAGCCCTAAATACTATTATACTTCACACAAAACCGAAACCCTAGGAAAATCTCCATAGTCCGTTTAGTATTGTGTAAGTTGGTTAGAACTTCTGGGGTGGTTTAGAGCTCGAGCGCCTGAGTCGAGCTAAACGATTGCCCGTGATCACTTTATACTTGGATATGGGCTTATCGAGGTAAATATCTTGTCCTCTATTGTAATTGGAAATTACATGTTGTTAGAATATATAGTTAAAGTATACTATATATAGAATCAACGTGGTTAGTTGGCAATGTCTTTTGACTTAAGCCCAAGAATCGAATCGAATCAGACATGAGACTTGTGTAGTAATCGTGGAGTAGAATTGTACCCGTGTTAGATGTATAACCCCGGTTGGCTCGCCGCCTACAGAGGAGGAGATTTACGCATGTGGGGAGGTTCGCTAATTTTCAGAATGTTCTACGATAAGATCTTAATGTTAATAAGTCACTTGTGGCCTTATAGGTTGAAGTACTACGCAGGCGCGCTCTACTTGGCTTTAGGAGTAATGCGGTTGGGAGTACTGAGCGTTTGCTATTAGTCGATACTCGTCGCGAGGTATGTAAACCTCTTCCTATCTCTTCTAGCATGATATGTGTGAACTATGTAGTACCAGACGCATACGTACTAAATGTATTTGATTGGTGTAAAACATAAAGTGTTATAACGGCTTTATGGGAAGTTGGTTATAACGGCTTTATGTTGGTAAAAAATACATGTGGTTTTTAAAAGGTAATCGATTTGAACTATAATCGCTTGTTATGTGTTAATAAAGAACTTGAAGTATTTCAAAAGAGTTTTGAATCATTTTGAGAGGTTAAGTAATACTTGATTTGTTTTGAAAACTTAAGAGTTATACTAGCTTTATGGAAAGTTAGGTATAACGCCTTAAGAATGTTTTACGATTTTGGAAATCGAATGTGTATCGACAAACCACCGCAGCGTTAATAAAAGGAAATGTTTTGACAGATTAAGTATTATTAAAACCAGAGAAACTTCCATCCGCATGTAAGCTAAGATGAGACAAAATGATATTTCCTAGATCATGGTCACAGTAATAAGATTGTTGTAAACAAGAATATCCTACTCACATATAAGACTTATGCTTCTCAGATAGTTTAAAAGAGAATTATATTCTTAAATAAATAAGACTATGAACTACGAAACAATTATAAATAAGAAACATGAACATTTGAAATTAGGCAAAATTCTACGATTGGAAAATAATGTTGTTACTTGAGTTTTACAAAGAGAAGTGTTTTGATTTACTTCAAAAGATAATCACTATATTTTCATATACTACGGTATTGTGTGACTTTTGTGAAAGTAACGTATCTTTTAAAGAGTTAATGTATGAAGTACTTTGGGTCTAAAACCCCGAACTTGTTAGCATATAGTAGAAAGTACCTGGTGTGTATAACTTGATTGTGTTGGTTTGTGATAGCCTTGAAATACCTTCTTGTTGATTTGATAAGTAAACATGCTAGGATGCTACGTGTTAGTATCTTGTGATGTTTGTGTAAAGGGTTTTTCCTTTGTTGTGCTTATGTTGTTTAACGATAAGTCGTTATGATAGTATTATACATCACTCATCTCTTGAGATGATTCCGGTTGCCGCCTCCGACGCGGGTAGACTCAGCGGTCGATGGACCTATGATTCGAGACTACCTCATGCGGTCCAGGGGCCTGCGCGAATCGCGGAAGTTCCAGTGTTAGACGCGCCCTTGTGGTCACGCGTCTCGCGCTATGCGGACGGCGAGTCCAGACGCCGCCGGGAGTAGCTACCTCGACGCGGGGTTATACCTCATGCGGGCCGATCTGATTGGCCTATGCGAGTCGCGGAAAGTTCCAGGCTAGACGCGCGCATTAGATATCGCGCAAGTGGTCGCCTTTGATCATGTGACGGCTAGACAGATCTTATGATACGCTTCATGACCTTGTTGGTACTGGGTGTTAGTAGTCGGCTATGCCTTCGCACTTACCTCAGACGTGTTATTATGGCACGTGGGACTCGTGTTCATGTGTGTTCCTTGGTCGTTATATCATAAATCGCCGGCTGGCGAAGGTATTCCACGCATGATTGATGTTGTGGCGTGAGACCCATTGTTATATTTGAGTGATGACTGAGGCGTGAGTCCCCGACTTGATATGATCGCTATTATCAGGAATCAGAGTTTGGTTATCATACATGTCTCCCGCTTTATAGACTATTATGATTTCATTTACGATTTTTAGTTTCACATACTCTGCACTGGGTTGATCGACTTCTCGGGCCGCGTTCATGCCGCAGTAAAGGTACACCGCCATTGATCCTCGCTCTTAGGGTCACGGTCACGTGTGGAAAGCTCCGCTTTCTCCGAGGCTTATCGATGGTATAGTCCCCTGTTGTTGTAGGTGTGTACATTCGTGGTATGGCGGCCCCGTCCCGCCATTGTTGTCGTATCATTTCTTAGAGGTCTGTAGTACTGTTGTGGGCAGGGTTTGTAAAAAGGATTAAAACTGTTCATGTTGGAAAAAGTTGTTATTTATATATATGCCGAAAGACAAGTTTTTCTCAGATTATTGTTTCATATTTCATAATATGTCTTGTATTGTTTTATGTTCCGCTGATACTCTGATGTTGTATCACTAGGTGCCCGGTAAGGCACCCACACGGGCCGGAATCGGTCGTGACAAAAGTGGTATCGAGCGCTTAATCCTCTGAAAGTGTCTACGCACCGTATCCAAGAGAGTCTTGATTATCGTGTGTTGTGCACCACGCCAATAATCGTGAGGCTATAGGATATTTAGGATTGGTTTCTATTCTTCTCACTCGAGGTCGTGCCTTAGAGTCAGTGTTTTAAGTCGACCTCTAAACGATTTCTTTCCTCACCGCTATGCCTCCGCGTAGGCAACCCGCCCAGAGGGCAAGGCAGGCGGAGCCGCGAGTAGAATACAGAGGGTCATGAGGGCACAGCCCAATCATTACCTAGGTAGTGCTTCATTCGGGATTTCGCGACGTTACTAGCCCCATGGAGTTTAGCACGGCGACGGCGCCTCCTATCGCGCCATGATATTTGAACCTTCGCCCACGACCGAACAGAGAATGTAGATTGCAAAGAGGCGACCTGCATTAGCCATGGATTTGGCTACCAGAGATTATACCGATGTACCACGAGTCTTGACGACTACCTAAGAAAGGGTTGTGCAAGAGTAATTCTTCATTGGGCTTGAGCATGGCCGTACGGGCTTATGCGCGCAGCAGCCGAGAAACGTAGAGATCGACGCGTTAACCAAGGATGCGAAGAGGCCAGAGCAGCAAGTGTCCTTCGTAACTTTCAAGGTGAGTATACCTTAAGTGCTATGTTCGATAGCAAGGTGTTAGTTGTGATTAGAAATCATGGTGGGTTAACCGAGTAAGATTTTGGAGGATAGAGAAAGTGTGAGCCTTAGAGCTTTATACGCAAAGACCTTGAGGTAAGGCCATCTCGCAGAGACGTATGTTTATGTTTGACTTATAGGAGTGCATAGTGCACGTGAGCCGTGGTTTGGGGATAGGTCCTGGCAGTGTGAAATGAAGAGGGTAGTTGAGCTAAGAAGACCGCCAGGTTTTCGTAACGTGATTAGTGAGATTGTTCCGATCGGAGCTAGTATTGCGCGCGGCCGTCGGGTTGAGGCCACGCTGCGGGTCAACCCGCCGCACGTATGGCGCGGGTCTGGTTGTGGTGGTCCCGCCTGTGGTAGGGTCACGAGGGTGCTAGGCCCAAGTTTAGTTAACCAACGCACGAGTTCGTGGACGCGCTCGACCGTGGTCGGGCCGATGGGGCAGCCCATCGTGTTCTTCGGTCGGACCGCTCACTTGGCGGTTGATTTATCGTAAAGGTTGTAAGGTCGCACGGGTGCCTACCTTCACCTTATGACGATGGAGCCTGTGTTACGCTGTTTTTGTTTCCGAAGTTTTACCAAGCATGTGTTAAGAACTCAGTGAGTCTCAGACCGCATTCGCCTCGCCAAAGGCGCTGGATTTCGCGGGTAGTTGTGAGGATTGTTGTCTCTGTGGAGGGAGCGCTTGAGCTACCATTTCGTTGTTCGGATGTCGCCATGAAGATTTGCAGGGCGAAGTGTAAGTTGCCGCCGATTGGTTCGATGTTGGTGGTTCAGATAGTCGTTCATCTTGTTCCAAAGAGATCGTGGATAGTGAAGCTTGTCTAGAAGAAGTTCCGCACCGAGAATCGTATGATAATCGGCGACGACGCTTAGAGTTCAGTGCCGACGGTCTTCTTGAAAGTACCACCCTGGGTGTGACGAGTTTTGGAAATGTAGGAACTTAGCCCGAGTTACTTTGGGCCTTGTGAGTTCATGTGAAGAATAGGCCAGTTGCCTATATGTTAGCATTTGCCGTCCGACTTTAGGAGGAAGGACGTCCTGGCCTTTCAGATTGTTATGTTCGGAAAGTATCAAGATCCATCCGTAATGTTCCCGCTAATGATGACCGTTAGAGATAGTAACCCCGAGTTTTGGATACTAAAGCAGATCGTAAATATGGTAAGAATTCGAGTGCACGACTTCGCTGATCGACGCACTCGGCACCATTTGTTGGGTCGCTGGAGCAAGGCTCGCGACAAAGTGACAAAAGTAGTATTATTTGTGGTGATGTTAGAGGTGTTTCTCGTGGACTTGGATGTAGGTATTTTGCGTGGTATTTCGTGGCCACCGTGGCGATTGTTTCGTAAGTATAGTAGTGAAGACTATATCGCACGCGCTCGCTTTGAGACTTAGAAGGAACATTCGACGAATGTTTCTGGGGAAGAATGTTATACCCGTAGTTCCGTGGTATGTATGCGAGGACGCACGCGAGAATACGGCGTAAAGATTGGAAAGGAAGAAAGAGGCGATTTTTCCACTAAAAGTTTCCGCTTTTGTGAAGGAAAAGGTTCGTTAATGGGAATGGATTCCCGATTTGGTATTCGGACTTCCGAATATTAGAGAATTATGGAATTTTATTTTCTGAATGGTCACGCTGGGCCCACGAGAAATTTACGCTTTTAGGGGCCCACTTTGTTTTCAGATTTTGGCCATTGTGATATTTTCTAAGATGTTTTATTTTGGGCCAACAGAGAGGTGACACGTGTCACCCCGCCAGTGGCTCGGGCCGAATGGCATTTGTGCACAACACCCTGCCAGAGTCGTTTTCGACTAAACGCTTTACATAACTTGCGGCGGAAAATTCCGCTATGTCTTTTCTTATTTTTATGGATTTTTCCGAGAGACTAACATTTTGGACCAACGAGAGCGCGACTTGGCACCCTCTCATCAGCGGGCAAGGGCGCATACGGGACTAATCGGGAGGTCAGTGGTAGATATTTTGGTAGATATTTGAGGGTTTTGGGCGAGTAGGGACTAGGGGCACTGGGCATATCTCGCCCTACACTTGTGTAGCACTTGGCTCAATCTTGGCCATTGGTTGGCCTTGGCTCAGGCTATAAATACCTCTCCCTTTGATGAATTCTTCATCCTTTCCTAAATGTTTCTAAGTGTTAAATCTTCTCCTCCCCTTAGTGTTGAGTTCGCCAAGAGGCCTCCCTCTCCTAGAGGCTCGCCGAGGGGTACACCCCCTCCTAGTAGTGGCCGTGGGTACCCCCTAGCCAAGTTGCTTTCGGAGAATACCCCCCCTTGGGGGTGTAGAAATACTCTCAAAGTATTGTTATCATGCCCAAATTACCTGAGCCGTATACCTTGTAGTATTCTAAGGTTATACCTATACGAAAAGCCCTAAATACTATTATACTTCCCACAATACAAAACCGAAACCCTAGGAAAATCTCCATAGTCCGTTGAGTATTGTGTAGAAGTTGGTTAGAACTTCTAAGGGTGGTTTAGAGCGGGTCGAGCGCCGAGTCGAGCTAAACGATTGCCCAGATCGACTTTATACTTGGATAATTATGGGCTTATCGAGGTAAATATCTTGTCCTCTATTGTAATTGGAAATTACATGTTGTTAGAATATATAGTTAAAGTATACTATATATAGAATCAACGTGGTTAGTTGGCAATGTCTTTTTGACTTAAGCTCAAGAATCGAATCAATCAGACATGAGACTTGTGTAGTAGATCGTGAGTAGAATTGTACCCGCTCGTTAGATGTATAACCCCGTTGGCTTCGTAGCCTACCCGAGAGGAGGAGATTTACGCCGCCATGTGAGGTGTCGCCAATTTTCTGTAATGTTCTACGATAAGATCTTAATGTTAATGTCGCTGTGGCCTTATAGGTCAAGTACTACGTGTGGCGCTCTACTGGGCTTTAGGAGTAGCCACAGTTGGGAGTACTTGAGCGCTTTGCTATTAGTCGATACTGCCGCGAGGTATGTGAACCTCTTCCTATCTCTTCTAGCATGATACGTGTGAACTATGTAGTACTAGAGACATACATGTACTAAATGTATTTGATTGGTGTAAAACATAAAGTGTTATAACGCTTTATGGGAAGTTGGTTATAACGACTTTATGTTGGTAAGAAAATACATGTGGTTTTTAAAAGGTAATCGATTTGAACTATAACCGCTTGTTATGTGTTAATAAAGAACTCAAGTATTTCAAAAGAGTTTTGAATCATTTTGAGAGAAGAAGTAATACTTGATTTGTTTTGAAAACTTAAGAGTTATACTAGCTTTATGGAAAGTTAGGTATAACGCCTTAAGAATGTTTTATCGATTTTGGAAATCGAATGTGTATCGACAAACCACCGCAGCGTTAATAAAAGGAAATGTTTTGACAGATTAAGTATTATTAAAACCAGAGAAACTTCCATCTGCATGAAGCTAAGATGAGACAAAATGATATTTCCTAGATCATGGTCGCAGTAATAAGATTGTTGTAAACAAGAATATCCTACTCACATATAAGACTTATGTTTCTCGGATAGTTTAAAAGAGAATTATATTCTTAAATAAATAAGACTATGAACTACTTAAACCTTTCTAAATAAGAAACATGAACATTTGAAATTAGGCAAACTTGGACGCTTGGAAAATAATGTCATACTTGAGTTTTACAAAGAGAAGTGTTTTGATTTACTTAAAAAGATAATCACTATATATTCATATACTACGGGTAAAGTTTGACTTATGTGAAAGTAACGTATCTATAAAAGAGTTAATGTAAGAAGTTCTTTGGGGATAAAACCCCTAACTTGTTAGCATATAGTAGAAAGTACCTGGTGTGTATAACTTGATTGTGGTGGTTTGTGATAGCCTTGTAATACCTTCTTGTTGATTTGATAAGTAAACATGCTAGGAAGCTACGCGTTAGTATCTTTTGATGTTTGTGTACAGTGGTTTTTCCTTTGTTGTGCTTTTGTTGTTTAACGATTAGCTGTTATGATTGTATTATACATCACTCATCTCGAGATGATTCCGGGTTGTCGCCTCCGACGCGGGGTAGACTCAAAGTGGTCGATGGACCTATGATTCGAGACTACCCTACGCGGGTCCAGGCCTATGCGCGAACCGCGGAAGTTCCGTGTTAGACGCGCCCTTGTGGTCACGCGCGGTCCTGTGGCTACGCGCGGACGGCGAGTCCAGACGCCGCCGGGAGTAGCCACCCTCGACGCGGGTTATACCTCACGCGGGCCGATCTGATTGGCCTACGCGAGTCGCGAAAGTTCCGTGGCTAGACGCGCATATTAGATATCGCGGGCAAGTGGTCGCTTTGATCATGTGACGGCCTAGACAGATCTTATGATACGCTTCATGACCTTGTTGGTACTGGGTGTTAGTAGTCGGCTATGCCTTCGCATTTACCTCAGACGCAGTTATTATGGCACGTGGGACCTCGTGTTCATGTGTGTTCCTTGGTGATGTTATATCATAAACCGCGGCAGTGGCGGAAGGTATTCCACGCATGATTGATGTTGCGGCGTGAGACCCATTGTTATATTTGAGTGATGACTGAGGCGCGAGTCCCCGACTTGACGATCGCTATTATTGTGGAATCGTAGTTTGGTTATCATACATGTCTCCCGCTTTATAGACTATTATGATTTCATTTACGATTTTTAGTTTCACATACTTGCACTCAGATCGACCTCCTTCGGGGCCGCGTCATGCCGCAGTAAAGGTACACCGCCATCGATCCTCGCCTTAGGGTCACGGTTCACATGGGAAAGCTCCGCTTCTCCGAGGCTTATCAGGTATAGTCCCCTGTTGTTGTAGGTGTGTACATTCAGGGTATGGCGGCCCCGTCCCGCCATTGTTGTCGTATCATTTCTGTAGGTCCAGAGCATCGCTGTAAGCGTGGTTTGTAAAAGGATTAAAACTGCTCATGTTGGAAAAAGTTGTTATTTATATATATGCCGAAAGGCAAGTTTTTCTCGATTATTGTTTCATATTTCATAATATGTCTTGTATTGTTTTATGTTCCATTGACACTGATGTTGTATCACAAGGGTGCGGTAAGGCACTACCACGGGCTAATCGGGTCGTGACACAATTGCCCGTAGTATCACCATGCAAGCCTAACTCGACTCAGTAGTCCGTGATAGGCCAATCACATAGGCCCGCATAGGTATATAACCCCGCATCGAGGGTAGCTACTCCTAAGATCGCCCCGACTAGTCGTCCGCATGGCCACATGCATCGCATGAGGTATAACCCCACACACTAACCTCGAACTCCCGTAGCCCGCATAGGTCCCTTGGACCCGCATGAGGTATTCTCGAATCACGGTCCTGCATCACCGAGTCTACCCCGCGTCGGAGGGCGCTTAACCCCTGTATGTCAAGAGGCGAGTGATGTTACACTAACCTAACAAATTATCGTTAACAACATAAGCACAACAAGAATACTCTTTTACACAAACGTTACAAGACACTAACACACATAGCATCATATCATGTCTACTTATCAAACCATCTTATTATTCTTTTCACAATTCAATATAAGTCCGTTATAAACACATAGGCAAACTGTTTCTTTTATCAATCTTAAGTGGTTATACTTAACTTCCCATAAAGCTAGTATAACTCTTAAGCTTCGCTTAAAACCAATTAGTTCTCTTCTCGTTAAAAATGATTCAAGATTCTTATGAAATGCTTTCAGATCTTTATTATTCAGCTTAAGCCGCTGAGGCATTGCCATAAGTGTTATTATTCAGCTTAAGCCAGGCATTCTGTAAGTATTATTCGGGCTTAAGTCAAAGACATTGCCGTAGTTATTATTCATAACACATACGACGCTACCGCATATATATATTGTAAAATATCATGCTTTAGGAAGAATCACATACCTTCTCAAATAAAACCACCCGCCAAGTTGAATATGTCGCGCAGAGAGTCACCTATAATAGTCACGCATCTATCAAGGACTACTTTGAAGGTCGTTCTAAACAGAGGGTTCACAATTCTATGGAAAGTCAGCAGCACTTCCCTACCCATGAGCTATATAAGTTCATCGTGAAAACAAATTCTATGTAAGTACAGCTTGATTATTCTTCTTTAAACCCTTCTACTGTGGTAATAGCTCAATTCTATTCGTGATATTCTTCTAAGTATTTAATACTTATTCTAATACTACAACAGTAAGTATTCTCTAATTCAAAAGAGGTTAGGATTAGTTACCTCAAGAAGCCCAATAATATCCTAGATAAAGTCGCGCTGAGCAAGGTTTAGCTCCTAAGTTGTACGCTCCAGAGCTAAGAAACCTTAGAAGTTCTTCACAACTTCTACTAAGTACTAAGGGATTTGGGCTAGGTATTTTGGGCATTATAACAATACTAAGACAACTTTTCTACCAAGGGAGGGGGTAGATTTTTGGCCAGGCTAGGGGCCTCGCCAAACTACTAGGCTAGTGTGGGGTATTCGGCCAGGGCCTTCACAAGGGGAGGGAGGTGTTGGAAGAAAAGGCTACAAAGGGAGAGGAGAGGATTTTCAAGACTTGAAAGATTTGTGGATGAAGAACTCTTCATCTCTACGGGTATTTATAGGTCAAGAAGTGGCCAACCAATGGCCAAGATTAAGACAAGTGCAAGGCAAGTGTAGTGAGGATTAACTATACACAAATATCCTACTAACTCCTTGACTTGTGCACAAGGCACAAAAACGTGCTCACCATTGTCCAAATCGTCCAAATGGACGATTTCAAGTCCATCAATTGGAGGTGACAAGTGTCGCCTCCCGCTGGTCCAAAATGTTTCGTCTCTAAAAATCCGCAAAAATTAGAAATGGCATAGCCGGAATTTACCCTACGAAGTTGTGGAAACGTTCGTCGGAAAACTATTCGCTTTTGTGAGTTGTGCCCAAAAACGCTTTGCCTAAACTTTAAGGCTAGATTTTTGTGACGTATTCCCTTACGTACATACTGAAATACGGTATAACAATGGCGGGCCCCGTCCGCCATTATGGTTTCAAAATTCTTAGAGGTCCAGTAGCATCGCTGTGGCGAGTTTGTAAGGGATGTAACTGTTCAAGTTTTCATTTATGTACAAAAAGGTAACCGTTTGGGTTAGCCTGTGTTCTTACTTCACTGTTTTCTTTCATGAGTTTTTATTTCCGCTGGTTTTTCTCTGATGTTGTATCACTAGGGTGCCCGGGGTAAGGCACCAGTCACGGGCCCGGGATCGGGTCGTGACAAATTTAAATGACCAAGTCTTGCTAAGACTAAAAGCTTGACATTGTTGACTTAGTCAAGAGCCACTTGGGCTTGATCCTTGTGGAATGCATCCAAGCCACCCATTTGTTTTAATCTTGACCCTCTATGTTTCTATATAGTATTACTACTAGCAAGACAAGGCTCTACACTTGGTCATTTTTCAAGAAAAATTTGAAGAACTCAAGGAAGAGCTCTCGCAATCGACTTTTTCAAGAGGAAAATTTTCAATTTTTGTCCATTAATCCCCATACATTAAACCAAGGTTCCTAAGAGTATTGTATGGGTATCTCAATAGAAAGATCCCGGAAAAGTGGCATTTTCGTATTAGTCGCAAGGTGAAAACCTAGTCACTTTCCTAGGTTTGGATTTGGAATTGAAGGAAAGTTGTTTGTGATCTTCTAAAGGGCTTCAAGTGGCGGATTGGAGTGTCGGAGAGGCTCTAAGTTTCTAGGAGCGCTCAGATGTTGAAGTGGATTAAGGCTCACTAAGGTAACAATCTTGTTTTCTTAAGTGTTACAAGATTACATATTGTTGTAGCCTTACATTTTAACTAGCATGAAGTATATGTATTGAAGATTGATAAGTGATATGGATTGTAGTAGCCTAAATCCGAATTGACATTTGAGCCATTTGAAATTGAAATACAATTTGGTCGTTAATTAGAATCGTCGCACGTTACCTACTCAAGATTGTAGTAGTTATAATCGATCGCGCTTGATAACATGTTATACTAAACAACTTGAATTGAAAAGGAATTGGAAAGGTTGATATGTTGCTACACCTTTGGCCGAGAATGACTTTGTATGTTGGACTAGTTTGATATTAATTTGTGGGGCGGAATTTTACACGTCTAGTAGGCGTGTAATCCCCTATTGATAATGTTATACCCCGTATTTCTAGAGTATGTACGTGAGGGCGTACATATAAAAGTTTAAGCCTTAAGTATGCTAAGGATCGAAAATTTGTGCACAACTAGAGAAAAGAATCGTTTTCCGACGAAACGCTTTTTCTAAACTGGAAGGAAAATTCCGGCTATGTCATTTATTATTTTTGCGGATTTTTCCGAGAGATGAAATATTTTGGACCAATGGGAGGGTGACACTTGTCACCCTCAATGGACGGCAATGAGGGGCTTTCTTTGGCACGTTTTTGTTGCCTAACCTTGGTCTAGGTTAGGTAGGATATTTTGTGGGTAGATGGATAAGGTTACACTTGGGTAGATCTTAACCCTACACTTGCCTAGCACTTGGCTTCATCTTGGCCATTGGTTGGCCATTGGTTGGCCTATAAATACTCCCCTAAGTTGAAGACTTTCTTCATCCCTCAAATAATTTCCAAGTCTAAAAATCCTCCTCTCCTCTCAGCTGAGCCACCGCCACACCCTCCCCTTCGAGAGGCCCTCACGAGAACACCCCTAGCCTAGTTGTTTTAGAAATACCCCCTTGGTAGAGAAATACTCTCCAAGTATTGTTACTATACCCAAATACCTTGTAGTACTTTCCAAAGTTACCTCTATACGTAGAACCCGGAAATACTACTATACTTCCTTTAGTCACAAAAACGAAACCATAAGGAAAGTCTCCATAATTGTTTTGGAGTACTTTGTAGAAGTATGTAGAACTTCTAAGGGTTTCTTGGAGCGGAATGGAGCGCACGGATTAGAGCTAAACCTTGCTCAGATCGACATTATAACTTGGATAATTTTGGGCTTATCGAGGTAAATAATCTTGTTCTTCTACAGTGTAATTGGAAATTACATTGTTGTATGGAATTGAGCATAAGATATAAAAAGGACATTAAAGAATAAGACTGAACTGTAATTACACTGAATAGAAGTAGTGAATTGAACTATAACTTCATCGTATAGAAGAAGGGAATTAAACCGTAATAGAAGGATATTACGTAAGAGAATTGAACCGAATTACATCGTAAGAATATTAAAGAAGAAGTTTGAACTGCATTTACATAGATCGTATTTACGTAGACTTGTGTAGTATTATCGTAGTAGATTTGAATACGTCCGTTAGACGATAACCCCTCTCTCACGAGTTGTTGGCTGTAGCAGCCCTGCAGAGGAGACTTACGCGGCCATGTGTGGGGAGGTGTCGAATTTTCAGAGAATATGCTACGATGAGATCTAGATGTTAATAGGCGCCTTGTGGCCTTTATAGGTTGAAGTACTTCGTATGGCGTGATCTACTTGGCTTAAGGAGTAGCCGACGGTTTGAGGCACTTGAGCGCTGCTATTAGTCGATAATCGTCGCGAGGTATGTGAACCTCTTCCAATCCTTTCTAGCATGATGTTTTGTAAACTATGTAGTACGGTAGACGTACATGTGCTAAATAAAATTGGTTGGTTTAAAACATAGGGTGTTATAATAACTTTATGGGAAGTTAGTTATAACGACTTACGTGGGTAAAAGAATGGTTTATTGATTGTAGGTTAAGAGACTTGATCTTAAGGATAAGAGACTTAACTTATTTGACTTGATATGAATGTTGTTAAAAAGTGTGAAACCTCATTCGTGAGTAATGAGTACTTGGTTTTTAAAGAATAATGTTTTACTGATTTTGGATATGAGAATAAGGGTCGAACAAACCACTGCAGCGCTAATAAAGAAAAATGTATTGACTAATGAATTATATTAAAACCAGTAGAAACCTCCATCCGCATAGAAGCTAAGATAAGACAAAATGATATTACATTTTCTAGATCATGGCTGCTTTAATAAGAATGTTATAAACAAGAATAACCTACTCACACTTAAGGCATATGTTACCCAAATTGTTTTAAAAAGGGATTATGTTTTTAAGTGATTAAGTCTATGGACTATGAAACCTTTCTAAACTAAAGAGACTTGAGTAATTAAAATTAGGCAAACTGGAACTTTTGGAAAAGAATGTTGTTACTTGATCTTAAAAAAAAGAAGAAAGTGTTCTGGTTTACTTAAAAATGTGAGTCACTCTATTTTTATACTACGGTATCGTGACTTTTATAAAAGAAATGGATCTCTTTAAAAATAATTTAACGACGTAACACTTGGAGTTAGAACATGGACTTGGCATAAAATGAAAGTACTTTGAGTATGTTGAACTTGCCTATGCTTGTGGTGATAGCCTTTGTTGTGCAAGTGTTGTATTTCGTTACCGCGCCTCGATAGAGGCCGATCGATTTGTTATGAATGATTCTTCACCGAGTCCCATGAGACGGGTCGACACGATTTCATCCGATTCTTCACCGAGTCCCATGAGATGGGCCGACACGATTTCATCCGATTCTTCACCGAGTCCCATGAGACGGGCCGACACGATTTCATCCGATTCTTCACCGAGTCCCATGAGATGGGCCGACACGATTTCATCCGATTCTCACCGAGTCCCACGAGACGGGCCGACACGATTTCATCCGATTCTCACCGAGTCCCATGGGATGGGTCGACATGTATTCCATACGGTTTATATCCGCATCACGGCGATGGCGAAGGAGTTCCACGCGTACGGAGGATGACTTGAGGCACGAGTCCCCGACTGACGCGGATCGCTTTTATGTTGTGAATCGTAGTTTTGTTATCATACATGTCTCTGCTTTATATAGATCGTTATGATTTCATTTACGATTTTTCGGCCACATACTTGGTACATGTTAGATCGACCTCCTTCGGGCCGCTCACGCCGCAGTAGAGGTACATCGGTTGTGGATCCTCGCCATAGGATCACAACAGGTTGGGAAGCCCCGCTTCTTCTGAGGCTTATCTTTTGCATGTTACCCCGAGTCCGTAGGTTCTTGTACATCTGTGGTATGGCGGGCACCGCCCGCCATAGTTGTGGTAACTTTCTTGAGGTCCGTAGCACTGCAAGTGTGGTTTGTAAAAAGGATAACTGTCGTTTTTATGTATATATTCGTAAGGCAACCGCTGGTTGGCTCGCTTATTTATCGTATTCTTGTTTCATGATATGTTTTATTTCCGCTGATTTTCTCCGATGATTGTATCACTAGTGGTGCCCGGTAAGCACACGATCCGCCCGGTTCGGTCGTGACAAAAGTGGTATCGAGCGCCTAGTCCTGAAAGTGTCTACAGCCGTGTTCAGTAGAGTCTTGATTATCGGTGTGTTGTGTACCACATCTATAATCGTGAGGTCGCAGGACATTTAGGATTGGTTTCCATTCTTCTCATTCCGAGATCGTGCCTGTGAGTCGGTGATAAATCGACCCTCCGACGTATTTCGTTTTTACCGCTATGCCTCCGCCGCAAGGCAACCCCGCCCAGAGGGCAAGGCACCGAGGAGTCGCTAGTGGATACAGAGGAGTACGAGGCGCAGCCCGATCAAGACTGAGACAAAGGCTTCCAACGGCGAAGTTTTGACGCCGCCAAATTTCAAAGCGAGCTAGAGTCGCAGCAGCTGGTCGCGAGACCACAAGACTGAGCCTCCACCCCACACCGAGTAGATGAGATGGGATACAAGGAGACGGGCGCCATCGCCGTGGTCGTGGGCCGATATGAGGATAGGCCGATGCAGCAGCCCAGCTTCAAGAGCACCCGTAGTTCACCCCGAGCGCATACTGAGACTACGAGACTTTCTCGAGCCGCACCGCCAGAGTTCTACGGTCGAGGCCCGAGGATGATCCGCAGGAGTTCATCCGACGCCATGCCGATCATGAGAGTGATCGTGGCTTCAGAGACCGAGTCGCTGACCTTCTTCGCATTGCCGCGTGATACCGCAATGATCGGGTTTGATTCGCGGAGTTATCCCGGAGAGCATGCACTTCCAAAGCAGATGGGACGAGTTCTCGAGGCATTCCTCACTCATTTCTTGCCTCCGCAGATGAGAGGGCACGGCCGGCAGATGTTTGACGCCGAGTCGTGACGCGACGTTAGAGAGAGTACAATGTGGAGTTCGACTCATTAGCTCGGTATGTCCCCGCTGAGTAGCCGATATGGAGGACAGAGTGCACCGCCACGCCACCGGCTAGATGATTACTTGGCGAGGCTTGTTCGGTGTAGCTCTTCACCGCATGGACATTGCCCGTGACGCAGCTCACGCGCTAGGATGTAAGGCGCGAGAGTCGACGAATGACCGGATCAACGTAAGAGGCCGTAACAGCAGGTCCTTTGGTAACTTTCGAGGCGGCCGCCTCAGCAGCAGGCTAGTTATGTACCTCCGCCATCAGAGTGGTCCTCCACGCCTTCGTGACGCTCGGTATTCGAGCCGGTCGAGCTCTGTGGCTTCTCGTTCATGATATACGGGTTCTAGCCACGGGTTCGTTTTCTCGGCACGATGTGGCAGCGCCATCCCGGAATGTCGCTTTTTATCGGTGCTTGTTTCGCCGCGTCGCCGTACATGTGACGAAACCGCCCTATTAGGAAGGATGCGCGCGTAATGACTCACCACCGTCGATGGCGTGTTCATCGCTTTCATAGCCTGCGCAGGCGTGCCTATGATTAGAGCGAGCGGTAGATTCTGTATATACTTAACCTCTAGAGATTTGTATGCGTGATATGATGACCTTGTTATTGTGTATTATGTACGGATAGCGTTGTGTTGATTGTGAGTTAGAAAACATGGTTAGTTGAAAGGATAAGTATGGGATGGAAAGTGTGAACCTTAGAATATTTCATGTTGAGACCTTAGATATAAGGTCGTCTTGAGTAAAGGATTTTGCTAATGATCCTTGGCGGAGTGCATTATATGCATAGGGTATATTTGTGTGATAAGTCCATGGGTAGTGTGAGATGGAAGTGGTAGCTTTCATGACGTGAATTAGTAAAATTGTTCCGTATCGGGGAACGAGAGTTGGCGCGATTTGGGATCGGGTTGAGGACCATTCGCGGGTCAACCCGCAAACGAATGAGTGGGTCGGGGTGGTCCCGCCAGGTGGTAGGATCACGAGGGTGCTAGGCCCAAGTTTAGATGACCATCGTATGTGTTCGTGGATATGTTCGACTAGAATCAGATCGTGAAGGCCGAGAATGACCTTAAAGGAGTTTGAGGATAGGTTACGCCTGTTTCATTTCGTGGGTAGCTGTGAGGATTATTTTCCTCTTGTTGAGTGTGTATTATATAGCTACCATTTTAGTATTCGGATGTCACCTTAAGAAGCCTTGTATGGGCGGAAGTGTAGATTGCCGGTCGATTGGTTCGATGTTGGCGAAGTTCAGATAGTTGGTCCCTACTTGTTTCAGCAGAATGTGGATAAGGTGAGGCTTATCCAGAGGAGGTTTTAGCAGCTCAGAGTCAACAGAAGTCGTGCGAATAATCGGCGACGACGCTTGGAGTTCAGGTTGACGGTGGGTCTTCTTGAAGGTACCACCCCGGAAAGGGTGTGACGAATTTTGGAAAACAGAGGAAACTTAGCCCGAGTCACTTTGGGCCTTTTCAGATCATGTGAAAAATAGGCCAGGTTGCCTATATGTTAGCTTGTCGTCCGACGTAGGAGGCAGTATGTTCGGTCTTTCATGTTGTTATGGCCGAAAAGGTATCGGGGATCCGTCCAGAGTGTTCCCAGTTAATGATGACCAAGTTGGAGATAGTAACCTCGAGATTTAGAACCAAGCAAAGAATGAGACGTGGTAAGTCATGAGAAAGAGTTCGAGTGTACAAGAAAGGTACGCAGTAAGGGAAGAAAAGCGTGTGTTAAGAACATAGGTGTGATCATTTCTTTGAAGTGAAGACGCTGGCGGAGTATCCTTTGGACCAGGAGTGAGAGTTGATGTTGTTTTACATCGCCACGAGATTCCTCGTTGGTTTGGATTAGGGTTTTACGACGTGTTATTTGGTGTCCATGTGTGGCATTGGCAACTTGTTTAAGTTATAAGGAACTTTATCGTTATCTCCCTTGAGAAAGAACATTCGGGACGAATGTTTCTAAGGAGGGGAGAATGTTATACCCCGTATTTCCAGAGTATGTACGTGAGGGCGTACGTATAAAAGTTTAAGCCTTAAGTATGCTAAGGATCGAAAATTTGTGCACAACTAGCTAAAAGAATCGTTTTCCGACGTAAACGCTTTTTCTAAACTCATAAGGGAAAATTCCGGCTATGTCATTTATTATTTTTGCGGATTTTTCCGAGAGATGAAATATTTTGGACCAACGGGAGGGTGACACTTGTCACCCTCAATGGACGGCAATGAGGGGCTTTCTTTGGCACGTTTTTGTTGCCTAACCTTGGTCAAGGTTAGGTAGGATATTTTGTGGGTAGATGGATAATGTTATACCCCGTATTTCCAGAGTATGTACGCGAGGGCATACGTACAAAAAGTTTAGCCTTAAGTTAGGCATAATGGACGATTTTGGGCACAACTCACAAAACGGATGGTTTTCCGACGAAACGTTTTACAAAACTTGCGTAGGGTAAATTACGGCTATGCCATTTCTAATTTTTACGGATTTTTCCGAGCGACGGAACCTTTTTGGGCCAACGAGAGGGTGACACTTGTCACCCTCAAGTGGACGGCTAAAGGGGCTTTTGCCTTGGACGATTGGGAGGGTTTTGAAGCATAAGACATGGGCCATTGTTTGTGGAGTGATTTGAGGAGTAGGTTGTGGGCACTGGGCAAATCTCGCCCTCCACTTGCCCCCCCACTTGGCTTGATCATGGCCCTTAGTTTCCCTCTACATACGCCTCCCTTTGAAGACTTGTTCATCACACATCTCCAAGTCTCAACTCCTCCTTCCCCTTGTGCGCTCTCGTCCTAGCCTCACTTCTCCCCCCCTATAGAAAGCCTTGCCCAAAAACCCCCCTCCCCCCTCTAGCCTAGTGGCTTTGGCCGAGGGCCTCCCCCCCCCCCCCTCCCTGCCCCCCTTGGTAGAAAGTTGTCTTCCAAGTATAGCCACTATTCCAAAATACCCTAGCCCCAAATCCCTTTTAGTATTTAAGTAGAAGTTGTTGGAAACTTCTAAGGGTTCTTGGAGCTATCGGATCGTGTAAACTAGGAGCTAAACCTTGCTCAGGATCGACATTTAACTTGGATAATTTTGGGCTTATCGAGGTAAATATCCTGTCCTTCTATTGTAATTGGATATTACATATAAGAATAGTTAAGACTTGAGTATAAGATAAAGAAGGATATTAAAGAATAGAAGTGAACTGTAATCACAGTAGGCGGTATAATGTAAGAAGAATTAAATCTGACTTACATGCGATCGTTTTAACAAGAGACTTGGGTAGCTTACCTGCAGGGAAGTGCTGCCCGATTTTCCGTAGAATTAAGAACCTCTCGCTTAGAATAGTCTACAGAGTAGTCTAGACATTGATAGGCGATTCGACTATTATAGTTGATTCTCTCATACATGACATATTCGACTTGGCAGGTGGATTTCGCCAAGAAGGTATGTGATTCTTCCTATACTCTTAAGCATGATATTTTAAAATATATATATATATAGTACGGTAGACGTACATGTGTTAACTGAATAATAATTACAGCAATGTCTTTTGACTTAAGCCTGAATAATAAAGATCTTAAAATCTTTCAAAAGGAATTATAAATCAGTTTTGAAAGAAGAAGAATATTTGAAAGGAGTTTAAGAGTTATACTAGCTTTATGGGAAGTTAAGTATAACGACTTAAGAATGATGAAAGGAACAGTTTACTTATGTGTTTATAAAAGATTTATATTGATCTCTGGAAAGTATAATAAAAATGGTTTGATGAGTAGGCATAATATGATGCTATGTGTGTTAGTGTCTTGTAACATTTGTATAAGAGAGTATTCTTGTTGTGCTTATGTTGTTTAACGATAAGCTATTATGTTAGTATTATATCACTCACCTCTTGACATGTTACCGGGGGTTGTCGCCTCCGACGCGGTAGACTCAGGCGGTGTGGGACCATGATTCGAGGATACCTCATGCGGGTCCAGGGGACCTATGCGGAGCTGCGAGAGTTCCAGGTTAGTGTGCGGCCTTTATGGTCACGCGTCTATGTGGCCACGCGACTACGAGTCCAGACGATGCCGAGGAGTAGCTACCCTCGATGCGGGTTATACCTCACGCGCCTACGCGAGTGGCCTATGCGACTACGGAGTCCAGATTAGACTTGCATAATGATACTATGGGCGATTGGCCCCGCTTCGATCATTTGCACCTAGAAAAGACCTCGCTACGAATTGTTATTACTCTTGTTTGTGATGTGGCACTATGTGCGGTTACATCGTTGTTTCGCATATATTTGTAAAATGGGTTCTAAAATGATATGATTTCATTTAAGTACTTTACGCTTCACATACTTAGTACTGTGATCGACCTCCTTCTGGGCCGCGTTCATGCCGCAGTGGCAAGCAGTGCTAGATCCGCATCCTTAGGATCTTTGCTTTGGTGTCGTGAGCTCCATCTTCTCCGAGGCTCGACTTTTGGTACGGTTCTCCCGTGTTGTAGATATATGTCCATTTAGGGTATGGCGGGCCCCGTCCCGCCATAGTTGTCTACTTCCTCAGAGGTCCAGAGTACTATTGTACACTGGGATGTAATCACAAACTTTGATATGTATATATATGCCGAAAGGCTAAGTTTTCTCGATAAACTGCTTTCTTTTCATATTGATTCTCGTCTTGTTTTTATATTCCATTGACACTGGATGTATGACTACTTGGGTGCCCGGTAAGGCACTCATGGCCCCGAACGGTCGTGACAAAAGTGGTATCGTGAGCGCTAATCCTCGGAAGGTGTCTACGCATCGTATCTAGTAGTTCTTGATTATCGGTGTGTTGTGCACCACACCAATAATCGTGAGGCTATAGGATATTTAGGATTGGTTTCCATTCTTCTCACTCGAGATCGCTTAGAGCCGTGTTATAAGTGGACCTCTAACATGTTCCTTTCAGAATAGCTTATGCCTCCACGTAAGGCAACCCGCCCGAAGGGCAAGGCACGAGGAGTCGCTAGTGACACCTAGAGTCACGAGGGCTCGTGCCCGCCTTTACCCGAGACGGCGAGTTCTACGACGCCGCCGACCCCAGGAGGGTTTAGGGTCGCAGCAGTGGCTGATGAGACCACAGTACCTACACCTCCGCCACACCGGAGCAGATGACGGGTTACCGAGACGGCCCGCCATCGCCGTGATCGTGGCCGCATACGGGACAGCCGGATGCGGCAGTTCAGCCCCACTCGCAGTACCCGTGGTTCACCCGAGGCGCATACTGAGGCTACGGATTTCCGAGTTATAGCCCGCGAGTTCTACGGGTCGAGGCTCGAGGATGATCCGCAGAGTTCATCCGCTGGGCCATGCAGGATCACGCGTGATCAAGGCTTCAGAGACCGAGTCCGTGACCTTTCGTTCACATCGCTACGTGATACCGCAATGATTGGTTTGATTCGGAGTTATCCCGGAGAGCACGCGCCCCGCCTACTGGGATGAGTTCTCGAGGTTTTTCACTCACTTTCTGCCTCCACGATGGCGAGGGCACGCCGGCAGATTTTTGTTGCCGAGACAGAGGACGCACGCCAGAGAGTACAACGCCAGTTTGATTCGTTGGCTCGATATGTCCTGCGCTGGTAGCAGAGCATGGAGGACAGGTGCATCGTTACGCCACCGCTAGATGATTATATGGCCGAAGTCTTGCGCGTGTGGCTCTTCACCAGCATAGATATTACCCGCACGCAGCTCATGCACTTGATGCGATGAGCGTAGAGGCCGACGTGACGACAAAGCAGCAGAAGAAGACCAGGACGGCAGGGTCTTTTGGTGGCTATCGTGGTGGACGGCCTCAGCAGCAGTCTAGATTTGCACCACAACACTTCAGAGCACTCGCACCGCCCTCAAGACACCAGATATTCGAGGGCGCATCAGGCCCCGTGACTTCAGACGCCCAGCAGCAGAGGTATCGCCGACGGACCACCCCCTCGCGGTGGCCGACGCGGTAGATCCCACTTCGAATTGTGGTATCGCACAGAGTTTGTTACGCCAGGCGCAGGTCACTTTGGCGGAACCGTCCGACTAAGGGCGGCAGATGGTAGGGTCACCATGTGTTCTTTCACGGTCTTCTTCATCTCCTACGCTACTCGCCCGAGGGCAAGGTACTCGCGGCCAGCAGGTCGCGCAGAGGTCGTGGAGCGGGTCCAGCTTCTAGCGGTCCTCGAATCGCATTTATGCCTTGTCCACCGGGCAGAGCGTGAGGCCTCACCGATGTCGCCACAGTACCTTATCGCTTCGGATTTGATGTGTATGCCTTGATAGATCCGGTTCTACTGCCCCATATATCTCCCTTATTGCTAGTAGGATAGGATAGAGCTCGAGTCCATAGACCCTTTCGAGGTAGCTACTCTGGTGATTCTGGTAGCTCGGCGGTATATGTGGCTTGTCCAAAGGACCATATACGTCGCACTTAGCCGACTTGATAGAGTTGGACATGACCGATTTCGACGTGATCATGGTATGGATTGGCTAGCTTCTGCTACGCCAATGTAGACCGCAGAGAGAGTAGTACGGTTCCAGCTTCTGCGAGCCGGTTGTTGAGTGGGAGGAAACATCAGACGCCGGAGGTAGGTTTATTTCCTACCTCGGCTGGAAGATGGTGCGAAGGGTATATCTACCATCTCATTCGGTGTTTGATAATCGAGGTCGCGTGCCAGATTTTCACCGGCCCAGAGTTAGAGAGTTCCCGCACGTGTTTCCTGCACGCACTCCCGTATCCTCCCGAGAGGAGATAGAGTTTTGTATCGACACGCTGCACACTCTACTATTTCCATTCCGCCATACAGATGGCACCGACCGAGTTGAGAGAGTTGAAGGACCACCGAGAGATTTCCGGAGAAGCGGCTTCATCGTGCCTAGTGTTTCTCCTCGGGAGCGCCGTATTGTTCGTGAAGAAGGACGGACGCCGCGCATGTGTGTTGATTACATGCAAATGAACAAGGTGACCATTAAGAACGTATACCCCTTCCCGTGATTGATGATTTGTTCGACCACCGCGGCGCGAGATGTTTCTCCAAGATTGATCCGCGATCGGGCTATCATCGTGCACGAGTCGAGAAGGATGTCCCTAGATCGCATTCGGACCCAGACGCATTATGAGTTCGTGGTTATGTATTTCGGTTGACCAATGCCCGCGGTATTTATGGATCTGATGAACCGAGTGTTCAAGCCATTTTTGGACACGCTTGTGATAGTGTTCATTGATGACATCTGGTTTATTCACGCCAGAGCGAGAGCACGCGAGCATTTGGCGATCGGCCGAGTTCTTCAGACTGCAGCTTGTACGCCAAGTTTTCCAAATGTGAGTTTTGGTTAACTTCGTGGCTTTTCGGGCATATTGTCTGGCCGATGGCATTCGGTGGATACGCCAAGATCGAGGCAACAGAGTTGGCCTGACCTACTACTCCGGCAGCAGGTGCGCGAGCTCGGGCCTCGCAGTTACTATCGGCGGTTCGTGGAGAAGTTTGCTTCTATCTCTCGCACCATTGACTAGGCCGACTCGTAAGGCGCTAAGTTTCAGCGGACTGATGCGCGGAGCGTGGTTTCCGCCATCGGCGAGAGATCGACGACCGCCCGCTCTTACTCTTCCGGAGGTCCAGACGGCCACGCCGTATTGTGACGCGCCGCATCGGGTTGGGACGTGTTGATGCAAAGAGGCAAGGTTGTAGCGCACGCGATCCCGACAGCCTTAAGAAGCATGAGAGGAACTACCCCACCCATGATTTGGAGTTGGCGGTGATTCACGCCAAGATCCGAGGCACTATTTGTAATGGGGTTCATGTGGATATTTATACGCACCACAAGAGCCTCCAAAGATATCTTCAAACGCAGGAGCCGAACTTACGATAGAGACGGTGGTTAGAGTCGCCAAGGATTACAATGTCGACATCCCGTACTCACCCAGGAAGGCCAATGTTGTGGCGTATGCCCTTAGTCGTAGGTCGATGGGTAGCCTATCGATGCGGCAACCAGAGAGGGCATGGTTCGTGATTTGCATCGCCAGCGAGCCTCGTGTCCGCTTGATTGATTCTCGATAGCAGCGGTCCGAGTTCGAGAGGTTGCCGAGTCTTCCATCGCCGGCGAGGTGAAGAGGCAACAGCTGAGGATCCGCTGACACTGCATCGCGATACCGCTCTTCGTGAGGAAGCGGTCCTTTTGAGATAGCACCACGGGTGCTAAGGTTTGAGGGCGTGTGTGTTCCGGATATTGCGTGACTTGCAGCAGGTTCTAGGAAGCACACAAATACAAGCGTTACTATCCATCCGTGGTCGACCAAGATTTACCACGACCTTAGATCCGTGTATTGCGGATGGCTCAAGAGGACGCGGCGCAGTTCGTAGCTCGGCCCGTGTTATCGCAGCGAAGGTAGAGCACCGAGGCCCGTGGGTTGTTGCGCACGATAGAGATCCCGACCGAAGTGGGAGGTGATCAACATGGACTTCATCACAGGATTACCTCGCACTCGGAGGAGACATGATTCTATATGGGTTATCGCCGACAGTCGACGAAATCAGCCCACTTTCTTTCCGTCAGACGACTTTTCTACCGAGGATTATGCGGACTTTACATCCGAGAGATCGCCGATCGCATGGGGTCCCTATTTCGATCATATCGCATGCAGGAGCCCGCTTTACGCTAACTTCCGAGGTCCTTCCGTATGGGTTTAGGACGCAGTGAGCTCGAGTAATCGCATTCCATCCACGCAGACGGACAGCCGAGCGCACTATCCGCACTCTCGAGGATATGCCGCGAGCCCGTGTTATTGACTTTAGGGTAGCCGAGGATCATTTGCCTCTAGTTGAGTTTGCGTATAATAATAGCTACCACTCCAGTATTCAGATGGCGCCTTATGAGGCCTTGTATGGGAGGAAGTGCAGATCGCCGATAGGATGGTTTGATGTTGGCGAGGTACAGTTAGTGGGGCCAGATTTGGTGCAGCAGGCAGTGGATAAGGTGAAGCTTATCCAGAGCGGCATCGATAGCCACAGAGTCGATGAAGTCATATGCGATCACCGTCCGTGATCCGAGTTCGAGGTTAATGATTGAGTTTTCTGAAAGTGTCACCCATGGCGGGTGATGAGATTCGGAAGAAGAAACTCACCAAGTACATTGGGCCGTATCAGATTGTCCGCAGGGTAGGCAAGGTTGCCTATGAGTTGGATCTGCCGTCCGATCTGGAGGCAGTGCATCCGGTGTTTCATGTTTCTATGCTGAGGAGATGTATCGGGGATCCATCTAGAGTGCACCCGATTGACGATGTCCAGGTGACCGAGGGGTTATCGTATGAGGAGATTCCCATAGCGATAATCGATCGCCGTTAGGCGCTCATGACCAAGGACGTGGCTTCCACAAAGTCTTGTGGCGAACGAGCTCGGAGGAGATGACGTGGGAAGCTGAGGAGGACATGAGGCAGAAGTATCCTCACTTATTCCCCACACCTCCAGGTAACTCACTTTCCTACTTGTTGATTTAATTCACTTATTGCCTAAGTGTTGATTTGTGGCCGTGTGTGGCATTTGCAAACTGTTTAAGTTATGAAGAACCTTATCGTTATTTGTCATGGGAAGGAACATTCGGGATGAATGTTTCTAAGGAGGGGAGAATGTTATACCCCGTATTTCCAGAGTATGTACGTAGGGGCGTACGTACAAAAAGTTTAGCCTTAAGTTAGGCATAATGGACGATTTTGGGCACAACTCACAAAACGGATGGTTTTCCGACGAAACGTTTTACAAAACTTGCGTAGGGTAAATTACCGCGATGCCAATTCTAATTTTTGCGGATTTTTCCGAGCGACGAACCTTTTTGGTTAACGAGAGGTGACACTTGTCACCTCAAGTGGACGGCCAGCCGGCTTTTGCCTCGACGATTGGGAGGGTTTTGAGGCCTAAGACATGGGCCATTGTTTGTGGAGTGATTTGAGGAGTAGGTTAGGGGGCACTTGGGCAAATCTTGGCCCTCCACTTGCCCCCCACTTGGCTTGATCATGGCCCTTAGTTTCCTATAAATACCCCTCCCTTGAAGACTTCTTCATCACAAATCTCCAAGTCTAAAATCCTCCTTCCCCTGTGAGCCTCGCCCCAGCCTCACTTCTCCCCTCTAGAAATCCTAGCCAAACACCCTCCCCTCTAGCCTAGTGGCTTTGGCCGAGGCCTCCCCTTTGGTAGAAAGTTGTCTTCCAAGTATAGCCACTATTCCAAAATACCCTAGCCCCAAATCCCTTTAGTATTTAAGTAGAAGTTGTTGGAAACTTCTAAGGGTTCTCGAGCTATCGGATCGTAAACTAGAGCTAAACCTTGCTCAGATCGACATTTAACTTGGATAATTTTGGGCTTATCGAGGTAAATATCTTGTCCTTCTATTGTAATCGATATTACATATAAGAATAGTTAAGACTTGAGTATAAGATAAAGAAGGATATTAAAGAATAGAAGTGAACCGTAATCACATTAGAAGCGGTATAAATGTAAGAAGAATTAAATCAGATTTACATAGATCTGCTTTAACAAGAGACTTGGGTAGCTTACCGTAGGGAAGTGTCGCCCGATTTTCCGTAGAATTAAGAACCTCCGCTTAGAATAGTCTACAGTAGTCTAGACATTGATAGACGATTCGACTATTATAGGTTGATTCTCTCACATGACATATTCGATCGGTGGATTTCGCCAGAAGGTATGTGATTCTTCCTATACTCTTAAGCATGATATTTTAAAATATATATATATAGTACGGTAGACGTACATGTGTTAACTGAATAATAATTACGGCAATGTCTTTTGACTTAAGCCTGAATATTAAAGATCTTAAAATCTTTCAAAAGGAATTATAAATCGCTTTGAAAGAAGAAGAATATTTGAAAGGAGTTTAAGAGTTATACTAGCTTTACGGGAAGTTAAGTATAACGAATTAAGAATGATGAAAGGAATAGCTTTACTTATGTGTTTATAAAAGATTTATATTGATCTGGAAAGTATAATAAAAATGGTTTGATGAGTAGACATAATATGATGCTATGTGTGTTAGTGTCTTGTAACATTTGTATAAGAGAGTATTCTTGTTGTGCTTATGTTGTTTAACGATAAGCTGTTATGTTAGTATTATATCACTCACCTCTTGACATGTTACCGGGGTTGTCGCCTCCGACGCGGTAGACTCAGCGGTGTGGGACCATGATTCGAGGATACCTACGCGGGTCCAGGGACCTATGCGGAGCTGCGAGAGTTCCGTGTTAGTGTGCGCTTTTATGGTCACGCGGTCTACGCGCCATGCGGACTACGAGTCCAGGCGATGCCGAGGAGTAGCTACCCTCGATGCGGGTTATACCTCACGCGGGCCTATGTGAGTGGCCTATGCGACTACGAGTCCAGATTAGACTTGCATAATGATACTATGGGCGATTGGCCCCGCTGATCATTCGCGCCTAGAAAAGACTCGCAGCTTAATTGCTATTACTCTTGTTTGTGATGTGGCACTATGCGCGTTACATCGTTGTTTCGCATATATTTGTAAAATGGGTTCTAAAATGATATGATTTCATTTAAGTACTTTACGCTTCACATACTTAGTAATTATGTTATCGACCTCCTTCGGCCGCGCTCATGCCGCAGGTAAGGGCAAGCAGGTGCTAGATCCGCATCCTTAGGATCTTTGCTTTGGTGTCAGGAGCTCCATCTTCTCCGGAGGCTCGACTTTTGGTATGGTTCTCCCTGTGTTGTAGATATATGTCCATTTAGGGTATGGCGGGGCCCTGTCCCGCCATAGTTGTCTACTTCCTTAGAGGTCTGTAGTACTATTGTACAGTTGGGATGTAACTGCCAAACTTTGATATGTATATATATGCCAAAGGCGAAGTTTTCTCGAATAAACTGCTTTTCATATTGATTCTCGCCTTGTTTTTATATTCCGCTGACACTGATGTATGACTACTGGGTGCCCGGGTAAGGCACGATCACGCCCCGAACGGTCGTGATGATAAGGTTACACTTGGGTAGATCTTCACCCTACTCTTGCCTAGCACTTGGCTTCATCTTGGCCATTGGTTGGCCATTGGTTGGCCTATAAATACTCCCTAAGTCAAGACTTTCTTCATCCTCAAATAATTCCCAAGTCTAAAAATCCTCCTCCTCGCGAGCTGTCCGCCACACCCTCCCCTTCGGTAGGCCCTCACGAGAACACCCCTAGCCTAGTTGTTTTTAGAAATACCCCTTGGTAGAGAAATACTCTCCAAGTATTGTTACTATACCCAAATACCTTGTAGTACTTTCCAAAGTTACCTCTATACGTAGAACCCGGAAATACTACTATACTTCCTTTAGTCACAAAACCGAAACCCTAAAGAAAGTCTCCATAATTGTTTTGGAGTACTTTGTAGAAGTATGTTAATAGGCGCCTTGTGGCCTTTATAGGTTGAAGTACTTCGTATGGCGTGATCTACTTGGCTTAAGGAGTAGCCGACGGTTTGAGGTACTTGGAGCGTTTTGCTATTAGTCGATAATCGTCGCGAGGTATGTGAACCTCTTCCTATCCTTTCAAGCATGATGTTTTGTAAACTATGTAGTACGGTAGACGTACATGTGCTAAATGAAATTGGTTGGTTTAAAACATAGGGTGTTATAATAACTTTATGGGAAGTTAGTTATAACGACTCTATGTGGGTAAAAGAATAGTTTATTGATTGTAGAAGTTAAGAGACTTGATCTTAAGGATAAGAGACTTAACTTATTTGACTTGATATGAATGTTGTTAAAAAGTGTGAAACCTCATTCGTGAGTAATGAGTACTTGGTTTTTAAAGAATAATGTTTTACTGATTTTGGATATGAGAATAAGGGTCGAACAAACCACTGCAGCGCTAATAAAGAAAAATGTATTGACTAATGAATTATATTAAAACCAGTAGAAACCTCCATCTGCATAGAAGCTAAGATAACACAAAATGATATTACATTTTCTAGATCATGGTTGCTTTAATAAGAATGTTATAAACAAGAATAACCTACTCACACTTAAGGCATATGTTACCAAATTGTTTTAAAAAGGGATTATGTTTTTAAGTGATTAAGTCTATGGACTATGAAACCTTTCTAAACTAAAGAGACTTGAGTAATTAAAATTAGGCAAACTGGAACTTTTGGAAAAGAATGTTGTTACTTGATCTTAAAAAAAAGAAGAAAGTGTTCTGGTTTACTTAAAAATGTGAGTCACTCTATTTTTATACTACGGGTATTGGGTGACTTTTATAAAAGAAATGGATCTCTTTTAAAAAGAATTTAACGTACGTAACACTTTGGAGTTAGAACCTGGACTTTGGCATAAAATGAAAGTACTTTGAGTATGTTGAACTTGCCTATGCTTGTGGTGATAGCCTTTGTTGTGCAAGTGTTGTATTTCTGTGTTACCGCGTCTCTCGATAGAGGGCCGACTGATTTGTTATGAATGATTCTTCACCGAGTCCCATGAGATGGGCCAGGACACGTATTTCATCTGATTCTTCACCGAGTCCCATGAGATGGGCCGGGACACGTATTTCATCTGATTATTCACCGAGTCCCATGAGATGGGCCGGGACACGTATTTCATCTGATTCTTCACCGAGTCCCATGAGATGGGCCGGGACACGATTTCATCTGATTCTTTACCGAGTCCCATGAGATGGGCTGGGACACGTACTTCATCCAATTCTCTACCGAGTCCCATGGGATGGGCCGGGACATGTATTCCATACGGTTTATATCCGTCACGGCGGTGAGGAAGGAGTTCCACGCGTGAGGATGACTTGAGGCGTGAGTCACGACTTGATGTTGCTTTTATGTTGTGAATCGTAGTTTTGTTATCATACATGTCTCCTGCTTTATATAGATTATGATTTCATTTCTGATATTTTTGATTTCACATACTTGGTACTGTTATCTTGACCTCTCTTGGGCCGCGTTCACGCCGCAGTAGAGTACATCGGTTGTGGATCCTCGCCATGGATCACAATTCACGTGTTGGGAAGCCCCGTTTCTTCGAGGCTTATCTTTTGGTATGTTACCCGAGTCATGGGTTCTTGTACATTCGAGGTATGGCGGGGGCCCCGTCCGTCATAGTTGTAATAACTTTCTTAGAGTGCAGCTTGTTGTGTGCGGGGTTTGTAAAAAGGATAACTCGGGTTTTTATGTATATATTCGAAGGCAAGCTGTTTTGGTTGCTTTGCTTATTTATCGTATCTCTTGTTTCATGATATGTTTTTATTTCCGCTGATTTTCTCTGATGATTGTATCACTAGGGTGCCCGGGGTAAGGCACCAGTCACGGGCCCGGGTTCGGGTCGTGACAGATAACTACATTGTTGGGCCTTAAATGTGGCGTGTTTGGTTATTGAATCCGGGCCTTGAAAAAGGTGGAAAAGTATGTAGAAACAAAGGAAGTGCTGTCCGATTTTCTGTAGAATTTAGTGACTTTGCACTTAGAATTGAAGCTAGAAGTTAATAAACGTATTATGGTCATTATAGGTTGACATACTACGTACCGCATATTGGACTTAGCAAGTGGATTGAACCGAAGAGGTATGTGGAACTTTCCTATCTCTTGAGCATGAATAGTTGTAAGTATATAGTACGGTAGACGTACGAGGTTTTGACGAATTTAGTTCCTTTGATATCCTTGGCTTATTTTAAGAATGTCCAAGTTGGTTGAGTTAGGGAATGAACTCACTTGTTTAAAATATTAAGGATATCTTAGTTTCTAAAAGTTAAGAGACTTAAAGTATTTTTGAAAGTATATGACACTTGTTTTGTTTGGAAAGTTTAAGTCTCTCGGTTATAAAGAAGAATGTAAGTATTTAAGGTATAAAGCTAGTATAACGGCTTTATGGGAAGTTGGTTATAATAGCTTTATGGAAAGTTAAAAAGAGTGGTTTACTCTAAGTAATGTAAGTATGATAAATGACTTGAATTAATGAAAGGCAAATTGATTTTAAGGTATCAATTGCTTAAGGTTTTAAAAGAAAGAAGTCACTTGATTTAGAAGCCTATAAATGTATTTCTAAAAGGTATTGTGACTTGTCTTGAAAAGTAGTTATGACTTGATACTACAGTTATTAGTATCTTGGAAGTTTTATATGAAAAATAGTCATTTTAAAAGAATAGAAGTACGTATTACTTTGGGTTAAATTCCCGGATTTTATAATGACATGTTAGTGCCTTAAGTAAACTAAAATGAGAGTGTCTATGAATAAGGCTAATAAGAAGTTAGGGGATTTCTTAACTTGCTTATGTTATGTATGAATAACCGGTAGTGCTTATGTTATGTATGATAAGCCGGTAGTGCTTATGTTATGTATGATAGCCGGTTGTGCTAGTTTATGTTATTCTTAAGGGGTAAAGGCCCGGGTTACTACTAATTCCATGGATTTGCTACCCATGATGCGAGTGCGGCGTTTGTACTCATTGCGGGCCCACCGGGCCTAAGCGGGTGAAATAGTCCTATGCGAGGAATACCTCATGCGGGTCCACACGACCTATGCGGGCGGATACAGCCTATGCGAGGAAGTTACCTCATTGCGGATCCACAGGACCTATGCGGGTGAAATAGTCCCAAGAGTTGGATTGCTTAATGATACCACGGGCAAGTGACCCTACTTGATCATGAGCCTCCTATTTTTATGCAGTAAAGTATACTCTTATTTACTCTCATTGTTAGTAAGACACGGTGTACTGTTATTTGAGTTATCATACATGTCTCCAGCTTTATTTTAGACTTATGATTTCATTACGCACTTTCGGGCCACATATTTGGTACATGTTGTCTCGACCTCCTTGGGTGCGTTTATCCGCAGTAGAGTATACAGGTTGCTGATCCTCACTTTTAGGATCACTGATTCAGCTGTTGGGAAACTCCATTACTCCGGAGGCTTATCCCCGTTCGAGATCCACAGTATGGTCGGTTGTTGTATATTCGTGGTATGGCGGGGCCCTGTCCCATCACAGTTGTTATTCTTAGAGGTCTGTAGCCACATTGTGGATTGGGTTTTTAAGAACAGAAATGTACTGGTTTATTTTATTTTGGTTCATGTATATATTACGGAAGGTGGCCTTATCGGCTAACCTATTGATATTTATTGTTTTAGTATTTATGAGTTTTATATGTTCCGCTGCTATTCTCTGATGTATACTTGTAAGGGTTCCTGTGTAGGCACGATCACGGGCCGGGTTGGGTCGTGACAAAAGTGGTATCGAGCGCTTAGTCCTCGTAGTGTCTGACGCCGTGTCTAGTAGAGTCTTGGTTATCGGTGTGTTGTGCACCACATCTATAAGCAGGAGGCTGCAGGACATTTAGGATTGGTTTCCACTCTTCTTACTCTGAGATCGTGCGATAGAGCTGTGTGGTTAGGGTCGTCTCTCCCTAACAAGTTATGTTGTTTGCGATTCTGAGAAAGCGGTATTATACCGTATTTCAGTATGCGTGAGGCGTACGTATAAAAGTTTAAGCCTTAAGTAGGCAAAGGGACGAAATTTGTGCACAACTAGCGAAAAGAATTATTTTTCGACGAAACGTTTTCCGGACCTTGCGAAGGGAAAATTACGTTTGCGACATTTATATTTTTTGCGGATTTTTCCGAGAGATGAAATATTTTGGACCAACGAGAGGGCGACATGTGTCACCCTCAAGTTGGCGGAAATGGTGGCCGAATTCCTTGGCACGTTTTTTCCATTTTTGTTGCCTAAAACATTTGGTCAATGTTTGCTAGATATTTGTGTGGTAGATGGATAAGGTGGGACCCACACAACACTTGTCCAAATCTACACCCTCCACTTGCCCTCCACTTGCCTTAATCTTGGCCATTGAAAGTCCTATAAATACCCCCCTTGAGTTGAAGACTTCTTCATCCACAAAATAATTTCTAAGTCTTAAAATCCTTCCCCCTCTTTGTAGTGTTCTCGTCCAAGAGCACCCCCTTCCCCTTTGTGAAGCCTTGGCCGAAACAAACCCCCCCCTCTTGATAGTTCTCGTGAAATACCCCCCCCCCCCCCTTGGTAGAAAAAGTATTCTCCAAGTATTGTTACTATTCCAAAATACCTTGGCCCAAATACCTTGTAGTATTCCAAGGTTACCCCTATACTAAAAGCCCAGAAATACTATTATACTTCCCTTCAGTCACAAAAACGAAACCCTAAGGAAAATCTTCATAATTGGTTGAAGTATTAAGAAGAAGTTGCGTAGAACTTCTAAGGGTTGTTTGGAGCGGGTTGGAGCGCCCAGTGTCACGACCCGAACCCGGGCCCGTGACTGGTGCCTTACTCGGGCACCCAAGTAGACATACATCAGAGTAATCAGCGGAATATAAAACAAGACATGAAATGAGAAACAGTTGCCTTTTGGCATATATATATAAAAACTTGAACACGAACAGTTACATCCCTTTTTACAAACTCTGCCCACAACAGTACTACAGACCTCTAAGAATGTTAGAATAACAACGACGGGACAGGGCCCCGCCATACCCCTGAATGTAAGTACCTACAACAACAGGGGACTATACCAAAGATAAGCCTCCGGAGAAACGGAGCTTCCCAAAACGCTGAACTGTGATCCTAAGAGCGAGGATCGACGACTGGTGTACCTCTACCTGCGGCATGAACGCAGCCCCGGGAGGTCGATAACAGGTACCAAGTATGTGAAACTGAAAATACTGTAAATGAAATCATAATAGTCTATATAAAACAGAAGACATATATGATAACCAACTTAAGATACACAATATGTAAGCAGTCATGTCAAGTCAGGGACTCACGCCCTTAAAGTCATCACTCAAATATAACCATGGGTCTCATGTGTTACACCCCGTATTTATAGGACATGTTTTAAGAACGTACTTAAGAACTCATAAGTGTTAAGATTGGAGGCTTGTAAAAATTTATCTAATTATGAAATTTGTCTGAAAAGCGTTTTGTTGTGAATGGGAGGGCGACACGTGTCACCCCCTTAGTGATGCCTTGGTCGAATTAGGCATGCCCATAATGGTCATTTACCATAAGTCTTGGATGAACAAGCCTTGCAAGTAGTAGCTTGACAATGTTGACTTGGTCAATGGGACCACTTACTTGATATTTACTAAGACTTCATCCAAACCTCACAATTGTGCTAATCTTAACCCTCCATGTCCCTTTATTATACTACTAGTAGTGAGACTTAGTCCAACACTTAGAAAAAACTGAAGACAAATTGGAGACCAAGAGCTAGTGCTCTCGGGTTCATGAAGAAGAAAGGAGGAATTTTTTTGTTTCTTGTCCAATAAGCCCACACTTTAAACCAAGGTTCATGAGGGTTTTGTAAGTGTATCTCAATAGAAAAATCCCGGAAAAAGAGAGTTTTCGTATTAGTCGCAAAGTGAAAACCTAGTGACTTTCTAGGTTTTGGATTGGAAGTTTGAAGGAAAGTTGTTGGTGTTGTCCTAAGGGTCTCAACAAGCGGATTGAAGTGTCTTGGAGAGGTTCTAATCTTCTAAGGAGCGATTTCGGATTGGAGTTGGATTAAGAGTTGTTGAGGTATAATCTTGTCTTTTAAAGTGTTACAAGATTATATAATTATATTGTTGTTGTTAGCTTTACATGTTGCTAGCATGAAGTTGTTAAGTTGAAGTTTATAAGTATTATGGATTACTTGTAGCTTAAATCCGAAATGTAATGTAATCCATGTTAAGTTGGATTATGATCGTTATTAGAATTGTCGCATGTTAATTACTTAGAGATTATAGTAGTTATTATCGGTTGCGACTTGACATCATGTTAGGCTAAGGACTTGGATTGAAATGGAAATTGGATAAGGATTGATGTTGTAGTACTTCAAGTTAGCCGAATTGGCCTAATAAGTTGTTTTAATTTGATATCGTTTGTGGGGCGAAATTTTACACGTCTAGTAGGCGTGTAATCCCCTGTTGTTGATTACTTTGATTGGGCCTTAAATGTGGCGTGTTTGGTTATTGTATTCGGCCTTGAAAAAGGTGGCAAAGTTAGTAGAAACAAAGGAGGTCTTTGTCAGATTTTCCGTAGAATTAGTGACTTAGCACTTAGAATAATTCTACGTTAGAAGTGAAAGGTTAATGGACATATTGTGACCATAATAGGTTGAAGTACTAAGTATAGCGTATCCTACTTGAAGAATGGAATAGCTCAAGGTTGAAGTACTTTGGAGCATTTTGCTACTTGTCGACAATCGTCGCGAGGTATGTGAACCTCATCCTTCCTTTGGCATGATTCTATGTATGGAATATACTTGTGGTATCATTTCATGTTTCCTTCTACTCTTAGAAGTTAAGAGGTAGTTGTGTGATTTCTTGTATGTAGAACTTTTCCTATCTTTGAGCATGACTTGTTGCATATGTAGTACGATAGACGTACAACACCTTGATATCCCTTACTAGTTTTATGAATAGCCAAGCCGGGTGAGTTAGGAGATTAACTCACTTCTTTGAAAGTATTAAGGATGTCTAATGTTGTATTAAGGTTAAGGGACTTGAAGAGTTTTAAAGTATGTGATACTTGTTCCGTGTTGAACGTATAAGTCCCTTGGATAGGAAATTGTTTTTGGCTAAGGTATAAAGTGAATATAACGACTTTATGGGGAGTTGGTTATATTTGCTTTATGGAAAGACAAATGACTTGATTTTAGTGAAAAGGTAATTTGATTTTAAGGCATCAATTGCCTAAGGTTTTGTAATAAAAGGAGTCACTTGTTTTCTAAAGGTTAAGAGACTAATTGTATTTTTGAAAGTTAAGAGAATTGATTTGAAAGTGTATAATACTTGGTTTCAAAAAGTAGAAGTCTCTTGGTTATAAAAGGAACGTGTTGGTCTAAACCATAAAGGGTTATAACGGCTTTATGGGAAGTTGGTTATAACGGCTTTATGAAAGGTTAAGAGAATGGTTATCTCTAGTAAGTAATCAAAGGAATAACTTGTATTAAGGAAGAGCAAATTGGTTTAAAGGTACCAATTGCTTAAGGTTTTTAATAAAGAAGTCACTTGATTTAGAAGCCGGTAATTGTATTTCTAAAAAGGTATTGTGACTTGTCCTGAAAGGTAGAGATGACTTGATACTACGGTTGTTAGTATCTGGGAAGTTTTATTTGAAAAAGAGTCTTTCTAAAGGAGTAGAGGGGTGTAGTACGTTGGGTTAAATTCCCGGGTTTTATATGACATTATGGACCCAGGAATGGGCGGGCGAGATACCTTCACGCGCACTATATGACATTATCGACCGGGAATGGGCGGGCGGTATACCTACGCGCAGACTATATGACATTATCGACCAGAATGGGCGGGCAAGATACCTTTGCAGGCGGACTATATGACATTATCGACCGAGAATGGGCGGGCGGTATACCTTTACGCGGACTATATGACATTATCGACCGAGAATGGGCGGGCGGTATACCTTCTGGGCAGACTATATGACATTATCGACCGAGGAATGGGCAGGCGATATACCTTTACGCGCACTATATGACATTATCGACCAGAATGGGGCGGTATACCTTTACGCGGACTATATGACATTATCGACCGAGAATGGGCGGCGGTATACCTTTACGGAAGACTATATGACATTATCATCCCGAAATGGGCGCGATACCTTTACGGCGGTATATGACATCATCGTCCCGAGAAATGGGCGAGCAAAATACTGTATGGGCGGCAGACATGTGACTATCGCGTCGATTTGGGCAGATAATATGAGATAGCGCCCTCCAGGCAGTGTAGGATATGTAAGGTAAGTAAGTTATATGGTAATGAACTTGATGATTTTCCTAAGTAAGTACGTAAGAAAGTGACTATAACGTTTATTGAAAATGGGAAAAGATATTAAGGTACGATTGAGTTCGTAAGTGGTACTGACACGGCAGGATCTGGTATGTATTCTTATACTTGTCCTCGCCATTCGCTTGTCTGATTATGATCTTTCTTGCATCGTTATTCTGTTCCATATTCTGCACTGTTGTAATCGACCCCGCCGGCTGCGTTCATGCCCGCAGGTTTTAGGTACCCAGGTTGGTGATCCTTGCTCTTAGGATCTCGGTTCAGTTTTTGAGAGAAAGCTCCATTTGCTCCGGAGGCTTAGCTCTTGGTATGGTTTTCCCTGAGGTAGTAGATTCATGTATATTCAGGAGTATGGCGGGGCCCTGTCCCGCCACAGTTGTTATGTTAAAAATTCTTAGAGGTGCGTAGTCACATTATGGGTCGATTGTAAAGAAAGGAGGCAATCGCTTGGTTGTTTATATATGTCGGAAGGTAGCCTATCGGCTAACCTGTTGTTTTATTCTGTTATTTATTTTATAAGTTTCATGTATGTTCGATTATCTCGATGTATACCGTAAGGGTGCCGTGTAGGGCACGATCGCGAGCCAAGTCGGTCGTGACATCATGCCCACAATATCAATCATGCGTGGAATTTCTTTCCTCACCGGCGATCCATGATATATAAAAGCACCAGAATACACATGAACACGAGTCCCACTGTGTCATAAAACCGTCTGGTAAGTAAGGCATAGCGAATACTAAAACCACAGTGCAACAAAGCCATAAAGCGTATCACGAGGTCTTTCAAGACCGCGTGATCGGCCGCCACTCGCGCGATATCAAATGTGCGCGTCTAATCCTCGAACTTCCGCGACCGCATAGGCCACACATAGGCCGCGTGAGGTATTCCCGCGTCGGTAGCTACTCCGGCATCGCCCCGACTCGTGGTCGCGTGGCCATATAGACCGCGTAGCCCGCATGGCCGCATACTAACACCGGAACTCGTAGCTCGCGCATAGGTCCCTGGACCGCGCAGGTATTCTCGAATCATAGTCACGCATCGCACGAGGTATACCCGCGTGGGCGACAACCCCGTATATCATGTCGAGGTGAGTGATATAATACTAACATAGCGACATCGTTAAACAACATAAGCACAACAAGGGAACCCCCTTTACACAAACGTTACAAGATACTAACACACGTAGCATCATAACATGTTTATTTATCAAACCAACAAGAAAGCATTACAAGGCTATCACAAACCAACATAGTCAAGTTATTCACACAAGGTACTTTCTACTTTATGTCAACAAGTTCGGGTTTTTATCCCCAAAGTACTTCATACATTATCTCTTTAAAAGATCTGTTTCTTTCACAAGAGTCACACGATACCCGTAGTATTAAAATAGAGTGACTATCTTTTTAAGTAAACCAAAACAATTTCCCTTTTTAAAGACAAGTAACAACCTTCTTTTCCAAAAGTTCAAGTTTGCCTAAGTTCAAATACTTAAGTCTCTTATTTTCGAAAGGTTTCGTAGTTCATAGTCTTAATCGCTTAATAATATAATTCTCTTTTAAAACAATTTGAGAAACATACGCCTTATGTGTGAGTAGGTTATTCTTGTTCATAACAATCTTATTAAAGCAACCATGATCTAGGAAATGTAATATCATTTTGTCTCATCTTAGCTTCTATGCAGATGGAGGTTTCTACTGGTTTTAATAATACTTAATTAGTCAATACATTTCCCTTTATTAGCGCTGCAGTGGTTTGTTCGATACTTATTCTCATTTCCGAAATCAATATAAGGCGTTCATAAACAATTAAGTAAACCGTTCCTTTTATCTCTCTTAAGTCGTTATACCTAACTTCCCATAAAGCTAGTATAACTCTTAAGCTTTTAAAACCAAGTATTACTCTTCTTTCAAAAACGATTCTTAATTCTTTTGAAATACTTCAAGATTCTTATTATTTAGACTCAAGTCGAAGACATTGCGGTAAAACCACGTTCGATTAACACCGCGATTTCTACCGTACTATATATATTCTTTTAAAATATCATGCTCAAGAGGATAGGAAGAATCACATACCTCGCGACGATTGTCGACAAATAGCAAAACGCTCCACCGCTATAACCCGGCTAGCCTTGTCCACCTTTCAAGTAGATCATGCTACTCATGGAACTTTCAACCTATAAAGGCCATATACGTCTATCAACGTCTAGACTACTCTGTAGAATATTCTAAGTGGGGTTCTCTATTCTCTGAGAAAATCGGGCGAGACTTCCTACCCGTTAAACTACACAAGTCTCTGTAAATCTGATCCTACGTAAATCTGATTCAATCTTCTTTAATATTCTTCGATGTGATTTCAATTCAATTCTCTTCTCTTATACCATCCTTCTATACATCTTATACTCATTTCTATACTACTACGGTATGTAATTTCCAATTACAATAGAAGGACAAGAGTATTTTGTCACGACCGACCTCGGGCAGTGGTAGTGCCTTACCCTGCACCTGGTGATACAACATCAGAGAAAATCAGCGGAAATAAAAACTTAAACATGAAACAAGACATAGAGTATGAAACAGGCTAACCAAAACGGTCACCTTCCTGAATATATACATATATATATCAACCTGAACAGTTAAATCCTTTTACAAGCCACCTTAACAGATTACTGCACCTCAGAATGTAACCATAACTATGACGGGACGTGGCCCGCCATACCCCGAATGTACAAGTAACTACAACGACGGACTATACCAAAGATGAGCCTCGGAGAAAGCGGAGCTTCCCAAACGTCAACTGTGATCCTATGAGCGAGGATCCACAACCAATGTACCTCTACCTGCGGCATGAACGCAGCCCCCCGAAGGAGGTCAGTACAACAGGTACCAAGTATGTGAAACTGAAAATACTGTAAATGAAATCATAGTAGTCTATACAAAACAGGAGACATATATGATAACCAAACTACAGTACATAATATGTGATCCGTCAAGTCGTGACTCACGCCCTCAAAGTCATTACTCAATTATAACTATGGGTCTCACGCCCACAACATCAATCATGCCCGTGGAATACCTTCCTCACTACCGGCAGTCTATGATATAACAACACCAAGAAGTACACATGAACACCAGGTCCCACATGTGTTATAAAAACCGTCGGCAAGTCGGGCTAACTACGGATACCAAAGCCGCGTCATCAATCGGCGGGCAAATCGAAAGCCAACTACCGGATACCAAAGCCGTACTAAAAATCTATATAACCATACCACGGTGACCGGGGCAAATCGCCAACTACGGATACCAAGCTGCGCCGCGTAGCTGGCGGCAAGTACGAAGACTAACTACGATACTGGCGGAATCACGAGACCGTCACAAAACTGAAGCGGGCAAGTCTGAAGGCTAACTACGGATACTGCCGAAACAGCCACGACTTGGGGCAAGTGCGAGCCAACTACCAGATACCAAGCCGAATCAGTAAAACCTCATGGAGAGCTAGTCCATGGAATAATCCTAATGGAAGCATACCCGTGGGCCACCCATCGTGTCAGTATGTCCAAAGGAAATAACAAAGTAATAATCAAAGTGGAAGCATACTCGTGGGCCACCCATCATGTCAGTATGTCCATCAATCAACCAGATAGCCGACCCTCCAACGAGAGACGCGGTAGCACGAAAATACAACACTTGCACAACAAAGGCTATCACCACGCAAACATAGGCAAGTTACACAAAACTCAAGGTACTTTCATTTTATGTCAACAATACGGGTTTCAAACCCAAAAATAATACCTACTTTCATTCTTTCAAAAAGACCTCTTTTTACGTAAAATATACTAATACTCGTAGTATCAAAAACACATTTCCTTTTCAAACCAAATTACTTTACTTTCGTAAAAACCTTTACAAGGCTTTTAAAATCAAGTACTCTATACTTTTTAAACCAAGTGCCTTCCTTTTAAAACAACATCAAGTATACTCTTTAAAACTCAAATACTTACTCTTTTCAAAACAAGTAACCTATACTTAAATCAAGTTACCATTTTAAAACCAATGATAAAACCATTCTTTTGCTTTCATAAAGTCGTTATAACTAACTTCCCATAAAGATGTTATAACACTTTATGTTTTACACCAATTTAAGACACAACCATGTCTCTCTTTTAAACCAAAAACTCTTCAATTCCTCAAGTCTCTTTTCTTTTAGAAATCAAGTTCCTTTTAAAGACCAAATACCCATTTCTCATAAAAGCGGTTTCACAACTGTTTAACACAAACCAAGTCCTTAATATTTTCTATCAAGTCATTTATAAGTCAAGTCTCTTATCTTTCAAGATCAAGTCTCTTAACTTCTAAAACCAATAAATCATTCTTTTACCTACATAAAGTCGTTATAACTAACTTCCCATAAAGCTATTATAACACTTTATGTTTTAAACCAACCAGTTCACTTAGCACATGCACGTCTACCGTACTACATAGTTCACAACAATCATGCTAGAAAAGATAGGAAGAGGTTCACATACCTCGCGACGATTATCGACAATTAGCAAAATGCTCCAAGTACTACAACCTTGCTAGCCTTTTCCACCCTTCAAGTAGAATACTCTACTCGTAGTACTTCAACCTATAATGGCCAAGAAACGTCTATCAACTTCTAGATCTCTTCGTAGAATATTCTAAATACCAGATTCCTTTATTCTACATAAAATTCGGCACCTCCCGCAATCACACAAATCACCTCCCCTCACAAGGCCCGCTACCAGGCCAACAACTCTCAGGGGATTACACGTCTAACCGGACGTGTTCAATTCTGCTTCACAATAATACTACACAAGTCTACTGTAAGTACAGTCCAATGTAAATACGGTTCAATCCTTTATAATCATCCTTCCAAAATAATATACTCAAGTATAACTACTACCTCATGTAATATCCAATTACAATAGGGGGACATAGATTATTACCTCGATAAGCCCAAAATTATCCAAGATTATAAGTCGATCCTGGGCAACGTTTAGCTCCAATTCCTTACGCTCCAACCCGCTCCAAGCGACCCTTAGAAGTTTCTAAACAACTTCTCTTAACACTTCAACCAAGCTTATGAAGATTTTCTAGGGTTTCGTTTTGCGACTATTGGAATAAAGTAGCATTTCCGGGCTCCTAGTATTAAAACAACTTTGGAATACTACTAGGGATACTAGGCTAAGGTATTTGGGATTATACAATAATACTCCAAGTATTTTCTACACAAGTGGGGGAGGGGGACGAAACAAGGCTAAAGGGGAGGGAGTATTTGCTTTGGAAAGTTTTCAAGTGTGAGATGAATTAGTCTTCAACCTTAAGGGGGTATTTATAGAAGAATCAAGGGCCAAGATCAATGTAAGTGTAGGGTCAAGATTGGGCCATGTGTGTGTGGGTCCCACCACACCACATGGCCAACGAAAATCACTCCAAGTGTCATGGCCATTTCGGCTAGCCACTTGTCCCACCAATTTCGGCCCACATGGCCACCCAAGGGGGGTGACACGTGTCGCCCCCTTACTCGTCCAAAATATTTCGTCTTCCGAAAATATCCAAAATACCGAAAATCTCAAAAACAAAGCGGGCCCCACAAAACCGTAAATTTCTCCCGTGGGCCCCACGTGACCATTTCTGAAAATAAAATCCCAAAATTCTAATATAATCCAAGAAGTCCAAATACCAAATCTGGGAATCCAATTCCCATCAACGAACCTTTTTCCTTCACAAAACCCGGAACTTTTCCGTCGAAAAATCACTTCTTTCTTTCGTTCCTAAATTTCTGTCGTAATCTCGTACATACGTCCTCACATACATACCCTGGAACTATGGAGTATAACATTCTTCCCCCCTTAGAAACATTCATCCCGAATGTTCCTTCTAAGCCTCTAATCAAACGTGTGCAGGTATAGTCTCCACTACTATACTTACAAAAACCGATCATGCCACCAATGTCCAGAATATAACGTGTGCGCAAAACTCAAATCTAAGCCAACGAGGAAACACCTCTAACATCCCAAAAAGCTCCCACCTATGGTCTAAAGGATACTCCATTCGCATCTTCACTTCACAAAAGAAATGATCACTTCCGTTCCCATAACACATGTTCGCTTCTTTTCTTACTCGTCGTACCCTTCTCGCACACCTGAACTCTTTCTAATACACGTTCCACACTTCAGTTACTGCTTCAATTTCCACAACCCTGGAGATACTACCTCCAAACTTGGTTGTTATACCCCGTAGTTCCAGGGTATGTATGCGAGGACGTACGTACGAGAATACGACAGAAAGATTGGAAAGGAAGAAAGAGGCGATTTTTCCACTAAAAGTTTCCGGTTTTGTGAAGGAAAAGGTTCGTTAACGGGAATTGGATTCCCATTTGGTATTCGGACTTCCGAATATTAGAAAATATGGAATTTTATTTTTGGAAATGGTCACGTGGGCCCACTGAGAAATTTACTGATTTTGTGGGCCCACTTTGTTTTAGATTTTGGCCATTGTGGATATTTTTGGAAGATGTTTTATTTTGGGCCAATAGAGGGTGACACGTGTCACCCCGCCTAGGTGGCTTCGAATGGCATTTGTGCACAAACCCTGTTAGAGTCGTTTTTGACTAAACGTTTTACATAACTTGCGAGAGGAAAATTCGCTATGTCTTTTCTTATTTTTGGATTTTTCCGAGAGACGGAACATTTTGGACCAACGAGAGAGGCGGCACTTGGCACCCTCTCATTGGTGGGCAAAGTGGCGCGACTTGGACGATTTGGGGTGTCAGTGGTAGATATTTTTGGTAGATATTTGTGAGGTTTTAAGGAGTAGGGACTAGGGGCACTTGGGCATATCTTGGCCCTACACTTGTAGCACTTGGCTAGATCTTGGCCATTGGTTGGCCTTGGCTTGTAGTATAAATACCCCTCCCTTTGATGAACTTCTTCATCCATAAATTTGCCTAAGTCTTGAAAGCTCTCCTTCTCCCTCCCCTTGTGTTGAGTTCGGCCAAGGGCCTCCCCCTTGTGGCCGAGCGCACCCCCCCCTCGAGGGGTGCTAGCCGAGAGTGTACCCCCCCCCTAGCCTAGTTGCTTTCGTATAATACCCCCCTTTGTGGTGTAGAAATATTCTCTAAAGTATTGTTATAATGCCCAAATTACCTTAGCCGTATACCTTGTTGTATTCTAAGGTGATACCTATCTGAAAGCCCAAATACTATTATTGTTATACCCGTAGTTCCAGGTATGTATGCAGGGCGTGCGTCGAGAATCTGACAGAAAGATTGGAAAGGAAGAAAGAGTGAATTTTCCACGGAAAAATTTCGGTTTTGTGAAGGAAAAAGGTTCGTTTATGGGAATTGGATTCCCGGTTTTGGTATTCGGACTTCTGGAATATTAGAGAATTATGGAATTTTATTTTTGAAAATGGTCACGTGGGGCCCACGGAGAAATTCTGGTTTTGTGGGGGCCGCTTTGATTTTGAGATTTTGGCCGTTTTGGATATTTTCGGAAGACGAAATATTTTGGACGAATCGGGGGGCGACACGTGTCACCCCCATGTGGCACCTTTGGGCCGAAATATGTTTGTGCACAACACCCGGTTAGAGTCGTTTTTCGACGAAACGTTTTCACAGCTTTCGTAGGGGAAATTCCGGCTATGTCATTAAGTATTTTTGCGGATTTTTACGAGAGACGGAACATTTTGGACCAACGAGAGGGCGGCACTTGGCACCCTCTCATTGGTGGGCAAAGTGGGCGGTGGACGATTTGGGGAGGGCAAGTGGGAGATATTTTTGGTAGATATTTTGTGTGCAAGTTGGCTAGGACACTTGGGTGAATCTTGGCCCTACACTTGCTAGGCACTTGGCTAGATCTTGGCCATTGGTTGGCCTTGGCTTGTGCTATAAATACCCCTCTCCTTTGATGAACTTCTTCATCCAAAATGCCTAAGTCTTGAGAGCCTTCCCCCTCCCCTTTTCGTGAGGCCCCCTTGGCCGAGAGTTCCCCCCCCTAGTGGGGTAGGCCGAGGGGTAGCCACCCCCCCCTCCTTTGTGGTGTGGCCGTGGGTACCCCACTGCTAGTTTGTTTTCATATAATGCCACTCTTGGTAGAAATACTCTCAAAAGTATTGTTATAATGCCCAATTACCTTAGCCATATACCTTGTAGTATTCTAAGGTTATACCTTCTAAAAGCCAGTTATACTATTATACTTCCGTCGATCACAAAACCGAAACCTAGGAAAATCTCCATAGTCAGTTGGAGTTTCGTGTAGAAGTTGGTTAGAACTTCTAAGGGTGGTTTAGAGCGGGTTGGGCGCTCGGAGTTGGAGCTAAACGATTGCCCAGATCGACTTTAAACTCGGATAATTATGGGCTTATCGAGGTAATTATCTTGTCCTATTGTAATTGGAAATTACATGTTGTTAGATTGTATAGTAAGTATACTATATATAGTCTTGTTGTAATTACATAGGGTGTATTCTGATGAGACTTGTGTAGTAGTCAGTGGAGTAGAATTGTAGATTGGGGTTAGATGTATAACCCCCTGGTTGGCTTGGTGGCCAGGCCTCGTTAGAGGAGGAGGTTTCTGTTGTTGCGGGGAGGTCTTTGAAATTTACGTAGAAAGTTCTACGATGAGACCTAAATGTTAATAGCGCCTTGTGGCCTTATAGGTGGATGTACTACGTGTGGCGCGATCTACGTGGCTTAAGGGTAGCCGACGTTTGGAAGTACTTGGGCGTTTTGCTGTAGTCGATACTCGTCGCGAGGTATGTGAACCTCTTCCTATCTCTCTGGCATGATATGTGTGAACTATGTAATGCGGTAGACGTCATGTGCTAAATGTGTTTGAATGGTTTAAAACATAAAGTGTTATAACGGCTTTATGGAAGTTGGTTATAACGACTTTATGTTAGTAAGAAAATACATGTGGTTTTAAGAGGTAAGCGATTTGAACTATAAGCGGCTTGTTATATGATAAGAAAGAACTTGAAGTATTTTCAAAAGATTTTGAATCATTTTGAAAGGAGAAGTAATACTTGGTGTTTGAAAACTTAAGAGTTATACTAGCTTTATGGGAAGTTAGGTATAACGGCTTAAGAATGCTTTCTTGATTTGAATCGAATGTGTATCGACAAACCAACTGCGGCGTTAATAAAGGAAATGTTTTGAATAATTAAGTATTATGAAAACCGGTAGAAACTTCCATCTGCATAGAAGCTAAGATGAGACAAAATGATATTTCCTAGATCATGGTCTTTGTAATAAGATTGTTATAAACAAGAATATCCTACTCATATAAGGCTTATGTTTCTCAGTTGTTTAAAGAGAATTATATTCTTAAATGAATAAGACTATGAACTACGAAACCTTTCTAAAAATAAGAAACGTGAACATTTGAAATTAGGCAAACTTGGGCGTTTGAAAAATAATGTTGTTACTTGATTTTACAAAGAGAAGTAATTGATTTACTTTAAAAGGATAGTCACTCTATTTTATACTACGTATTGTGTGACATTGTGAAAGTAACGTATCTTTTAAAGAGTTGATGTATGAAGTACTTTGGGGATAAAACCGATTTTGTTAATCATATAGTAGAAGGTACCTTGTGTGAACAACTTGATTGTATTGGTTTGTGATAGCCTTGTAATACTTTCTTGATTGCGTTGATAAGTAAACGTGTTGGGATCTTCGTGTGTTAGTATCTTGTGATGTTTGTGTGAAGGGTTTCCGGATTGTGCTTATTAACTATCGATCGTTATGATAATATTGTGGCATTCATCTCTTGAGATGATTCCGGTTAAGCCCTCCGTCACGGGGTAGACTTCGGTAGTCGATGGACTATGATTCGAGAATACCTCATGCAGTCCCGGCCTATCGGAACTCTGAGAGTTCCGTGTTAGTGTCGTCCTTTATGGGCATGCGGTCCTTGTGGCCGTGCGGCTGCGAAGTCGGGGCGATCTGGAGTAGCTACCCTCGATGCGGGGATGCCTGTGCGGGCGATGAGATTGGCCTATGCGGGCTGCGGGAAGTTCGAGACTAGACGCGCACATTAGATCTGCGGGCAAGTGGCGGCTTTGATCATGTGGCGTGCAGGCAGATCTTATGATCTGATTCGCGACCTTGTTGGTACTTGTGGGTGTTAGTAAACGGCTATGCCTTCGTACTTACCGTCACGGTGTTATTATAGCACAGGTGGGACTCGTGTTCATGTGTGTTCCTTGGAACTTTTATATCATAAAGCTATGGCGGTGAGAATGTGTCCCACGGGCACGATTGATGTTAATGGCGTGAGACCCATGTTATGTTCTTTGGTGATGACTTGAGGCGTGAGTCACGACTTGATATATCGCTTAGTTATTGTAAAAGCGTAGTTTGGTCATCATACATGTCTCTGCTTTATAGACTATTATGATTTCATTTGCGGTATTTTTAGTTTCACATACTCTACTGTTATCGACCTCGCCCGAAGTGCGTTAAATCCGCGAGTTGAGTACATCGATCGTTGATCCTAGCTCTCGAGTCCTGATTCAGCGTTTGGGAAGCTCCGTTTCTCGGAGGCTTATCGGTGGTATAGTCCCTGTCGTAGTAAGTGTTTACATTCGGGGTTTGGCGGGGGCCACTGTCACTATGTCGTATCATTCTTAGAAGTGCGTAATCTTGTTGTGGGCGGGGTTGGTAAAAAGGATTAAGCTGTTCATTTGTAAAAGAGTTGATGATTATATATATCTGAAAGGCAAGTTTCCTGATTATTGTTTTATATTTCGTTATCTCATGTTGTTGTTTTATTCGTGATTACTGCGATGTTGTGTCACTAGGGTGCAGGGTAAGGCACGATCACGCCCGATTTGGTCGTGACAAAAGTGGTATCGAAGCGATTAATCCTCGGAAAGTGTCTACTGAACCGTATCGATGAAGTCTTGATTATCGGTGTGTTGTGCACCACATCAATAATCGAGAGGCTATAGGATATTTAGGATTGGTTTCTATTCTTCTCACTCTGAGATCGTGCCTTAGAGGCGTGTTGTAAGTTGAACCCTCGTGAAATCTTTTCCCTTATCATTATGCCTCGCGTGGCAACCCGAGCCCGGGAGGGCAAAGCGGCCAGGAGGCTGCAGTAGAGTTCGAGGGTGGCGAGGCACAGCCCAATCATTACCTAGGGTAGTGCTTCATTCGGGATTTCTGCGGCGTCACTAGCCCCAGAAGTTTAGCGATGACGGCGGTTCCTCTGCGTCCACGATATTTGAACCTTGATTCCACGGCCAGGAGCGGTGAATATAGATTTCAAAGCGACCACTGTTACTAGCTATAGATTTGGCTACGGAGATTATACCGATGTACCACGAGTCTTGATGACTACCTAGAGAGGTTATGCAAGAGTAATTCTTGATTGGGCTTGGCATGGCACGTATGCGGGCTTATGTACGGCGAAAGCGTAGAGATTGTGGGTTAACCGAGGGCAGAAGAAGGGCGGGCGGCGAGTCCTTGGTAACTTTCAAGGTGAGTATACCTTAAGTGCTATGTTACGATAGCGGTGTGTTAGTTGTGATTAGAATCATGGTGGGTTAACCAAGTAAGATTTTGGGGATAGAAGGTGTGAGCCTTAGAGTGTTATACGTAAAGACCTTAGAGGTAAGGCCGTCTCGAAAGGTGTAGTGTTATGTTTGACCCTTATTGGAGTGCATAGTGCGCGTGAGCTATGTTCGTGGGATAAGTCCCGAGTAGCGTGATTTGAAGGAAGGTAGTCGAGCTAAGAAGACCGCGGGTTTTCGTAACGTGTTTAGTAAGATTGTTCCTTCGGGAGATGGTATTTTGCGCATGCTGGGTGGGTTGAGGCCATGTGCGGGTCAACCGCGGCGGTATGGTGGTGGGGTCGGTTGTGGTGGTCCTCTTTGTGTTAGGGTCGTGAGGTGTTAGGCCCGTATTTAGTTAGCAGCGTGCAAGTTCGTGGATGCGTTCGACCGATTGGTCCGGCGATGGGGCGACTATCGTGTTCTTGGTCAAGTCGTTCCCTCGGCGGTGTTGATGTTATCGAAAAGGTTGTGAGGTTGCAGGGTGCCTACCTTCACCTTATGACCAGACGATGGAGCCAGTGCGGCTGTTTCTCTTCTGGGAGTTTGTACGGCGGGGCTAGGAACTCGGTGAGTCTCGTGTCGCATTCGCCTCGGGCGGTGTTTTGATTTGAGGTATTTTGTGAGATCGTTGTCTCGGTTGAAGTGTTTAAGCTACCATTTCGGTGTTCGGATGTCGTCTTGCGGCGCGCGTAGAAGCGAAATGCAAGTTGCGGTCGATTGGTTCGATGTTGGCGGGGTTGAGATAGTTGGTTGAGCTTGTTCCGGTTTGTGGATAGTGAAGCTTGTCTAGAAGAAGTTACGGCGGCTCGGAGGAATTGTGCGGATAATCGGCGGCGCTTAGAGTTGAGTTGTGGTCGATCTTCTTGAAAGTACCACCCGGGCGGTGTGAGTTTTGAAGCGAAGGAACTTAGCGAGTTACTTTGGGCCTTTGTGAGTTCATGTGAAGAATAGGCGGGTTGCCTATATGTTAGCATTTGCCGTCAGACTTAGGAGGAAGGGCGTCCGTCTTTCGTATTGTTATGTTGGGAAAGTATCGAAGATCCGTCCGAATGTTCGATTAATGATGACCACGTTAGAGATAGTAACCCGAGTTTTGGATACTAAAGCGATGCTCGAGAAATGTGGTAAGGGTTGAGTGTCACGGCGACGTGATCGCGTGCGGCCGATGCCGTTTGTTGGGTCGTCGGAGCAAGGCTCGCGACAAAGTGACAAAAGTAGTATTATTTGTGGTGATGTAGAGGTGTTTCCTCGTGGACTTAGATGTAAGTGTTGCGCGGTATTTACGTGGCGGTATGGCGGGATTGTTTCGTAAGTATAGTAGTGAAGACTATCTTGGCGCCGCGTTGTTTGAGACTTAGAAGGAACATTGGGACGAATGTTTCTAAGGAAGAATGTTATACCGTAGTTCGGGGTATGTATGCAGGGCGTGCGTGCGAGAATCTGACGAAAGATTGGAAAGGAAGAAAGAGGTGAATTTTCCACGGAAAAATTTCGGTTTTGTGAAGGAAAAAGGTTCGTTTATGGGAATTGGATTCCCGTTTGGTATTCGGACTTCTGGAATATTAGAAATTATGGAATTTTATTTTGAAAATGGTCACGTGGGGCCACGGGAGAAATTCTGATTTTGTGGGGCAGCTTTGATTTTGAGATTTTGGCGTTTTGGATATTTTGGAAGACGAAATATTTTGGGCGAATCGGGCGACACGTGTCACCCCAATGTGGCACCTTTGGGCGAAATATGTTTGTGCCTGACACCTTGGTTAGAGTCGTTTTTTCGGCGAAAGCGTTTTCCACGACTTTCGTAGGGAATTTCGGCTATGTCATTAAGTATTTTTGCGGATTTTTAGAGAGGCGGAACATTTTGGACCAACGAGAGGCGGCGCAGCACCCTCCGTTGGTGGGCAAAGTGGGCGGTGGGCGATTTGGGGAGGCAAGTGGGAGATATTTTTGGTAGATATTTTTGTGCAAGTTGGCTAGGACACTTGGGTGAATCTTGGCCTACACTTGCTAGGCACTTGGCTAGATCTTGGCCGTTGGTTGGCCTTGGCTTGTCTATAAATACCCTCTCCTTTGATGAACTTCTTCATCAAAATGCCTAAGTCTTGAGAGCCTTCCCCTCACCGTGAGGCCCCTTGGCGAGAGTTCCCCCACAGTGGGGTAGGCCGAGGTAGCCACCCACTCGCTGTGGTGTGGCGTGGGTACCCACTGCTAGTTTGTTTTCATATAATACCCATCTTGGTAGAAATACTCTCAAAGTATTGTTATAATGCCCAATTACCTTAGCCATATACCTTGTAGTATTCTAAGGTTATACCTTTACAAAAAGCCAGTTATACTATTATACTTCCGTCGGTCCACAAAGAAACCACTAGGAAAATCTCCATGTAGTCAGTTGGAGTTTTGTGTAGAAGTTAGTTAGAACTTCTAAGGGTGGTTTAGAAGCGGGTTGGGCGCTCGGAGTTGGAGCTAAGCGATTGCCCGGATCGACTTTAAACTCGGATAATTATGGGCTTATCGAGGTAATTATCTTGTCCCCTATTGTAATTGGAAATTACATGTTGTTAGATTGTATAGTAGAAGTATACTATATATAGTCTTGTTGTAATTACATGGGGTGTATTCTGATAGACTTGTGTAGTAATCAGTGGAGTAGAATTGTGCAGTTAGGGTTAGATGTATAACCCCACTGGTTGGCTTGGTAGCGGCCTCGTTAGAGGAGGAGGTTTCTGTTGTTGCGGGAGAGTCTTGTGAAATTTCGTAGAAAGTTCTCTGATGAGACCTAAATGTTAATAAAGCGCCTTGTGGCCTTATAGGTGGATGTACTACGTGTGGCGCGATCTACGTGGCTTAAGGGGTAGCCGGCGTTTGGAAGTACTTGGGCGTTTTGCTGTAGTCGATGCTCGTCGCGAGGTATGTGAACCTCTTCTATCTCTCTGGCATGATATGTGTGAACTATGTAGTGCGGTGAGCGTCGTGTGCTAAATGTGTTTGAATGGTTTAAAACATAAAGTGTTATAACGGCTTTATGGGAAGTTGGTTATAACGACTTTATGTTAGTAAGAAAAATACATGTGGTTTTTAAGAGGTAGGATTTGAACTATAAGCGGCTTGTTATATGATAAGAAAGAACTTGAAGTATTTTCAAAAGATTTTGAATCATTTTGAAAGGAAGTAATACTTGGTGTTTGAAAACTTAAGAGTTATACTAGCTTTATGGGAAGTTAGGTATAACGGCTTAAGAATGCTTTCTTGATTTGAAAATCGGAATGTGTATCGACAAACCAACTGCGGCGTTAATAAAAGGAAATGTTTTGAATAATTAAGTATTATGAAAACCGGTGAAACTTCCATCTGCATAGAAGCTAAGATGAGACAAAATGATATTTCCTAGATCATGCATTTCTGTAATAAGATTGTTATAAACAAGAATATCCTACTCATATAAGGCTTATGTTTCTCAGTTGTTTAAAGAGAATTATATTCTTAAATGAATAAGACTATGAACTACGAAACCTTTCTAAAAATAAGAAGCGTGAACATTTGAAATTAGGCAAACTTGGGCGTTTGAAAAATAATGTTGTTACTTGATTTTACAAAGAGAAGTAATTGATTTACTTTAAAGGATAGTCACTCTATTTTATACTACGGGTATTGTGTGACATTGTGAAATGCGTATCTTTTAAAGAGTTGATGTATGAAGTACTTTGGGGATAAAAACCGATTTTGTTAATCATATAGTAGAAGGTACCTTGTGTGAACAACTTGATTGTATTGGTTTGTGATAGCCTTGTAATACTTTCTTGATTGCGTTGATAAGTAAGCGTGTTGGGATCTTCGTGTGTTAGTATCTTGTGATGTTTGTGTGAAGGGTTTCCACTTGATTGTGCTTATTAACTATCGATCGTTATGATAATATTGTGGCATTCATCTCTTGAGATGATTAGGGGTTAAGCGCCCTCCGTCGGGGTAGACTCGAGCGGGTCGATGGACTATGATTCGAGAATACCTCATGCGAGTCGGGGGCCTATGCGGAACTACGAGAGTTCGAGTTAGTGTCGTCCTTTATGGGCATGCGGTCGCTTGTGGCCGTGCGGTGCGAAGTCGGGGCGATGCGAGAGTAGCTACCCTCGATGCGGGGATGCCTCATGCGGGCGATGAGATTGGCCTATGCGGGTGCGGGAAGTTCGGGACTAGGCGCGCATTAGATCTGCGGGCAAGTGGCGGCTTTGATCATGTAATGATGCAGAGCGGATCTTATAATCTGATTCATGACCTTGTTGATGCGTAGGTGTTAGTAAGCGGCTATGCCTTCGTACTTACCGTCACGGTGTTATTATGTACAGTGGGACACGGTGTTCATGTGTGTTCCTTGGAACTTTTATATCATAAGCTAGCCGGTGAGAATGTGTCCCAGGCACGATTGATGTTGTGGGCGTGAGACCCAGCTGTTATGTTCTTTGGTGATGACTTGAGGCGTGAGTCCACGACTTGATATATTGCTTAGTTATTGTAAAGCGTAGTTTGGTCATCATACATGTCTCTGCTTTATAGACTATTATGATTTCATTTGCGGTATTTTTAGTTTCACATACCATTTTGTTATCGACCTCGCCCGGGCTGCGTTAAATCTGCGCGAGTTGAGGTACATCGATCGTTGATCCTAGCTCTCGTGTCCACGATTCAGCGTTTGGGAAGCTCCGTTTCTCGGAGGCTTATCGGTGGTATAGTCCATGTCGTAGTAAGTGTTTACATTCGGGGTTTGGCGGGCCACTGTCCGCCACTATGGTCGTATCATTCTTAGAAGTGCAGTAATCTTGTTGTGGCGGGGTTGGTAAAAAGTTAAAGCTGTTCATTTGTAAAAGAGTTGATGATTATATATATGCGAAAGGCAAGTTTCCTGATTATTGTTTTATATTTGTTATCTCGTATTTGTTGTTTATGTTCGTGATTACTCGATGTTGTGTCACTAGGGTGCGGGGTAAGGCACGATCACGGGCTTTTGGTCGTGACAATTATACTTCCGTCGATCCTGGAAACCAACCAGGAAAATCTCCATAGTCCGTTGGAGTATTGTGTAGAAGTTGGTTAGAACTTAAGGGTGGTTTAGAGCGGTGGAGCGCCTTCGGAGTTAAGCGATGCCGGGATCGACTTTATACTTGGATAATTATGGGCTTATCGAGGTAAATATCTTGTCCACTCTATTGTAATTGGAAATTACATGTTGTTAGAATATATAGTTGAAGTATACTATATATAGCGAACGTGGTTAGTTGGCAATGTCTTTTGACTTAAGCTGAAGAATCGGCCCAGACGTATTCTGATGAACTTGTGTAGTAGTCTTGTGGAGTAGAATTGTACGTTCGGGTTAGATGTATAACCCCCGCGGTTGGCTTGGTAGCGGTCCGTTGGAGGAGGAGATTTCTGTTGTTGCGGGGAGTCTTTGCCGAATTTTACGTAGAATGTTCTACGATAAGATATTGATGTTAATAAGCGCCTTGTGGGCTTATAGGTTGAAGTACTACGTGTGGCGCGTTCTTCTTGGCTTAAGGAGTAGCCGACAGTTGGAAGTACTTGGAGCGTTTGGCTATTAGTCGATACTCGGCGCGAGGTATGTGAACCTCTTCCTATCTCTTCTAGCATGATATGTGTGAACTATGTAGTACGGTAGACGTCCCGGTCCTAAATGGATTTGAGTGGTGTCAAACATAAAGTGTTATAACGGCTTTATGGGAAGTTGGTTATAACGGCTTTATGTTGGTAAGAAAATACATGTGGTTTTAAAAGGTAATCGATTTGAACTATAAGCGGCTTGTTATGTGTTAATAAAGAACTTGAAGTATTTCAAAAGAGTTTTGAATCATTTTGAAAGAAGAAGTAATACTTGGTTTTTGAAAACTTAAGAGTTATACTAGCTTTATGGGAGTTAGGTATAACGGCTTAAGAATGTTTCTTGATTTGAAATCGAGAATGTGTATCGACAAACCACAAAGCGTTAATAAAGGAAATGTTTTGATTAATTAAGTATTAATAAAACCGAGCAACTTCCATCTGCATAGAAGCTAAGATGAGACAAAATGATATTTCCTAGATCATGGTTCTTTGTAATAAGATTGTTATAAACAAGAATATCCTACTCATATAAGACTTATGTTTCTCAGTTGTTTAAAGAAATTATATTCTTAAATGAATAAGGCTATGAACCACGAAACCTTTCTAAAATAAGAAGCGTGAACATTTGAAATTAGGCAAACTTGGGCGTTTGGAAAATAATGTTGTTACTTGATTTTACAAAGGTAAGAGTTTTAGTTTTCTTAAAAGAACGATCACTCTATTTTATACTACGGGTATTGTGTGACTTATGTGAAAAAGCAGATCTTTTAAAGATTTAATGTGTGAAGTACTTTGGGGTTAGATACGAACTTGTTAGTAAAGCACCTTGTGTGAATAACTTGGTTGTATTGGTTTGTGATAGCCTTGTAATACTTTCTTGCGATTTGAGAAGTAAACATGTTAGGATGCTACGTGTGTTAGTATCTTGTGATGTTAGTGTAAAGGGGTTTTCCTCCATTGCGCTTAAAGTTGTTTGACTATCAGTAGTTATGTTGGTATTGTACCACTGCCTTGACTTGTGTCCGGAGGTTAAGGCCCTCCGTCTGGGGTAGACTCGGTGATGCAGGACCGTGATTCGAGGATACCTCGTGCGGGTCGGGGATCCATGCGGAACTACGGAGTTCGGGTTAGTGTCGCGGCCTTTATGGTCATGCGGTCTTTGTGGCGTGCGGTGCGAGTCGGGGCGATGCGGGAGTAGCTACCCTCGATGCGGGGTTATACCTCATGCGGGCCTATGAGGTTGGCCTATCGCGAGCTGCGGAGAAGTTCGGGGCTAGACGCGCACATTTGATCTGCGCAGGCGTGACCGGCTTTTATCATGTGGCCAGTGCAAGCGGATATCATGACACGCTTTATGACCTTGTTGAGTGCGTAGGTGTTAGTAGTCGGCTATGCCTTCGTGCTTACCTGTCTTGTTTTATTAGGACACGAGTGGGACACGGTGTTCATGTGTATTCCTTGGTGCTTGTATCTGCCGGTGAGGAAGGTATTCCACGGCACGATTGATGTTGTGGCGTGAGACCCATAGTTACATTTGAGTGATGACTTTGAGCGTGAGTCCACGACTTGGCATATTGCTTACTTATGTGAGCGTAGTTTGGTTATCATACGTGTCTCTGCTTTATAGACTATTATGATTTCATTTCTGATATTTTGATTTCACATACTTGGTACTGTTGTCTTGACCTCCTTGAAGTGCGTTCATCTGCGCGAGTAAAGGTACACCGATCGTTGATCCTCGCTCTTAGGAGTCACGATTCGGCGTGTGGGAAAGCTCCGTTTCTCGGAGGCTTATCGATGGTATAGTCCCTGTTGTTGTAGGTGTTTACATTCGGGGTATGGCGGGGCCTGTCCGCCATTGTTGTCGTATCATTTCTTAAGTGCATGAAATCTTGTTGTGGCGGGGTTTGTAAAAGGATTAAAGCGTTCGTATTGGAAAAAGTTGTTATTTATATATATCTTAGAAAGGCAAGTTTTCTCAGTTATTGTTTCATATTTCATAATATGTCTTGTATTGTTTATGTTCGATTACTCGATGTTGTATCACTAGGGTGCCCGGTAAGGCACGATCACGGGCCGAATCGGTCGTGACAGTGTTGATGAGGGTATGGCGGGCCACTGTCCGCCATTGTTGTCATATCATTTCTTAAGTGCATGAAATCTTTATTGGCGGGGTTTGTAAAAGATTAAAGCTGTTCATGTTGGAAAAAGTTGTTATTTATATATATCTAGAAAGGCAAGTTTTCTCAGTTATTGTTTCATATTTCATAATATGTCTTGTATTGTTTATGTTCGTGATTACTCGATGTTGTATCACTAGGGTGCGGGGTAAGGCACGATCCACGGGCCGGAATCGGTCGTGACAAAAGTGGTATCGAGCGATTAATCCTCGGAAAGTGTCTATGAAGTATCGATGAAGTCTTGATTATCGGTGTGTTGTGCGCACCAATGTCGAGGAGGCTATAGGATATTTAGGATTGGTTTCTATTCTTCTCACTCTGAGATCGTGCCTTAGAGTTGTGTTGTAAGTTGGACCTACGGCGAAATTCATTCCTTGCTCGTTATGCCTCGCGTGAAGCCGGGCCCGGGAGGGCAAATGGCGGCAGGAGGCTGCGAGGAGTTCGGAGGGTTGCGAGGGCACAGGCAATCATTACCTAGGGTAGTGCTTCATTCGGGGATTTGCTGCGTCACTAGCCGTGGAGTTTAGCGCGGCGGCGGTTCTACTGCGTCCATGATATTTGAACGCCTTCCACGGGCCGAGCATGAATATAGATTGCAAAGAGCGCACATTTTACTAGCTATGGATTTGGCTACCAGAGATTATCGATGTACACGAGTCTTGATGACTACCTAAGAGAGGTTGTGCAAGAGTAATTCTTGATTGGCTTGAGCATGGCACGTATGCGGGCTTATGCGCGGGCAGCGTGAGATCGTAGGTTAACGGGTTAAGAGAAGAGGGCGAGCAGCGAGGTCCTTCGGTAACTTTCAGGTGAGTATACCTTAAGTGCTATGTTACGATAGCGATTAATGTTAGTTGTGATTAGAAATCATGGTGGGTTAGCAGAGTAAGATTTTGGGGATAGAAGGTGTGAGCCTTAGAGTGTTATACGTAGAGACCTTAGAGGTAAAGCCATCTCGAGTAAAAGGCGTATATTATGTTTGACCATATAGGAGTGCATAGTGCGTGAGCTATGTTCGTGGGATAAGTCCGAGTAGTGTGGAAGGAAGAGGGTAGTTGAGCTAAGAAGACCGCTAGGTTTTCGTAGCGTGTTTAATGAGATTGTTCGCCCGGAGATGGTATTTTGCGCCTTCGGGTCGGGTTGAGGCCACGTTGGGTCAACCAGCGGCATGTTTGGTGGTGAAGTCGGTTGTGGTGGTCGCCTTGTGGTAGGGTCACGAGGTGTTAGGCTCGAGTTTAGTTAACTAGCGTCACGAGTTCGTGGATGCGTTCGACCCGATGGTCGATCGATGAGAGCAGCCCATCGTGTTCTTGATCGGGACCGTTCACTCGCGATGTTGATTTATCGAGAAAGGTTGTAAGGCTGCAGGGTGCCTACCTTCACCTTATGGCGACAGTGGAGCCAGATTCTGGCTGTTTTGTTTTGGAAGTTTTACGAGGCGGGGTTAAGGACTCGGTGAGTCTCGGAATCGCGTTCGCCCTCGGGCGGTGTGTGAATTTGAGGGTAGTTGTGAGATTGTTGTCTCTGTGGAGGAGCGTTTAAGCTACCATTTCGGTGTTCGGATGTCGCCCACGAAGCCTTGTAGGGGCGAGAAGTGTAAGTTCTTGATCGATTGGTTCGATGTTGGCAAGGTTGAATAGTTGGATCGAGCTTGTTCCGGTAGACGTGGATAGGTAAAGCTCGTCTAGAAGAAGTTACGGCGGCTCGGAGGAATCGTGCGGATAATCGGCGGCGCCAGAGTTCAGTTGGCGGTCGGTCTTCTTGAAAGTACCACCGGACGGTGTGGCGAGTTTTGGAAAGCGAAGGAACTTAGCGAAGTTACTTTGGGCCTTTAAGAGTTCATGTGAAGAATAGGCGGGTTGCCTATATGTTAGCTTTCTTGCGTCAGACTTAGGAGGCGGGGCGTCGATCTTCGTATTGTTATGTTCGGAAAGTATCGAAGATCCATCGAATGTTCGATTAATGATGCCCGTAAAGAGATAGTAACCCGAGTTTTGGAAACTAAGCGATGTCGAAATGTGGTAAGGGTTAGTGTCACGGCTTGGTGATCGCGTACGGCCGGTACCATTTGTTGGAGTCGTCGAGCAAGGCTCGCGACAAAGTGACAAAAGTGGTATTATTTGTGGTGATGTTAGAGGTGTTTCCTCGTAGACTTGGATATAAGTATGTTGCGCAGTATTTGTGGCGGGTATGGCGGGATTGTTTCGTAAGTATAGTAGTGAAGACTATCTTTGGCGCGTTTGTTTTGAGACTTAGAAGGAACATTCGGACGAATGTTTCTAAGGGGAAGAATGTTATACCCGTAGTTCGGGGTATGTATACGAGGGCGTGCGTGCGAGAATCTGCGAAAGATTGGAAAGGAAGAAAGAGGCGATTTTCCACGGAAAAGTTTCGGTTTTGTGAAGGAAAAAGGTTCGTTAATGGGGTGGATTCCCGTTTGGTATTCGGACTTCTGGAATATTAGAAAAATATGGAATTTTATTTTGGAAATGGTCACGTGGGGCCACGGGAGAAATTCTGATTTTGTAGAACCACTTTGTTTTGAGATTTTGGCCATTGTGGATATTTTGGAAGATGTTTTATTTTGGGCCAATAGGAGGGTGACACGTGTCACCCTAAAGTGGCTTAGTAGAATGGCATTTGTGCCTGAAGCCGGTTAGAGTCGTTTTTGTGAAGCGTTTTACATAACTTGCGAGAGAAAATTCGGCTATGTCTTTTCTTATTTTTGCGGATTTTTAGAGGCGGAACATTTTGGACCAACGAGAGGCGGCACTGGCACCTCTCATTGGTGAGCAAAGTGAAGCGTGACTTGGGCGATTTGGGGGTGTCTAGTGGTAGATATTTTTGGTAGATATTTGTGAGGTTTTAAGGAGTAGGGACTAGGGGCACTTGGGCATATCTTGGCCCTACAGCGTAGCACTTGGCTAGATCTTGGCCATTGGTTGGCCTTGGCTTGTAGTATAAATACCCTCCCTTTGATGAACTTCATCCATAAATTTGCCTAAGTCTTGAAAGCTCTCCTTCTCCCTCCCTTGTGTTGAGTTCGGCCAAGGGCCTCCCCATGGTGAGAGCACCCCACTCTAGGGTGCTAGCCGAGTGTACCACATAGCCTAGTTGCTTTCGTATAATACCCCTTTGTGGTGTAGAAATACTCTCAAGTATTGTTATAATGCCCAATTACCTTAGCCGTATACCTTGTTGTATTCTAAGGTTATACCTATCTGAAAAGCCAGAAATACTATTATACTTCCGTCAGTCCTGCAGAAACCACAGGAAAATCTCCATAAGTCAGTTGGAGTATTGTGTAGAAGTTGGTTAGAACTTCTAAGGGTGGTTTAGGCGGGTTGGGCGCTCGGAGTTGGAGCTAACCGATTGCCCGGGATCGACTTTATACTTGGATAATTATGGGCTTATCGAGGTAAATATCTTGTCCCTCTATTGTAATTGGAAATTACATGTTGTTAGAATATATAGTTGAAGTATACTATATATAGAACAGAACGTGGTTACTTGGCAATGTCTTTTGACTTAAGCTGAAGAATCGAAGCGTATTCTGATAGACTTGTGTAGTAGTCTTGTGGAGTAGAATTGTACCGTTCGGGTTAGATGTATAACCCCATGGTTGGCTTAGTGGCCGGTCCGTTGGAGGAGGAGATTTCTGTTTGTTGCGGGGAGGTCTTTGCCGAATTTTACGTAGAATGTTCTCGATAAGATCTTGATGTTAATAAGTGCCTTGTGGCCTTATAGGTTGAAGTACTACGTGTGGCGCGTTCTACTTGGCTTAGGAGTAGCGAAAGTTGGAAGTACTTGGGCGTTTGCTATTAGTCGATACTCGTCGCGAGGTATGTGAACCTCTTCCTATCTCTTCTAGCATGATATGTGTGAACTATGTGATGCGGTGAGCGTCATGTACTAAATGTATTTGATTGGTGTAAAACATAAAGTGTTATAACGGCTTTATGGGAAGTTGGTTATAACGGCTTTATGTTGGTAAGAAAATACATGTGGTTTTAAAAGGTAAGCGATTTGAACTATAAGCGGCTTGTTATGTGTTAATAAAGAACTTGAAGTATTTCAAAAGAGTTTTGAATCATTTTGAAAGAAGAAGTAATACTTGGTTTTGAAAACTTAAGAGTTATACTAGCTTTATGGGAGTTAGGTATAGCGGCTTAGAATGTTTCTTGATTTGAAATCGAATGTGTATCGACAAACCACGGCGGCGTTAATAAGGAAATGTTTTGATTAATTAAGTATTAATAAAACCGAGTAACTTCCATCTGCGTAGAAGCTAAGATGAGACAAAATGATATTTCTAGATCATGGTTCTTTGTAATAAGATTGTTATAAACAAGAATATCCTACTCACATATAAGACTTATGTTTCTCAGTTGTTTAAAAGAAATTATATTCTTAAATGAATAAGGCTATGAACCACGAAACCTTTCTAAAATAAGAAGCGTGAACATTTGAAATTAGGCAAACTTGGGCGTTTGGAAAATAATGTTGTTACTTGATTTTACAAAGGTAAGAGTTTTAGTTTTCTTAAAGGGCAGTCACTCTATTTTATACTACGTATTGTGTGACTTATGTGAAAAGCAGATCTTTTAAAGATTTAATGTGTGAAGTACTTTGGGGTTAGATACCGAACTTGTTAGTATAAAGCACATTGTGTGAATAACTTGGTTGTATTGGTTTGTGATAGCCTTGTAATACTTTCTTGCTGATTTGAGAAGTAAACATTTTAGTATGCTACTTGTGTTAGTATCTTGTGATGTTAGTGTAAAGGGGTTTTCCACCATTTGCGCTTAAAGTTGTTTGACTATCAGTAGTTATGTTGGTATTGTACCACTCGCCTTGACTTGTGTCCGGAGGTTAAGGCCCTCCGTCTGGGGTAGACTTCGGTGATGCAGGACCGTGATTCGAGGATACCTCGTGCGGGTCGAGGATCCGTGCGGAACTACGGAGTTCGGGTTAGTGTCGCGGCCTTTATGGTCACGCGGTCTTTGTGGCCATGCGGTGCGAGTCGGGGCGATCTTGGGAGTAGCTACCCTCGATGCGGGGTTATACCTCATGCGGGCCTATGAGGTTGGCCTATGCGGAGCTGCGGAGAAGTTCGAGGCTAGGCGCGCACATTTGATCTGAGCGAGTGACGGCTTTTATCATGTGACGGTGCAAGCGGATATCATGACACGATTTATGACCTTGTTAGTGCGTAGGTGTTAGTAGTCGGCTATGCCTTACGTGCCTACTGTCTTGTTTTATTAGGACAGGTGGGACACGGTGTTCATGTGTATTCCTTGGTGCTTGTATCTGCCGGCGGTGAGGAAGGTATTCCAGGCACGATTGATGTTGTGGCGTGAGACCCGTAGTTACATTTGAGTGATGACTTTGAGGCGTGAGTCCACGACTTGACATATTTGCTTACTTATTATGGCGTAGTTTGGTTATCATACATGTCTCTGCTTTATAGACTATTATGATTTCATTTCTGATATTTTCATTTCACATACTTGGTACTGTTATCGACCTCGCCCGGGGCTGCGTTAAATCTGCGAGTAAAGTACACGATCATTGATCCTCGCTCTTAGGTCACGATTCGTGTGGAAAGCTCCATTTCTCGGAGGCTTATCGGTGGTATAGTCCCTGTTGTTGTAGGTGTTTACATTCAAGGGTATGGCGGGGCACTGTCCTTCCATTGTTGTCGTATCATTTTTTTCGAGGTCTGTAGTACTGTGGTGGGCAGGGTTTGTAAAAAGGATTAAACTGTTCATGGTGAAAAAGTTGTTATTTATATATATGCCGAAGGCAAGTTTTCTCAGTTATTGTTTCATATTTCATAATATGTCTTGTATTGTTTATGTTCGCGATTACTCGATGTTGTATCACTAGGGTGCAGGGTAAGGCACGATCACGGGCGGAATCGGGTCGTGACATTCATCTCACTAGCGATTTCCTCTAAGGCCATTCGGCGCCACGATCCGATTCTGTCGAACACGTCCACGAACTTATAAGATGGTTACCTAAACTTGGGCCTAGCACCCTCGTGACCCTACCGCTGGCGGGACCGCTCGAAGACCCGCTCATTCGGGTGCGGGTTGACGCGACGCGCCTTCTCGACCCGTTCGTCGCGCAAACTCTTGTTCCCGATCCCAACAATCTCACTAATCAATCCACGAAAATCTGTATACCCGGTATTTCCAGTATGCGTGAGGCGTCACGTGCAAAAGTTTTAGCCTTAAAGTAGGCATTAGGGTCGAATTTGTACACAACTAGCGAAAGAGTCGTTTCAGACAAAGCGTTTCGGACTTTGCGAAGGAAAAATACGGCTATGTCATTTATAATTTTTGCGGATTTTTCCGAGAGGCGAAATATTTTGGACCAACGAGAGGGTGACAAGTGTCACCCCGAGAGCGGAAATAATTGGGGACGAATGGCACATTTTTTGCCTTTTAGTTTTTGTCGAGGAGTTGGTAGGATATTTTGTGTAGTTGATGAGCAAGTGGGACCCAACACATGTCCAAATCTTGACCCTCACTTGCCCCACTTGGCTTGATCTTGGCCATTGAAAGTCCTATAAATACCCCTTAGTTGAAGACTTATTTCATCCACACTGAGCAATTTCAAGTCTTGAAATCCCTCTCCTCCTCTTAAGTTTTCGTCAGTACCCTCCTCGAGAAGGCCCTTGGCGAGAGTATACCCCACTTTGCCTAGTTGTTTTCGTATAATGCCCCCGGTAAAAAGTATTCTCCAAGTATTGTTACTATTCCAAAATACCTTGGCCCTAATACCTTGTAGTATTCCAAGGTTACACCTATACTAAAAGCCCAGAAATACTATTATACTTCCTTTAGTCACAAAAACAAAACCCTAAGGAAATCTTCATAGCCGGTTGAAGTATTAAGTAGAAGTTGCGTAGAACTTCTAAGGGTTGTTTGGAGCGGGTTGGAGCGCACGGAGTAGGAGCTAAACGTCGCTCAGGATCGACATATAAACTTGGATAATTTTGGGCTTATCGAGGTAAATACTCTTGTCCTTCTATTGTAATTGGAATTACATACTGTAGTAGTTTAGAATTGAACTGTAATAGAAGGATATTACAGAAGAGAATTAAACTGAATACACATCAGAAGAATATTAAAGAAGAAGACTGAACTGTACTTACATAGGACTGTATTTACAGTAGAATTGTGTAGTTTGACGGGTAGGGAAGTGCTACCCAATTTTCCGTGGGATAAGGAATCTGTATCTAGAAATATTTTTCAGAATATTCTAGACGTTGATAGACTTATATGACCAATATAGGTTGAAGTACTGCGAGTAACGTATTCTACTCGAAGGGTGGAAAAGGCTAGCAGGATTACAGTACGTTAGAGCTATTTGCTAATAGTCGATAAATCGTCGCGAGGTATGTGATTCTTCCTATACTCTTGAGCATGATATTTTAAAAGTATATATATATATATATATATATATATATATATATATATATATATATATATAGAACTGTAGAGGTACGTGTGTTAACTGAACGTAGTTTTACGGCAATGTCTTTTGACTTAAGCCTGAATAATAAGAATCTTGAAGTATTTCAAAAGAATTAAGAATCCTTTTTGAAAGAAGAGTAACACTTGGTTTTAAAAGCTTAAGAGTTATACTAGCTTTATGGGAAGTTAGGTATAACGACTTAAGAGAGATAAAAAGAATGGGTTAATGATTTTAGAAGTTAAGAGACTTGACTTAATTGATTTAATATGAATTTTGTTAAAAAGCGTGAAACCTCATTCGTGAGTAATGAGTACTTGGTTTGTAAAAGGAATAATGTTTTACTGATTTTGGAAATGAGAATAAGTATCGAACAAACCACAGCAGCGTTAATAAAGGGAAATGTATTGACTAATAAAATATTATTAAAACCAGTAGAAACCTCCATCTGCATAGAAGCTAAGATGAGACAAAATGATATTACATTTCTAGATCATTTTGCTTTAATAAGATTGTTATGAACAAGAATAACCTACTCACACATAAGGCATATATTACTCAGTTGTTTTAAAAGAGAATTATGTTATTAAAATGATTAAGATTATGAACTATTAAATCTTTCGAATAAAAGACGTGAATATTTGAAATTAGGCAAACTTGAACTTTTGAAAAAGAATGTTGTTACTTGACTTTAAGAAGGAAAGTGTTTTGGTTTAACAAGAAGGGCATAATATTACCTTAGTTGTTTTAAAGTGGAAAATATGGTATTATTTTAACTGTCTTAAAGGCGTTTAAATGTTATGACCACGCGAAACGCGTTCGTAGGATGGATCGGGAATGTATTTCACTCGACTACCGTTCATGGGATGGGCCGGGAATGTATTTCACTCGACTATCGCGTCCGTAGGATGGGCCGAATGTATTTCACTCGACTACGCGTTCATGAGATGAGCAGGAATGTATTTCACTCACCACGCGTCCGTAGGATGGGCCGGGAATGTATTTCACTCATTACGCGTTAATGAGATCAACGGGAATGTATTTCACTCGACTACGCGTTCGTGAGATGAGCAGAATGTATTTCACTCGACTACGCGTTCGAGATGAACATGGAATGTATTTCACTCGACTACGCGTTCGCGAGATGAGCCGAATGTATTCCACACGACCGCGTTAAGTGGGATGAGCAGGAATGTATACCACACGATTTGATCTGAGTCCATGAGATGGACCGGGAATGTATTCCATATGATTTCACCTCGAGTACATGAGATGGGCGAGACATGTTACGTATCACATGACATATACCTAGGCTGGCGGTGAGGAAGGGATTCCACGGCGTGAGGATGACTTTGAGGCGTGAGTCACGACTTGACATGACTACTTTTATATTGTGAGCGTAGTTTTGTTATCATACATGTCTCTGCTTTATATAGACTACTATGATTTCATTTACAGTATTTTGATTTCACATACTTGGTACTGTTATCTTGACCTCGCCCGGCTGCGTTCATCTGCGGTAGAAATCTGCCGGTTGTTGATCCTCGCTCATAGGATCACGATTCGTATTAGGAAGCTCCGTTTCTCGAGGCTTATCTTTTGGTATGTTTCCACTGAGTTGTAGGTTACGTACATTCAGGTATGGCGAACCTGTCGTATAGGTGTTGTTACTTTCTTAGAAGTGCATGTAGTCTTGTTGTGGCGGGGTTTGTAAAGGATGTAAGCTATTCAAAATTTTACGTATATATGCAAAGGCAACCGTTTTGGTTGCTTTGTTTATTATCTTATCTCTTGTTTCATATCTGTATGTTTTATATTCCAGATTTCTACGATGTATGACTACTTAGGTGCGGGTAAGGCACGATCCACGGGCGAGGCAGTCGTGACAAAAGTGGTATCGAGCGATTAATCCTCGGAAAAGTGTCTACGCACCGTGTCTAGTAGAGTCTTGATTATCGATGTGTTGTCACCACATCTATAATCGGAAGGCTGCGTGACATTTAGGATTAGTTTCCATTATTCTCATTACGAATCGTGCCTTAGAAGCGTGTTATAAGTTGGACCCTCGACGCATTCGTTTTTACGATTATGCCTCGCGCAAGCAACCGAGCAGATGGGCAAGGCGACCAGGAGGCTGCTAGTGGGATCTGAGAGTGCAGTGCGAGCCGAACATTACGAGATAGTGCTTGACGGCGAGTTTTGCGCAACGCCGATCCCAGCGAGTTTAGAGCGCGGCGATGGGCTGCTGAGACTCTGATACACGAGCCTCCAGGTCCACGGCTGGAAGCGAGAGGGTTAAGTACAAAGAGATGGCCCGATTCGCGGTGATCGTGGCGAACATGAGATAGAATTTGGATCTGGCGATTCGATTCGATGGTACCCATGGTTCACCCAAGATCGGATAGTTTGAGGCTACGGGACTTTACGAGTTGTAGCCGCGAGTTCTACTGGGCGAGGCACGAGGATGATCGCGGGAGTTCATTCGACGATTCTGACGGATCGTGAGTGATCAAGGCTTGGAGACCGAGTCGGTGGTCTTAGGTTCGCATCGGCTGCGTGATCTGCGATCGGGTTTGATTCGTGGGAGCTGTCGGGAGAGTATGCACTTCCACCGTATGGGGCGAGTTCTCGAGGCATTTCGCACATTGCTTGCCTCGCGAGATGAGAAGGGCTCGGCGACAGATTTTTAGCGTTGAGCGGGCCGGGCGTGCGGTTGGGAAGTACAATGTGAGTTTGACTCATTAGCTCGATGCGTCCCGCATTGGTAGCCAACATGGAGGGCGAGTGCACCGCCACGTCACCGGGCTTGATGACTACTGCGAGGCTTGTTGGTGTAGCTCTTGGCCGGGCATGGACATTGCCAGCATCTGAGCTTATGCCGGGATGTGAGGCGGAGAGGTCGGCGGAATGACGAATCAGTGAAGAGGGCGGGGCGAGGTCCTGGTAACTTTCGAGGAGGACCGCCTCGGCGGGCTAGTTATGTACCTCGCCCGATGCAGTGGTCCTCCACGATCTTGGGGCGTTCGGGGTATTCGGAGCTGGTGAGCTCGGGGCTTAGGTTCTGAGATATACACGGTTCTAGCAGCGGGATTCATGTCCTCGGTGTGCACGATGTGGCAAGCGTCATCCCGGGGAATGTCGTCTTCTTACTGGTGCTTGTTTCACCTGCGGCCGTCAGGGCCATGTGATGAGAGACTGCGCTTATAGGAGGGTACAAGCGAGAATGGCGCGACTCTTGGGTCGGTGGCGGGATCATCGCGCCTACGGTATGCGCCTGCGGGCGGCCTATGATTAGAGTGGAGCAGATGGTACAGGTATATTCTTACCCCTCTAGAGACTAGTATGCGTAGATGATATGATGAAGTACTAAGTATTATGTTCAGATAGCATTATGTTAAAATTGTGATTAGAAACATGGTTAGTTAGAAGGGTAAGTTTGGGGACAGGGAAAGTGTAAGTCTTAGAGTTTTATACGTAGAGACCTTAGATGCGAGGCCATCTTGAGTAAAAGATCTATGTTTATGTTGACCTTTGTCGGGGTGCATTGTATACGTGGGATATATTTGCGTGATAAGCCCCTGAGTGGTATAAAATGAGAGGGTAGTCGAGCTAAGAAGACCACTAGGTTTACGTGACTTGATTTGTGAGATTGTTCCGGATCAGGAGAACAAGTGTTTGACGCGATAGCGGGTCGGGTTGAGGACGTATTGCGGGTCAACCCGTAGCCTGTTAAGGTGGGGTCAGTTAGGTGGTCACTTGGTGATAGGGTCACGAGGTGCTAGGCCCAGTTTAGATGACCATCGTATGAGTTCGTGGATATGTTCGACGAGAATCGGATCGTGAAGGCGGGAATGGCCTTAAAGGAGATTGAGGCTAGTAAGATGACCAAGTTTGGAGGTAGTGACTCCAGATTGTAGGCCAGCGGACTGAAGTATGATGCATTATACTAGAAAGAGTTCAAGTGTTAGAAAGTCGGACAGTGAGGAAAGAAGTGAACGTGTGTTATTTTGCGGCCAGGTGTGGCATTGGCAACTTGTTAGAGGAACTTTATCGTTATCCGTCTTGAGAAGGAACATTCGGGATGAATGTTTCTAAGGAGGGGAGAATGTTATACCCCGTATTTCCAGAGTATGTACGTGAGGGCGTACGTACAAAAGTTTTTAGCCTTAAAGTAGGGATTAGGGTCGAATTTGTACACAACTAGCGAAAAGAGTCATTTTCCGACAAAACGTTTTCCGGACTTTGCGAAGGGAAAAATACGGCTATGTCATTTATAATTTTTGCGGATTTTTACGAGAGGCGAAATATTTTGGACAAACGAGAGGGTGACAAGTGTCACCTCGAGGCGAAATAATTGGGACGAATGGCACGTTTTTTGCCTTTATGTTTTTGTCAAGGAGTTGGTAGGATATTTTGTGTAGTTGATGAGCAAGTGGGACCCACAAACACATGTCCAAATCTTGACCCTCCACTTGCCCCCCCACTTGGCTTGATCTTGGCCATTGAAATTCCTATAAATACCCCTTAGTTGAAGACTTATTTCATCCACTGAGCAATTTCAAGTCTTGAAATCCTCTCCCTCCTCTTAAGTTTTCGTCAAGTCCTCCCCTCGAGAAGGCCATTGGTAGTATACCCTTGCCTAGTTGTTTTCGTATAATACCCCCACTTGGTAGAAAAGTATTCTCCAGTATTGTTACTATTCCAAAATACCTTGGCCCTAATACCTTGTAGTATTCGAGGCTACACCTATACTAAAGCCCGAAATACTATTATACTTCCTTTAGTCACAAAAGCGAAACCACAGGAAATATTCATAGCCGGTTGAAGTATTAAGTAGAAGTTCGTAGAACTTCTAAGGGTTGTTTGGAGCGGGTTGGAGCGCGCGGAGTAGGAGATAAACGTCATTTCGTGGTCGCATATATAAACTTGGATAATTTTGGGCTTATCGAGGTAAATACTCTTGTCCTTCTATTGTAATTGGAATTACATACTGTAGTAGTTTAGAATTGAACTGTAATAAAAGGATATTACAGAAGAGAATTAAACTGAATACACATCAGAAGAATATTAAAGAAGAAAGTGAATCAGACATACATGCGTTGTATTCTGATGGGAATTGTGTAGTTTGTGGTAGGAAGTGCTACCCAATTTTCCTGGGATAAGGAATGCGTATCTAGAAATATTTTTGAGCGTTGATAGACTTATATGACCAATATAGGTTGAAATCTTTGCGAGTGGCGTATTACTCGAAGGGTGGAAAAGGCTAGCAGGATTACAATGCGTTGGAGCTATTTGCTAATACTCGATAAATCGTCGCGGTATGTGATTCTTCCTATACTCTTGAGCATGATATTTTAAAAGTATATATATATATAGTACCGGTAGACGTCGTGTGTTAAGCTGAGCGTAGTTTTACGGCAATGTCTTTTGACTTAAGCCTGAATAATAAGAATCTTGAAGTATTTCAAAAGAATTAAGAAACCTTTTTGAAAGAAGAGTAACACTTGGTTTTAAAAGCTTAAGAGTTATACTAGCTTTATGGAAAGTTAGGTATAACGACTTAAGAGAGATAAAAAGAATGGGTTATTGATTTTAGAAGTTAAGAGACTTGACTTAATTGATTTAATATGAATTTTGTTAAAAAGCGTGAAACCTCATTCGTGAGTAATGAGTACTTGGTTTGTAAAAGGAATAATGTTTTACTGATTTTGGAAATGAGAATAAGTATCGAACAAACCACAACAGCATTAATAAAGGGAAATGTATTGTCTAATAAAGTATTATTAAAACCAGTAGAAACCTCCATCTGCATAGAAGCTAAGATGAGACAAAATGATATTACATTTCCTAGATCAGGGCTGCTTTAATAAGATTGTTATGAACAAGAATAACCTACTCACACATAAGGCATATATTACTCAGTTGTTTTAAAAGAGAATTATGTTATTAAAATGATTAAGATTATGAACTATGAAATCTTTCAATAAAAGACGTGAATATTTGAAATTAGGCAAACTTGAACTTTTGAAAAGAATGTTGTTACTTGACTTTAAGAAGGAAAGTGTTTTGGTTTAAAAGAAGGGCATAATATTACCTTAGTTGTTTTAAAGGGAAAATATGGTATTATTTTAATCATCTTAAAGGCGTTTAAATGTTATGACCACACGACACGCGTTAATGGGATGGACCGAATGTATTTCACTCGACTCTGCGTTCATAGGATGGGCCGAATGTATTTCACTCGACCGCGTTCGTGGGATGGGCCGAATGTATTTCACTCGACTACCGCGTCCATGGGATGGGCCAGGAATGTATTTCACTCGACTACGCGTTCATGAGATGAGCAAGAATGTATTTCACTTTCGACTACCGCGTCCGTAGGATGGGCCAGGAATGTATTTCACTGGACCATTCGCGTTAAGCCAGATGAGCAGGAATGTATTTCACTCACCACGCGTTCGCGAGATGAGCGGGAATGTATTCACTCGACTACGCGTTCGCGAGATGAGCCGAATGTATTTCACTCGACTGGCGTTCGTAGGATGAGCGGGAATGTATTCCACACGACACCGCGTTCATGGGATGAGCAGGAATGTATACCACGATTTGATACCGAGTCCATGAGATGGACCGAATGTATTCCATACGATTTCACCTCGAGTCCATGAGATGGGCGAGACATGTTACGTATCACATGACCTATACCTAGGCTGCCGGTGAGGAAGGAGTTCCACGGGCGTGAGGATGACTTTGAGGCGTGAGTCCACGACTTGACATGACTACTTTTATATTGTGAGCGTAGTTTTGTTATCATACATGTCTCTGCTTTATATAGACTACTATGATTTCATTTCTGATATTTTCGATTTCACATACTTGGTACTGTTATCGACCTCCTTGAGTGCGTTCATCTGCGGTAGAGGTACATCGGTTGTTGATCCTCGCTCATAGGATCACGATTGACGTATTAGGAAGCTCCGTTTCTCGAGGCTTATCTTTTAGTATGTTTCCTGAGTTGTAGGTTACATGCATTCGAGTATGGCGGGCCCTGTCCCGTATAGGTGTTATTACTTTCTTAGAGGTGCATGAAATCTTGTTGTGGGCGGGGTTTGTAAAAAATGATGTAACTGTTCAAAATTTCTGTATATATGCAAAGAGGCAACCGTTTTGGTTAGCCTGTTTTATTATCTTATCTCTTGTTTCATATCTGTATGTTTTATATTCCGCTGATTTCTCTGATGTATGACTACTTGGGTGCCCGGGTAAGGCACCAGTCACGGGCCCCGGAACGGGTCGTGACAAAAACCTAGTGGTCTTCTTAGCTTAACTACCCTCTTATAATTCACACCACTCAGGGACTTATCACACAATTATACTCCACGTATATAATGTACTCCGACAAAGATCAAATTGTAAACAAATTTTTTTACTCAAGACGGCCTTGCATCCAAGGTCCTAACTGTTATAAATTCTAAGACTCATAATCGTCTCGTCTCCAGACTTACCCTTTCTCAACTGCCCATGTTTTCTAATTCACACTTAACACAATGATATCTGTACATAGTACCTAACATGTACCCACCATAACAACATAAATAAGTCTCTTAAAGGCTAAAGATATCTCTGCAACTACTGCCTCACTTTCCCCTTTGTCGCTCTAACCATAATCCTGCCCTGCAGGGCGCCTAGCTATATAAGGCGATGAACCAGCCATCGATCCAGAATTTGAGTCTCTACATCTGTTCTACCTGCAGTCGGACAAACTCTCACCAAATGGCCACTGTTGGCCGTAAGCGCCTGGGTCGGCGATGCGACACTCCCACGCGTGGCGCCTATCACAACGGACACACCGGTGGGGTGGCCTCTCTGCTAACACCCTAACTTCTCCGAACCACGAATCCGCGACTAACCCTGGTAGGATGAGTCCTCTGCACTGTATCCTCCTACTAGGACATCCTCCCATCACGTGGCCCGGCGGCCACGGTATAATAATCTCCCAAACTAGCACGACACCTGAGGATCATCCTCGGCTCTCATCCGTAGAACTGCGCGACGCAACTCAAGAAATCCCGAAGTCTCGGACTATCGGATCTAGGGTGAACGGCACTGCTATCGCCAACCACCGACTCCCGTCCGTCTCATTCCCGGCCACGCCTGGCTAATGCGGGCTATCTCTGAACTTCATATCCTCGGCTCTGGCCGTGGATCGGAGGCTCGGTATCGTGGCCTCCGTAGAAACCGCTGCCGCTCTAAACTCTGCGGGCTAGCGGCGCCATAAAACTCGTCTGCTCAAGTACTATCTCGTAATGACCGTGCCTGTGCCTCGCAACCCTCTCGTGTTCAACTCGTAGCTCCTCGCCGCTTGCCCATGGGCCCCGTTGCTTTTCGCAGGCATAACTGTACATACGAATACGTCAGAGGAGTCCAACTTATAACACGGCTCTAAGGCACGATCTCAGAGTGAGAAGAATGAAACCAATCCTAAATATCTCAGCCTCCCGATTATAGATGTGGTGCACAACACACCGATAATCAAGACTACTAGACACGATGCGTAGACACTTTCCAGGATTAAGCGCTCACGATACCACTTTTGTCACGACCACGGCCTCGGATCGTGCCTTACCCCGCACCCTAGTGATACAACATCGAGAAAATCAGCGGAAATAAAAACTTAAACATGAAACAAGACATAGAGTATGAAACAAAGCAACTAAAACGATCACCTTCAATATATACATATATATATCAACTCGAAAGTTAAATCCTTTTACAAGCCACGCCACACAGATTACTGCACTTCTAAGAATGTAACCATAACTATGACGGACAGGGCCCGCCATACCACGAATGTACAAGTAACTACACCGACAGTGGACTATACCAAGATGAGCCTCAAGAAACGGAGCTTCCCAAAACGGCAACTGTGATCCATGGCGAGGATCCACAACCAATGTACCTCTACCGCGGCATGAACGCAGCCCGAAGGAGATCGATAACAATACCAAGTATGTGAAATCAAAATACGTAAATGAAATCATAGTAGTCTATACAAAGCAGAGACATATATGATAACCAAACTACGCCATAATATGTAGATACGCCAAGTCGTGACTCACGCCTCAAAGTCATTACTCAATTATAACTGGGTCTCACGCCCACAACATCAATCATGCGTGGAATACCTTTCCTCACCGCAGCCTATGATATAACAACAAGAAGTACACATGAACACGGGTCCCACTGTGTTATAAAACCGTGACGGCAAGTACGAAGGCTAACTACGGATACCAAAGCCGCATCATCAATCGGCCGGCAAGTACGAAGCCAACTACGGATACCAAATCCGTACAACAAATCTATATAACCATACCACGGCTGACCAGGCAAGCACGAAAGCCAACTACGGATACAAGCTGCGCGCCACGTAATTGTCGGGCAAGCACGAAGACTAACTACCGATACCAAGGAATCACGAGACTTCGTCACAAACCGAACGGGCAAGTAAGGCTAACTACCGATACTGGCAAACAGCCACGACTTCGGGCAAGTCACGAGCCAACTACCGGATACCAAGCCGAATCGGTAAAACCTCATGGAGAGCTAGTCCATGGAATAATCCTAATGGAAGCATACCCGGCCACCCATCGTGTCGTGATGTCCAAAGGAAATAACAAAGTAATAATCAAAGCGAAGCATACTCGGGCCACCCATCGTGTCGATGTCCATCGATCAACCGGATAGTAGCCCTCCAACGAGACGCCAGAGCACGAAAATACAACACTTGCACAACAAAGGCTATCACCACGCAAACATAGGCAAGTTACACACAACTCAAGGTACTTTCATTTTATGTCAACAATACTGTTTCAAACCCAAAAATAATACCTACTTTCATTCTTTCAAAAGACCTTTTTACGTAAAGATACTAATACTCGTAGTATCAAAAACACATTTCCTTTTCAAACCAAATTACTTTACTTTCGTAAAAACCTTTACAAGGCTTTTAAAATCAAGTACTCTATACTTTTTAAACCAAGTGCCTTCCTTTTAAAACAACATCAAGTATACTCTTTAAAACTCAAATACTTACTCTTTTCAAAACAAGTAACCTATACTTAAATCAAGTTACCATTTTAAAACCAATGATAAAACCACTCTTTTGCTTTCATAAAGTCGTTATAACTAACTTCCCATAAAGTTGTTATAACACTTTATGTTTTAAACCAATTTAAGACACAACCATGTCTCTCTTTTAAACCAAAAACTCTTCAATTCCTCAAGTCTCTTTTCATTTAGAAATCAAGTTCCTTTTAAAGACCAAATACCCATTTCTCATAAAAGCGGTTTCACAACTGTTTAACACAAACCAAGTCCTTAATATTTTCTATCAAGTCATTTATAAGTCAAGTCTCTTATCTTTCAAGATCAAGTCTCTTAACTTCTAAAACCAATAAATCATTCTTTTACCTACATAAAGTCGTTATAACTAACTTCCCATAAAGCTATTATAACACTTTATGTTTTAAACCAACCAGTTCACTTAGCACATGTACGTCTACCGTACTACATAGTTCACAACAATCATGCTAGAAAAGATAGGAAGAGGTTCACATACCTCGCGACGATTATCGACAATTAGCAAAATGCTCCAAGTACTACAACCTTGCTAGCCTTTTCCACCCTTCAAGTAGAATACGCTACTCGTAGTACTTCAACCTATAATGGCCAAGAAACGTCTATCAACTACTAGATCTCTTCGTAGAATATTCTAAATACCAGATTCCTTTATTCTACAGAAAATTCGGCAGCACCTCCCCCCCGCAATCACACAAATCACCTCCCCTCACAAGGCCCGCTACCAGGCCAACAACTCTCAGGGGATTACACGCCTAACCGGACGTGTTCAATTCTGCTTCACAATAATACTACACAAGTCTACTGTAAGTACAGTCCAATGTAAATACGGTTCAATCCTTTATAATCATCCTTCCAAAATAATATACTCAAGTATAACTACTACAACACGTAATATCCAATTACAATAGGGGGGACATAGATTATTACCTCGATAAGCCCAAAATTATCCAAGATTATAAGTCGATCTGGGCAACGTTTGGCTCAATTCCTTACGCTCCAACCCGCTCAGCGACCCTTATAAGTTTCTAAACAACTTCTCTTAACACTTCAACCAAGCTTATGAAGATTTTCTAGGGTTTCGCCATGCACTATTGGAATAAAGTAGCATTTCCTGTCTCCTAGTATTAAAACAACTTTGGAATACTACTAGGGATACTAGGCTAAGGTATTTGGGATTATACAATAATACTCAGTATTTTCTACACAAGTGGGGAGGGGGGACAAACAAGGCTAAAGGGGAGGGAGTATTTGCTTTGGAAAGTTTTCAAGTGTGAGATGAATTAGTCTTCAACCTTAAGGGGGTATTTATAGAAGAATCAAGGGCCAAGATCAATTTAAGTGTAGTGTCAAGATTGGGCCATGTGTGTGTGGGTCCCACCACACCACATGGCCAACGAAAATCACTCCAAGTGTCATGGCCATTTCGGCCAAGGGGACAAGTGGCTAGCCATTTGTCCCACCAATTTCGGCCCACATGGCCACCCAAGGGGGGTGACACGTGTCGCCCCCTTACTCGTCCAAAATATTTTGTCTTTCGAAAATATCCAAAATACCGAAAATCTCAAAAACAAAGCGCCCCACAAAACAGAATTTCTCCGTGGCCCCACGTGACCATTTCTCAAAATAAAATCCCAAAATTCTAATATAATCCAAGAAGTCCAAATACCAACCGGGAATCCAATTCCCATCAACGAACCTTTTCCTTCACAAAACCCGAACTTTTCCGTGAAAAATCACTTCTTTCTTTCGCTCCTAAATTTGCTGTAATCTCGCACATACGTCCTCACATCATACACGGAACTACGGGGTATAACATATTTACCTCGATAAGCCCAAAATTATCCAAGTTTAAATGTCGATCCTGAGCAAGGTTTAGCTCCTACTCTGGGCGCTCCAACCCGCTCCAAACAACCCTTAGAAGTTCTACGCAACTTCTTCTTAATACTTCAACCAACTATGAAGATTTTCCTTAGGGTTTCGTTTTGTGGATCAAGGAAGTATAATAGTATTTATGGGCTTTAGTATAGGGGTAACCTTGGAATACTACAAGGTATTTGGGCCAAGGTATTTTGGAATAGAACAATACTGGAGAGTACTTTTCTACCGGGGGTGTTTCACGAGAACAACTCGAGGGGGTACTTTCGCCGAGGCCTTCTCAAGGGGAGGGGAGCTCTTGGACGAGCTACACTAAGGGAGAGGGATTTTCAAGACTTAGAAAATGTGGAGTGGATGAAGAAGTCTTCAACTCGGGGGTATTTATAGGACTTTCAATGGCCAAGATTAAGGCAAGTGGAGGCAAGTGGAGGTGAGGATTTGGACAAGTGTGTGTGGTCCCACCTTATCCATCTACCACACAAAATATCTACAAAACATTGAACAAATGTTTTAGGCAAAATAAATGACAAAACGTGCCACCAACTCCCTAGATTGCCGCCCACTGAGGACAAGTGTCGCCTCTCGTTGGTCCAAAATATTTCATCTCTCGGAAAAATCCGCAAAAATAATAAATGTCGCAACCGTAATTTCTTCGCATGGTCCGAAAATGTTTCGTAAAAACAATTCTTTTCGCCAGTTGTGCACAAATTTCGCCTTTTGCCTACTTAAGGCTTAAACTTTTATACGCACGCCTCACGTGCATACTGAAATACTGGTATAACATTCTCCTCGCCTTAGAAACATTCGTCCGAATGTTTCTTCTCAAGACAGATAACGATCAAGTTCCTCATAGCTTAACCAGTTTGCAAATGCCACATATGGCCACAGAAAACACCCGCGCAAATACTTACATCCAAGTACACGAGGAATCACCTCTAACATCACAAAAGCTCCCACCCAAAGTCTAAAAGATATTCCCTTCGCACCTTTACTTCCTTTAAGAAACGATCATTTCTATTCTCTTAACACATGTTCACTTCTTCCCTTATTCGTCGTACCCTTCTCGTACACTCGAACTCCTTCTCATAACTTACCACATTTATGTTACTGCTTCAGTTTCCAAAATCTCTGGGTTACTACCTCCAACTTGGTCATCATTGACTGGGAACACTCTGGATGGATCTCCGATACTTTTCCGAACATAACAACATGAAAGACAGGACGTCTTTGCCTCCTAAGTCGGACGGCAAATGCTAACATATAGGCAACCCGCCTATTCTTCACATGATCTGAAAAGGCCCAAAGTAACTCGGACTAAGTTTCTCTGTTTTCCAAAACTCGTCACACTTTCCCGGTGGTACCCCAAGAAAACCCACCACAACCTGAACTCAAGTGTCGTGATTATCCGCATGACTTTTGTTGACTGCGAGCTACGATAACCTCTTTTGGATAAGCTACCCTATCCACATCCTGCAAAACAAGTATGAACCAACTATCGAACGCCAATATCGAACCAATCGACCGCAACTCACACTACCGCCCATACAAGGCTTCATGGCAAGGCTGACATCCG